>JACGWL010000008.1:3209393-3643673 GCA_034509725.1 Sesamum angolense
CTTCGGTACCTTCAGTTATCTAAGCACAATATTAGAATCCTGCTCAATGATCAAATTAATACTGTCGATTGAGGTATAACTTGGTTGCCTTACTTAATCTCCTATCAGTAATACTTTAAAAGGTTTCTTGGATCTGCTAGTAATCTGTATATTTCGGACTCGCTTGACACAGGCTGTACCATTGGTTAAGCATATAATGTCTATTTTTTGAGGGAATACTCAAGTCTAAGGGGCGTTCGCTGGATGGTAGGCTTGAGGGGCTTTTTCTACTCGAAATAACTAGGAGCGCTCCTCTCACTCAGGGAGCACCCAATTAAGCAATTGGACCCAACAATCTAGCGATAGGTACACAGTCCAGAGGATATTTATCCATCCGACTCTTGCGCTCTTGCTACTCACGTATGAGCGGCCATTCTGGATACTTTGGCGTGTCGTTACGCTCGGCGTCCACTTCTCCTCTACTGTCCAGGAGCGCACACTTAAAACATTCTAATGATTTAGGCTCGTGAGCCTATGTGTTTTTATATGTCTCCACAATCGTTAATATGTCACTAATTGGGCTTAGTTATTTGAGCTATCTAAATTTTGAATACACATTCTACTTTTTGCTTTTTTATTTCTATCTTAATTTATTTGGATCATTTTCATAGATGGAGATTTGTAGCAAATCATACTGAAAATCATATCACTCTTCTATCTATTGATCTCAATTCAGTCTCGGGAAAGCATCGATCTATTAAGATCGAAGCTTGACCATTATCATGATGTAGTCTATAACTGTCTTAGGTCTGAGAAACACATAAAAGATTAGCTTATATTTTTGTTATTGCTCATATAATACTACAGCACCTAGCAATCATATGATTATGGGAGACATGAAATATCACACAACTACTATTAACTATAGAGAAGTGAAAATCGATATCTTAAACCTAATTATATTTATGTCGGAGGCTATCTTGATTACTACATAATTAAGGATTGTCTTATCTCAGATTGGACAGACACTATCCTGAGAGAATAAACCAAAATTAAAATACATATATCAAGGATTATCAATAGCTTGACCAGCCCTGCTTATTGTAGTTAGTACTTAACACTATGGGAATTACTCAAAATCGTTACGAGACTTTGTCTCTATATTGTTATATATTCCTTCATACCTGTCCAGAGTTGTTGAAATATTATCATCTTTATTATGTATCGCTTTCACACAGATAGTTTAGAGCACGTTTATAATATCTTATCAATTCAAAGTCAAGGCGCCAACTCTCGTCTACATTCGAGTGATTTATACATGGAGCATCGATTAAAGAAAGCATAAGAATAAAATCGATGTCATCTCTAACACCAAAATACGAAATATATAAATGTGATGTGCCTATTAAGAGCAGGATTCCGATGAAATCACGAAAACATGAATTGAAATATTACACAGAGGCATAAGCCGTATTTTCAGCTTCTCGACTTGAATCCGAGACGAGGCTGATATAAGATTCATGGTTGTATTTCTTGAAACGAGCCAAGACACTGGTTTTGATTCGTACTGTGAGTGGCAACAGCTAGTCACTGTGGCGGGATTTCGAGAAGGAGAGAGATATAAAAGCACGACAGTTTAGCATATTTGCGCAAACCGAGAAGGCTTTTTTTGTGCAATGACTGACTCGAGAATTATACGATTGTGTGCATGAGATGTAGGTAGGGAACAGAGACTCTACACTTAGCACATGCTCAGGTAGTGGGTGCTTCCAAGGCTGCAGTGAGATGGAATAGGCGGATAGGTACAGTATACATCATGTAGTTTCTATGTCTATCTCTATTGAGTGAGAAGATGCTTCAGGTACCACCTGTGGTGTCAATAGGTTCGCGTCACAGGGAACCTTGTCGACGTATCTTATTCTATGCTATGGCTCTTTGTTCACCGATTCTTGTTGTACTCTTTGTGTTCGCGTCGTATGCTCTATTAAATATATAATATGAGAAATATACACATTACGAAAATGAAGAGATGGGAGAGTTAGAGCACGCCGCAGGCAGGCCTACGACAAAGTCCTCATCGTTGCACTGTGTTCGTCCACGACTGAACGTGTATCTCTTGTCGGATGACCATCCCCCCTCATAGATAAACATGACTAGAGTCCACCCCCTTAATACTCGTGTGTACGACTTCAAGATTACACCATTTGTCTCTGAGTTGTTCTCATCAAATACAAAATCATATATTATTTATATATTTTGAGTGTATTAGGATAAATATGAACTCCTGTTTATCGTTTAATCAATTAGTGATCTTCATGACTAGAGAGGACTTTAATTGTATTAATGCGAGAGGTGCCGGACATTTTAAATTTTTAAATTAAAAGTTGCTGCTTTATATAGAGCGTTTCAAATTTTAAGTTGGAGTACATTCTGTTAAGTTTTTCAAAGTGGACTAAACGGATTAAGGTGTAGTTATCATAGATGTGATGATAAATTTGAGAGTCTGTATGCCCATATGCTAATAACGATCTCATCTGTTATTAGTATATATTAGAAAATAGTTATTTCGAAATATAATAGACCATAATCGACAAGGATATATTGATATGCTTCCTTGTAGAATAGTTATATGATGTACTATAAATCTCGATAACGTGATCCTCAAAGTATTCTATCACACAGTATTAGACTAAGAGGCGAAGATATAGATTGTTGAGGTTAAGAAAAATAGTTTATATAACGTCTAATATAGTGTGTGGTCGAGCTTCTATTTCTACCAGAATGTGACTCAGAACCACTACATCTTGTAGTATCCAATGATGGTCCACTCATAACTTGGTTGTGGGCGTTCTACGAGTCCATAATCAAATTGCATAATCGCTCATTTATTATAATTTCACTTGATTGTCACAACAACACAAGAAGTAAAGAAACTTCATATTTTAGATGAGACGAACATGTGGAGAGAGGGTCCGTCGGAGGTATCAATGTGAGATGGGTGGGCTATGTCATTAATATTGATGAGTATCAATATCAGTAAATGATGCGGCGGACAAATCGCGCAGAATCTATATCTAACTGATTGCTTATGACTCTTCGCAAAGGTATTGAATAATTAATAGAGATCTCATCGTTAATCAGCATTAATCAACCAAGATAAAGGTGATTTGTATTTGCTATTTGTAGGTCTGATTGAATCCATTTCTAGGTAAGATTCATACTGTAATTAGACGTTCAATCCGAGCCGAATCTCTGGGGTGGGCATTTCGCAAAGTTTAAAGATTGTCTTTATTTAATGTGAGAAGGTATACATGTATAATATAGCGCCAGATGTTAAGGCTTTAGTGCATTGCTGAGCGCTTGATGATAGAGCATATCTTTTAGTGATAACATCGCGAATATATATATCTTGTTTATATACGCTAATATAATCAAAAATTTTCCACATTAGATTTAACTTGTTAGCGTTTCCAATCATGATCTATATGTTATTATAATTATTCTATATTCGGCATCATTTAATCCAGGTCCAATAATTTATGTTAAGTTAGAATAGACATAGAATCCGAACCAACAGTAATATTGAATAAAAAAGTATATATAAACTAAACGAGAGCACGCGAGGAGAGAGAGAGAGTGCGCTTTTGTAGTGAAAGTAGAGACACGTGAAGTATTCATAATATTTTCTTAAAGAGTATTGTAAATAACGTCAGTCTAGCAAGTCTTCGTAGTTCATATTATCTAGTTGCTCTCATCGTATTTATTTTAATATGTATTTTTATTTACTTATAATAAAGTAGTAAAATTAAATTTAGTGTACGATGGACGTAACAATCTGATGACGTATATGTCCGCTATCATAATATATTCATGATCTATTACTGTCACTTGGGGAGGCAGCTATCTTATGCTAGTTCTGATACATTTCCATTTCTTGTATATAGTCATCGCAGTCCTCGTTTAAATTTCTACTTGAATTGTAGTAGATTTCTTCCACGAGTGTATTTATTATTAGCAGACACTGGTCTTATAACTACTGTCTGCTAGTGTAATGATATGTAATTACCTAAGATTCAGTGGGCAAAGGTTACTTTGTAATTTATTTATGACAAGCAAGTTAGTAAATACTAACTTTATCTTAAAAAATTATGGGTCTCGTATGAGAGTATTGGATAAATGAATAATCAACATAACGCCAGCCTTCCGATGACAACTAACGTTATGAACTTAAACATACAGTTATTAAAATGTTGCATTGTGAAGTATTAAGGTTATATTTTATTGTTAATCGTTTAATTATGAATAAATAGACGCATGGTTGTACCAATTTGAGAAATGAAAAGACACTTGAGGTTGACAATAAATCTTAGAATAATAATAAGATGGAGTGTGGTTGAATAAGTGAAACAGAATAGATCAGGATTGGTTGTAATACCGATATATTTTAAATTATCTTTATTTAATTTTTCATAAAGATGAATTTGTATAAGGGTAAACACGTATTGTGCAAAATTTAAAAGACAAACGTAGATCAGAGAAAGATGTGTCTGTTAGATAATATATGACACTAGCTTGAAGTATAATAGTCTTAACTTCATGTGGCTATTAATTATTAGGAGGTGTATTCATATTTAAGTTTCAATTTCACTCGAGATATCGAATTTCTGTTAGATATATAATATATATAAATAAATAGGTAAGAGATGGTTAGACGCCAAAATGAGTGAACACTGAAAATAGTCACATCAAGCGCAAATGGTAGTTGGACTTGGTCACATCAATCCGGGACCAGCCCCAACTGGCTCGGCTTTCAACTCAGGCTGGCTGGGGCTGGAGAGCTGGTTTCCACTTTCCTCCGCAGCCATCTGGCCTATCCCTGAACACCCTCAGATGTTTGGATCCTTACTCCTCCTACGAACATTCAAGCTTCCTTATAGCTGCTCTTCCTCAACTATACACTAAGGCTTGTCTCTGGGCTCACCGAGATCTCTCTGAGCACTAACCCCATAGACGACCACGTGGTTTATAACTCGGTGGTCCCTGGCGAACACCGAGCTCTTTAAGCTAACCTTGGAGGTCGAATGCTTCTTGCACTTTATTATACTTTTCTATCCTTTTTGGTATTGTTCGTCTTAAATTTTACATTTAATTTCGGCATCTTCCTTTTAATCTCATGGCGCATTAACTAAATATTAGGGAATATAGGTGATCCATCCACAAAATAGCACCAAATTTATATAAGTATAAATTTTTGTTGATCGCAATAATTTAATACAAATGAATAATATATATATATAGCTATGTAGTTTTAAGAGATATTAACTTCATGTCATGATTATTATATAATTAATTTATTTAATATTATTATTTATAAAGACATATATTTATATAGCTATTTTTGAAAACTATCTTATAGGACCTATAATCTACTCAAATTGATATCCTAATCAATTTGGAATAAAACATCAGTATCTATATTCTACGAAATATCAAAGAGCAAGCTCTACGCCAATCTTTCTCGCGAAGAGAATTTTTGGCGTAAATATGAAATTGGTCTAGACGCACTTCCTAGCTAAAGGAGAGTTGAATACACCTTCAAGTGGTTTTTAGTATGTCAGGACCATTTAGACACTATGGAGACGTAGGAGTGACTTTTGTCACCATCTGTAATAGAATTCATTACAATGTATATCTCATTCTACGGATTTTCTGAACATCATCTATCTCATCAACGCTCTGGTAGACCTCTCGATTATCGCCGATGACATTGGGGTCTTCATTTCATTGTCGCATGTCATATAACCTAAGGTGGCGTAGCGTACCACTAGCGAGTGAAACATATGTCGTCTCAGTTCGATTGCAGGCGAGCATGATAGCATCAGATACCTCAACTCTAACCTCGATTGTGTTGTTTTGTATTAGTGAGTGTGTTTATGCATGAAGCGAAACTACTTTAGAAAGTGTCAATGGTTTACACTCCTTTCTATTGTAGTTGTCCCACTTCAGAGCCAACGTACAATTTACTTTATGCAGTTATAGAATATATGTTGGAAATTTGATGCGTAAATGTCTCTCCAATGGATGTATATAGATGTCAACAGCCTTACTTTTCTGTTGACTCCATGCTAAACTAATATATTAACATTTGGCGATGAATACTCATTTTCATTTATTTGATTACATTATATAAAAGGGTAATTCACATATATATTATCGTAATATATTAATAGGTATGCAAATGTGTAGCTATCAACTATAAATTTTACTTATCACAAATGTGTACTAAACCTATAGTATGTATATTTATTGTAAATTTTTGAAGGATTACTAGATGTTAGTCTATATATAGTAATTAGGAGATTTGACCCGCGATAATAGGTAACATGGGTGGAAAACCTCGCGATTAAAACTTCATCTGTCATTAAACATACAATGTGTGGAATGTGCTGGTTATCAAATACCCAACACGAATGCGGATGGTCTATATCATGATGAAATAACCTAGATGGTGTGGCTAATTATGATACTAATTGAATTTTTTTCTCTTTGATATTATATAAATGTTATCGAATTGATGATAAAAATTCAAAGATAGCATCTGCTACTCACCAACTCAATATAGAATCATGGTATAGGTGTGTTTAACATCTCGTTTATCTGACCATTCAAACTCTCGAATTTCCCGCCCAAACACATTTTTCACTATGGATCAACTACACAAACTCATTCCTCATCACAGAAGGTTGGAAGCTTTCTTGAACCCCTTACCCGGCTGAACAGTTCTAATTACTATTTTTACGACTCCATTGCAATAATCCTGTAACTCTTCTATATTATCATTGAGAGAGAATTCGCCTCGTCCACTCACCAATCATACATTTTGATTACGTAGTTTAATATAAAATTTATAAAGCGTTTGGACGAACAGAGACGCACAGGAATTAGATGGATGCACCCTGTCCAATTTCTTCGCATTGGTAGAAACAGGAAAAAACTAGGTGCACAGAATTACGTAAATTATTCGCATCTCTGGTAGTAGTGGTCTGATCCTACGCTCCTTACCTCTGTTTTCATCTCGTCAATAGCTTGATCCATCAAACGGCACGATTTTCAAATAGTATGATAAATGAAAATGATTTTGGCTCTGAAAATCTAATATATAATGATGGCTGGTTTTAATATTCTCAATCAATGCCCATAGTAACTCTGTAAATATGGACAGGTCGGACATGCGTTGCTCGTCATGTTTGTTGGCGTAAAAATGTGCGTTGATCTCTGTGAGTAAACCTTCTCTACAGGTCGGAGGAAACGGTGTTCATTCAGCAAGCCCAGACAGTTGTAGAGTGGAAAAGAATTTCATTTTATGGAAATCTTTGACCAACTTTTGGTGTGAGAATGAGGGGCTGCTTTGCTCGGTCTTGTTAATGCGACAATCACAGATATGAGTTATGGACATTAGTATGCGTACCTTGTGGCTAGTGAGAGTGCAGAATGTATAGCATTGTGTCTAGCTCTTCCTTTTATCGTGTCTCTAAGATGTGTCTACTTGGCACTATAGTAGTGTCAAGAATTACAGACAATAGTAGTATCGGTATTTAAATTTTGAGCCACAAACATAACAGAATATACAGTGTCTTTTTTTTTAAAAAAATAAAAGTATAATCACTAATCTGTGATGCGTCTGTGTGATAATACATCATTTTTATTTTCTCCGTCGAACGCCTCTTCTAACAGCTGCTTTTTGTCCGATTGGTTGTGTTCTCAAGAGCTGGCGCAGAGACAGACAGGAACATGCCCAGGCTTGCAAGGCAGCAGGCTTATCCTTCCTCATATCACCACAACAGATAAGTCTCTCGCTACGTGCCCTCACCCCTTGATCTTCTCTGCCTTTACTTGTTTTTTTTAGTTGTTTACTTAAATCGATGGAGTAGTCCTGCCTTTTCTTCTCAATTGACTTATCTATTAAGTTATGCTCTTGTCACTTGTGTGCTAGACTGGCTTATTGTTTCTATTAATCTCCTAGTTCAGTTGGGAGGGGCGACGGGAGTGGTGTTCAGCTGATGTATGTGCCAAGTTGTCTACGTGGCCATGAAAAAATAGATGTTGTATAGACAGAGTACCGAGTTTGAAACTACATCACCAGCCAACTTTCAAATTATACCGATTCTGCAACCAAGAGAGCGTACCAACGGGGGTTAGCGCGCTACGCTTAGTGGATTCACACAAGACTTTTAGGATGGATGCTAGAAACGCCTTTGTAAGGAATTTAATTTATTAAAAGTTAACGAATTGTCGTTAAATAAGAACAAGGCTAGAAAAGTTAACACTATCGCTAGAGTGGTGGTGCTGAGATTAGTAATACAAGAATATACTGGAACGTCGTAGATACTGGCTACAGTTACCTGAATGTAAAGAGGAGTTTTTTCTACCCAGATTTGACTGTTCTCTTATAGCAATCTCTCATAAACCAACGAGCCAACAGTTTTTACCAAGCTAAACACTTAGTTACCTACAAAATCCTCTCTCTCTCTCTCTCTGACTCTTTGCATTTTTGCATGGACTTCAATCTGAATGAGAGAGTGGTGATCAGAAGGAGAAGAGCAAGAAAACCCATCTCCAAAGCTACCAAGACTCTCCTTCACTCTCATCACCCACCTGCTTTTTCGCTTCTGCTTCTTCTGCACTCCCTTTGTTTGTACCTGAACCCACCACCAACTGTCAGCATACTCTTCTGATGATATCTTTTCATCACAATCTCTGTCACCAGAAATTTCCCAGTACTTACACTTCTCTGTCTCTCTCTTTCTCTTACACACACACACACAAACTAGAAATTGTTTTGATGCATTTTTTAGCTTACAAGTTTGAGTATTAATGGGGTGTGGTGGTTTTAACTTGCACATGGTTTCTGATCAGGGATGGGGAGCTACTTCAGCTTGGCCAATGGCAGGAGCTTGAACTTCAAGCTTTGATCTTCAGGCATATGATATCTGGCGCTGCTGTTCCTCCTGAACTTCTCCATCTTGTCAAGAAAGTCTCATCACTTCTTCTTCTTCTTCTTCTTCTTCTTCTTCTCCATATTACCTCTGCAACTCTCTTCATCAGTACTACCCGCATTACCAATCGCCTCGTAAGTTAACCCCCCATCTCACGTTTCTCGATTGCATTCCTCCAGCTTATAAGTAAAGAATATGGTTTCCCTTTCCCCATCTGCTTTAAAGTTTCATGTTGAAATTCTCGATTGATTTGCTGATCTTAATATACTGTTCTCATTTTCTCCAATTCATGATCATAATGTTTTGGAATTATTCTTGAATTTTTTGTTCACTAAGTTTTTCAATGTTTGTTGTGTATTTTGTGCTTTAAACTGTACGTGTATGGTGAATCAGTGGTGCAATCGGGGTACTGGGGAGGGCAGCCATGGATCCTGAGCCAGGGAGATGCCGAAGAACTGATGGGAAGAAATGGCGGTGCTCGAGGGATGTGGTGGCGGGCAGAAATACTGCGAGCGCCACATGCACCGCGGCCGAAACCGTTCAAGAAAGCCTGTGGAAATCCCCACATCCACCACTACCACAACCACCACCACCACTTACGGCGGGAATGGTGGCGGAGAAGCACTCAAAACTAACCATTCCGCCACTCAAGGAGTAATGTCTACTGCTGTTGGTGGTGGCGCCACTCATTTTAGTCTATCGGGGCCTTCGCCTTCCAAGGATCTTCTCCACCTCAATCCAAGGTATGCTTACATCAATTTTATTCTAGCTAATCAATTTCCCTATACTTCGAGCCTTTATTAATTTCAAAATCAAGAAAAAAATTAGATAAATTGAAGTTTTGGGTCAAGATTGGTTTTTGGAATTAGAAGCATAATTTTAGAGTGTATAGTAATATTTATTAAATTTGAGGATAACCTTTGGAAGTAGGACATCATGCACTAGGACAGCATTCAACCATCCATCCCTACTACTAACTAAAGGAAAAAGAAAGATTTGAAGAATCATATGCCACATGTTACAATCAAATAATTAACTATTTAGTACTAAAGTTATATACTCAAGGCGATCTTTGTAATTATAGTAAACTTCAAAAACAAAGAAAAAATATAGTTGTAATTTTCAATGATGAATATGTGGTGTATTAACATGTTAAAATCTGGATGACCCGGCTGCTTATTGGTATGGAAGATAGTTATATAGGGGAATCCCTGTTTCCCAAAAGGAAGAAAGTGAATAAAGCTTGATATAAAAATGATCAAAGTCACAACATTGAAGTTGGTTTCATATTCTCAAACAACTTTTTTCTTCTAGCTGTTGGATCCTGGGGGTCCTCAAAATGGGTTCACTTTGGATCCTTTTACTGTCTCAATGGAGCGGGTATTGACCCACCACTGTCTTCTTGGTAGGACCCTTTTGTGATATTTTTTGAGTTTGGGCAGAGCAAGTGGCTTACTTGATTGTGCTCGCACTTACCCCCAGCCACTTGTTATCTTCTCTGCCCCATTATGTGAACCAGCTTTTACTATGCAACTTGTTCTTTTCACTGTAACTCAGGCTCCAAAGTGATGGTATATGCAGGCCTTTGGACTCCATTGTCGAGACAAAGTCTCCATTTGAAGCTCAAAATGATGGCCAAGGGGCTGGCGGTCGCACCCTTAGACATTTCTTTGACGATTGGCCTAAATCACTTCACGAGACGGAGAGTGTGTCGGCCACCAACTTGTCCATATCGATGCCTGGAAACCCGTCATCGGATTTCTCCTTGAAGCTTGGCACAGGCAATGGGGACGAGTCTAGGGTTGTGAGTGGTGAAAGGGAGAGGCCTCAATTGAATTGGGCATCCACATGGGAGACTAGTAGGGTGGCTCCGATGGGGGGACCATTAGCTGAGGCATTGAGATCGTCGATGTCCACATCGTCCCCAACAAGTGTGCTGCATCGACTACCAAAAAGTTCTACCTCAGAAGCTAGCTATATTAGCTCTTAAGATCAATGTGTTCTCATCCACTCTAGACGTAAACTCCTAAACGTGTTCCACTCTCGTGCCCTTTAGTTATTCTGAGTTTCTTGCTTTGTTGATGTTTTTTCTTTCTCTCC
The DNA here is from genome assembly GCA_034509725.1 of Sesamum angolense. NCBI lineage: Eukaryota > Viridiplantae > Streptophyta > Magnoliopsida > Lamiales > Pedaliaceae > Sesamum > Sesamum angolense. Next base: position 3,220,469 of record JACGWL010000008.1, read on the forward strand.
TTGCAATTTCTTTATGTGATCTCCTTTTTTGTCATCTATTTTTTGTGGAATCTCTTTCGATCTTGAGAAGTGCAACTATGTGAAGTACAAATTAGGCGAAGTGATGCCTTGTAAAAGTTAAAAAATAAAAAAAATTAGTAGGAGTGATGCTCTCTATTGGTCCAAGAGGAGGGCTGTGCATGTCATAAATTTTCTATTGATGTTTCCTTGCAATGTATCTAAAGAAACGTGCATGGAGTGTAGGTGGACCAACATACGACCTTGGATGGTCAAAAGCTACACATTAACGTAAACCTATACATAGCCTTTCTTGATAGCACATTAGTATATGCTTTGGGTGTGTTCATTATTTTGGGCCTATTATAGAACTCAAATGATCGATTCCTAGTATCAAGAAAGTGAAGATTTCATCATCAACTTGTAACTGTTCCATGTTACTTGTGATGCTAGTTGTAGTTATGTTTTATTTTTATATAGTCATAGATGTTGAGCTGAACAGCCCGCAACGTTGAACTGTAAAATTAAACAGTTTTGTTGAAGAGACGATTTCTTCTAACCAAGTAGCCAGAAAAGTGCGGGTATCCAACTGCAGAAGGAAACTATTTTCCCTTCAGCCAAACAACGGTTAGCATGGAAGAGCAGTGCTTGCAACAACTACAATGGAGGACGAGAGAAACTATGTCCAAGATACCAGTGATTGCAAAATGTTCCTGCTTCACGACAATGACCATGCAAAAGATGCGTTATACTTGCTTGGGCTCTCATTATTTCAACATGGAAAAATAGTAGGAGCAGTTCTGAAACAAATGGTGCTATGGCCTAATAATTATGTGCTGCTAACGCTGATAACAACGGAACTTTACTAGAGGGAAAGAAGGCGTTGCTAATGGGAATTGACTTCTGTACAAATACAGAGGTCATGCTAACGTTGGATGCAATGATTGACATTTGTGGATATAGCAAGACGAACATCTGTAGCTCATACTCGTACAAATACCTGAAAATAATCTTCGACTACTGCCATTAATATACTCATCAGGTCTCCCTACGCTTCCATCTTCTCCTCTTAGTTGCTTCTTCAACTGGTTCAGAAACCCCAGATACAGGCGGTGCACCAGCATGGTTCAGTCGTAACCAAAATCACCTAGTCTCAGCCAGATACCTAACTGTACTAATCGGCTAAATGCGTCTTACTAACTTCAGCATCAACTGGTTCCACTTTATCTTCTGCCAAGGCATAGACCACAGCTGTTCTAGAAGGTGCATAGATAAAAAAAGAACGAGGCCGGCCATCATGCAACCCTTCCTGTTAAGATCAGGTTGAAGAAAATGTCATGGTCACTTTTCGATCTTTCTTTTTTCTGAGAGGGAGTTGAACAGGGTTTGACAAGTCTACACATATAAAACAGTTCATTCCACAGTATCAACTACTGGGACTATTAGAATTGAGGTAATCTAACACTCATAACCGTATACGGCGTCTAAGGATACATACAAAAAATCAACCAGTGGTGTACTTTCCAAACAAATCTAGAACTATTGAGCTGGATATCTTTTTCTTCTCCATATATAGACTTCAAAGGGAAAATTCATAGTTTGCAAATACTGAGTTTATAATGTTATGATTCCACACTCGTTTGAACTAAACTTATCTGCATTTTCTTTAAATGGACAAAGAAGTTGTCCACTTTTGCATGACGTTTTCAACAAAGTTTGTTAAACTAAATTGGCGAGCAACCGTCATGGTCCCCTTTGTTGCTGACAAGAGACTTGCCAAAGAGGAATTTGGTACTTCACTGTCAGTTAATATGATTTTCACATGTATAAAATATGATATGAACTGTGAACCTGCAAAAATATAAGGGTAAATTACATCTACCTCCCTGAGGTTTGGCATAATTACAAATACCCCCTAATGTTTGATAAAATTATGTAATACTTGGATGGAGGCATAGAAATGTCAACTTTGCCCTTACAGTATTTTTTTTTTTTTTTAAAAAATTAAAATCTTATAAAAATATTGAATGGGATGGATGAAAAAAATTTAAAAATTATAAAAAAATTATCGCCTTAGTTGATAAAAAAAATATTTTAAAAAAAATAAATAAAATTATAAATTTTAATTCATAAGGGTATTTTGGCCAGTTCACTATAAAAAATGCATAGATTGGGGTAATTGTTAGACGGTCCTTAAAATTAGGGGGGTATTTGTAATTTCTCAAACAACGAGGGGGTATTTGTAATTATACCACATCTCAGGGGAGGTAGATGTAATTTACCCAATATATAAATAATGACAACTAAAACCTAGATGAAATTATATGCAATTATAAAGCAATACTTGTCTCTGGTCAATACCATAAAGGCAAACATTAACTAATTTAATGTTGTGAATTACTGGATGGAAGAAAAATTAGTTCTAGAACATGGAACAAAGTACAATTAATCAAGACTCAAGAATGATTATTAAATTAAAAAATATCAAATCTAAGAGGTTTGACCAAAATGTAGCAGTCAGAAGTTTAACTTACAGAGGTAAAATACTCTGCCTCATGATTAATTCTGCTGAAGCCCCAAATAGTGGATCATCTGAGTCCAAAACAACCTGCATAGAGTACAGCAGAAAATAAGATATGCAAGTAAATGCATGATCAGGGAACAAAATAAATAGGTGGAAATAATCGTCGCATCAGGAGCACCTAAGCAGGTACAAGTTTCATGTCTCCGAACACCTCACATTACGAGTCAAATGTAGGCCATAAAGTATCCTCCCAACTATATTTGCTGATTAATGACACTATTGTTTCTCATCTAATTTTGATTCCACTCATGGTGGATGCTGCAATTCACAGTTCTGTTTCTGGCATTTTAGAATCTTGGTTGGGGAGTCACATTCTAGACTCTAGAACCATAAACTTCATAGGGCTATTCTTTATATGGGAAACTGTCATCTGCTCGTAAAATCCATATCCTGGTAATTTGTTTCTCAAATTTGGGTATCCAAATGGGGTAGTCGCCTTACAGGACCAATATAATAGCACTCTTCAAAGTCCAGGCAGAGAAGCACGACTAAACTGAAGATTGGTGCCTCATCAGAAGTTTTTTTTAGGGTAAACCAACAATACAGCAAAATACGTATTTTCTTCCTTGTCAGGTAATAGCCTTCTTACATATCATCAACCAATGCCAATTTTGATGCCTTAATGGGATTCAAATGGCAGAAGCAAGGATGAGGAAGATGATGGAACTGTGTTGTGGAAGACCCTACCCTTCGCTCAGATAAAATGTTCTTTTCTATGTCAGTGATATTCAATGAGTACAAGCTCCAGGGGTTTATTAGTGACGAAGTTCTCGATATTGCACTTATTTTACTAGGCACAACTTCCTGCTATTGGTTTGTGCAGGTGTATAGAACTAGATACAGAAACAACATCAACAACACTAGAAGAAAAACAAAACAAAGCAACAATCTCGAGAGAATGAAATTTTTTGTCTCGACATACCTTGTATTTTCCTGGCTTTAAGCAGCCTACCCGGTAATCTGAATAACTATTACTCCAATGGAAATTGAAGACAAAGACTAAGTCTCCCCTTTCGAAAACAATTATCCTATCTCCTTCATCTTTCCTTGATATATACTGATGCTCTGACGTCATGAACTGCAGAAACATTTGAAGTTAAACTTTTAAGCATGAAGTACAATGATCAAGGGGAACCGGGGGAGTTTGCTCAAAACAGAAGCCTTGAACAATAACCATGGAATAAAATAGACTGAAGTCAGCAAACACCCTGACCTAAACTGTTAGTCTGAGAGGTTGAGAGCAATAACTTTGGTAGTAAATTAGAAGTCTTGATGAATCTTTGGATAACTACTTTTGCAAGTTATACAAGCCATCATCTATGTCAATTACTACCTTCTGCTAAAAGAGGTGAGAAACCACAATTATTTGTTATTGAATTCTGAGGCAACTAATATCCATGGTCTCTTGGGATATAGAGTAACCGTTTTCCTACTCTGACGTTTTGCAGTGGCAAAGAATAGAAGATTACAGGAATTTGAACAATGAATCAGCCTCAAGCCTCCAATACCTAGAGAACCCATCTTCTACCTCATTAAACCAGAAAAGAGTAGTAAATGATATAAGTTCAATAGCATAGAAACAGTTTCATTAGAGATGAACCACTCTAAAATGTTTGATTGCTATTTCTGGATAGGAAGAGAAAAGAAATCCTTCCCCTCTGAATAAGCCCTACCACCTATCATTGCTGTAACAACCTCTATATAGCCTCAACCATTAATCTGCTTGAGATAATAATACGCAGTGGAATAAGAGAATCTACCAATAACACAAGGTCCAGTAGAAACAACCAATTGGAAGCAGGAAAAGATACTGGTGCCCACAAATCTGTTGAAATTCTTTCTTCGAGACTTTCTAGATAAAGATGACATAAATGTTGTAGTCCTTAGAAATAGGAACAGAAGAACATAGCATGCTGAAACTTTTTCCAGGCCATATATGATAGAAATTCAAGACTCTAGGACAAAACCTCTTCCCAGAAACCTTTCTAAAAATCTTTCACCCCGAACATTTTTGGTATGAGAATTGTGTTGCTAGAGGAGAAACCAGAAGCAATCATCATTTCATTTTTGGGAAATAACTTGGAACCTATCCAGAATGAAGTATATACAATTTGCTTCAAATTTACCCCATATGATCTACATCCTCAGAAGGATGTTTTAAAACTAGCTTAGAGTTGGTTACTTCATCGACCAACCAGAAATGGTTACTCTCGTTAAGGTTTTAGTGAAGAGTGTGCTCAACATTACAAGTATAAAGATCTCACCAGTCCCCAAAAATATCTTGTTGGTGTTAAACAAGATAAATGCATGAGAAGATGACCCAAGACAACATGTAATTCATGGACCTGGGAATTGCCTTGAAATGGGATTCAATCATGCATAGTCACTATCCAATTTGTGTACCATTTAGTAAGGAAATCTATGGTTTGTGCATTTCCAGATCCATCAAAATATCTTTTTTTTTCTTTTTTATGAATGTTAGCTCTGCACGTAAGAAACAACAAATCACTTAAATTTAATGAAAGCAAGAAGTGCAAGGAATACATACACCATATTTTTCTTCAATGCTGCATTGCTTGGTCAAATTCTTGCATTCCATGATATCTTAAATAATCCGCATCACCCTGAATATGCATCAAAGTTAAATTGGAGACAAAAATGCACTTGCTGCGGAGATCTATCTTAAGTGATTATACGGTAGAGTGTCAAAAGATTTCTCTGTGCAATGAGCATCAACAAATGAGGAAATTTAAGCCTTCTACTTTGATTTTCTCATTTTTCTACTATATTATACAAAATGCATAGTTTGCATTAAGACAAAGCATAAGTAGATATGAGATCCAAACTTAAATAATGGAATGCATTCATATATTATTTATCTACTGTTAGCAATGGTGAATTGATATTGAAGCTCAAGGGCATGAGGTGTTTGCTGACATTGTTGACCAACAATGTTGGAGATCTGTCCTTTCCGACTAAATGTAGAGAGTCACATCAAGAATTTTATTCCTTCGTGATGCATGAGCAAGTGCATAATGCCAGTCTCTGAAGCAAAAAACTCCCAAAGTTCCATTCCACTTTGCCACACGCTGCTGATCTGCAGGTCTTGACGAATTTCTTCATTAAATATTTCCGTTCTTCTGGATAGACCCAGCTACACCTGTTATTTTCAGCAGCATAGCATTTGGAACCTTCCATCTCACTTACCACAGCCGCTCACTCTATAAAGTTTCTAAATGCATCATAGTCTGTCAACTGCCTTTGCAGCATACACCTTCTAGCTCCAACAAACAACAGCTTAACAACCACAAATACTACAAGTTAATTTTCCCACAAAAAATACTGCCAGTTCAGATTCATTTACAGCACCACTGCTACTTTTCGACATCTCTATAAGCCTAAGCATCTCCTTCTACATATCTGATTATTGCAACCCTTATCTTCCAGTTCTAAGGATATGAAACATTAACTAGTTCTCTCTTTTGCTTGTCCAGGATATTTTCCTGTGTGATCCACAGCTCAGATACTTGGTCTTCCTCAGAGTCATTCCCAGATCGAGTCAGATAAGCCCATAGTTACCGTAATTTCTTGCTTCACCCCTTAAGATATAGTTGCAAGCTCTTATTTCATCCACCCCATGACTGATAATCAAACATTTTTGCAAACCACTTAATCATCCAATCAAATGCCCAAGCAAAGTAGGAAATTGCATGATGAAACCTAAACCCCAAAATAAATTGGCTCAGGTTTGAGCAAGTTATACCAGATCGAATCTACGCCGGCACTTGTCGTAACTGAAGTTATTCCCTGGAATGACTGCGCCACCAGGAAGATGTTGATCGCCTCTAGGAAAATCTATCCACTCTGATTTAAAAGAGGAAAGGGTTATGACACGTCTTTTGTGTGTTAAAATGAAAGTAAAATTTTCAGATACATAAAACATAAAAGTATTTAATAATTCAATTCTTTCAACAAGTGTTACAATTTAAACATACCAGATGCCCAAATTCATTTCCCATGAAATTCAGGTACCCTTCTCCACCTAAACCCATTGTAATAAGCCTTATCATCTTGTGTAAGGCTATTCCACGATCTATAAGGGAGTAGATGGTCTATCCAGTGCCATGAAGTCATACATATCCTGCAAACAAGATTCAAAAAAAAAAATAAGCTTAAATTTGAAGCGAAACTTGTTTTATTTCTTAAAAAGATTTCTTTTGTTGCTGTCACTGACTATTACAAATATATAATTGCATGTCTCCTTAGAAAAGTAAAGAAGAAAGCATATCCAAAAATAAAAGAGGAAGCAATTATGATGGAGTTTGTTACAATGGCACATGGATTACTTGTCTCATTAAGTAGTCTGACTAATCCCTAATCCCTATTCCTGTACAATGTTTTGATTTCAATGCCTACTGTATCATTATTTCTTCAATGAACAAAGGATTCATCATATTTTCAGCTGAACCAAAAATATCTGTCCCCAGTCCTAGGGAAAACTGCTCTAACGAAAATTGTGAAAAATCAGAGCCAAGTATATTAAAATCAGACATGATTTCAGTTAGAAATATAACTGCTGAATATTAGGTAAATGTACATTTCATCACCTTATCCATCAACCAGAATGCAATAGTTTTATCGCCAACCAGCGCTTGGTCATGACTTTCTGCATAGGCAATACATTTTTCCAGCCACCTTCTGTTTGTAAGGGTGTGTATAATATCTCCCATTTTCCAATCTTCATCCCTTTTCCTGCATTAAATAATATATAAGTAAAGAGAGATAAACATGAGTAGTTTTAATCAATATCCAAATTTATGGTTAACCAACATGCATTAAGTTAGATGACAATAATAGAAAAAGGTTGCAGTTCATCTCGTTCTGTGGCAACTTAAAATGCATTTGATTGAACCTAGATGCAGATGAAATTTGTTTAGTTGTTTGGTAGTGTATTTTTCATGCTTCTTTTCTTTTTCACCCCCAGGGACAGAAAAGGAAATCTAGTAAAACAGGACTCCATTTTATAGAATCTGCATCAAGCACTTTTTCTAATCTCCTCGTGCACAAAAAATACCCCAAGGAAAAAGTCAGATAATACTCATTTCCAGAGCTTCAAGGGCAACATACTTGAGAATTTCAATCCACTTATCAGCAATTGCCATGTGTAGGCGATAGTCAAATCCAACACCGCCGTCTTGAACAGGAATACAGAAAGTTGGCATGCCACTGACCTGAAACTCACAGAAATTTTCTAATGACTTAGTTCACAAAGTTAATATCATTTTACAAAAACAATGAATGTTTATAAAGCTCCGTATATGCAGGAAAAAAATGTTATCAATAGTGCCTTCTTATTTTTCATCAGGGACAAGAAACACAAAAAAAGATGAAAATTAAATTGCTTCACTTCTCTCAAGTTTAATAAAATGTATAACCGTAAAATAAAAGATACAACACATAAATTACAAGCACACTAAATTATGTAGACATTTGTAATATAACCGTAAAATAAAAGATACAACACATAAATTACAAGCACACTAAATTATGTAGACATTTGTGGTAAGCTAACATGGTGTAAACCATGCATGGGAATGCACCACTGCTCTGAAAATCATACCATTCAACAACTATGCTGTTTCATCAACAAAATACTCTTCAGTGCTTTTCCAGATTTTGCTTGGTGTATTTCAGCAAATAGCAAGTTTAACCGCCTTGATTGTGTGTATGGGCAGAAGAAGAAAGATGAAACGGAAGGATCAGGCAGTAGAGAGGTGGTACCAAAAGAAATTCTTTCCTGTCCATATTACCTGTCCCCTCTCTTCCTGCTTCCTACAGTTACTAAAACACCTGGGTGATTAACTCTTCAAAGTTGCCTTCTTTTTTCTCATTGTTTTCCTCTCAAGTTGGAAATAGCCCTAACTGGGGTTGAGGCAGAGTAAACAAATTTCCTCTACAAATGTTTTAATCTCTGATGGTGCAAAGCAAAGGGGATAACTTACATGTCCCACAAAGTAAATTTGGAAAGATTAGTCATTGAGTTCAATAGCAGCAGTCATTGAGTCCTGCAGAAAGTATCATAAATGATTGTTCTGCGAATAAATTCAAGTCAGGAATAAATATGACCAGAGCCCTAAATGAAACATTTTCTGCTATCTTACGACGTACTGAGCTTTTTCTCTGTTATTGATACCTATCCACTTCCCTTTCACATAGGTCCAATCTTCTACTACCTCCAACATGACGGCTCAGTTTGAGGAATATTCATCATGTCCCAGCTCTATATTTTAGTTCTTATGAGGACAGATGCAATGCTAAACTACTCATTTATGCAAAGATAATATGATGTACGTACTTATACGCATATCTACAAATTCAAATACTAAAAAATGAAATTGTCTGGTCATTTTTGAAGCAGAGAGAATGGACTCAAAAAAGATAGATAGCCAAGTAGCATGGGTAAATGAGTTCATTAAAAACATACTAGTATTATTCTCAAAGAGACATTAAGACAAATTCTTAGATCAAAAAGTAACCTAGCCAAGGGCGAGTCTATTTTATTTTATTTCCTGAGCGTCAAAGGAGACAAAAAAGAAAGATTTCAAAATTTCCAGCTTTATATATACTACCACCCCTCCCAAGAAGAGGGGCAAGAAACCTTTTGAACAATGACCAAAACCAAATGTAAACAAATAAATGAGGCAGGGCATACATTGTTTTAAATGAGATAAACAATCTTACATCTTCACCAACTGTTATGGCTTCAGGAAAGAGCCCATGGATGAGATCATTAACCAGCATCAGATACACCACAGCGTCGACATCTGTTGCGTATCCAAAGTACTCATTGTAGTTCCCAGTAAATTCCATCTTTTACAAAACAATATATTAGTCTGGATATCACATGGATAAGATCGAAGACAAGATGCGAACAGAAACAAAATATGCTCAAATGATTTTCAGAAAACTGGATGGTCTATCACCGTCACGTGCAAATCAGAATATTCGTAAAACTAGAAATCATTTGTTCATATAAAAAATTTACATCTTAAGGTAGTTCACCACATCAAATTTACAGTTTCCCAACAATTAAAATAGAACAGGACGGTTCACAGCATATGAACCCACTGACAACCAGACATACAATGTGTACAATCAAAACTGAGATTTCATACTTGTTTTATGTTCGACATGATTGTCATTTAGTAACAAAATGATTGACTGTTCTTAATTAAACATCTAAATGCATAAGAGGGACACAGGACAGCGAAAGACGACGAGGGGCAACATCCTAAATTATAAAGGATTAGAAAACCAGATCATCTCATAAGCACAGAAAAGACCTCTGAGACAGGCAACCCCATTTTCTGATGACCTAAGTGAATATTCCAAAAAAGAACTCATCCTATCCTACCATCATATTGTCAATTGATATGAAATGTGAAGCAACAATTATCAGATTGGTGAAACAGAGTTGTTCGGCGACACAGGATGTGTCTTCAAGCTGATTGTATTAATGATTTTAAATACTTCCACTCTAGGCCTTTAACATACATGTTAATCATGTTATCAACCATATTACTCAACCAATTAGCAAAAACATGGTGCTACTCACCAATAAGGTAGTACCTGGAGACCATGGTGAGTATACATCATCGATGTCACACCATCAAATCTGAAACCGTCGAACTTGTACTCATCCAACCACCATCTTGCAGAGAGAGAGATACCTTAAAACCTAGAGTTAAAATAATATTAGATGCCAAATAATATTATTGAAGCAAAAGTAAAAATATTCACATATTCTATTGGAACTTCTGACATCAGAAAGTACATACTTCCCATTGTCCATAGTTAAACAGACGAGAATCCCACATCCAATGATAACCCCGCGGTCCAGAGTGGAAGTAACAGCTATCAGTGCCATCAAACATGTTCAACCCATCCAAAGTGTTCTTCGATGCGTGGCTGCAATAATTGAACTTTTTTCAGTTGAACGATAAAGATAAAATTCAATCCAGACATAGTTTAACCCGAAGATAAGCAACAGAAAAGGGAGGACCAAGGGGAAAGGCAAAGGCAAAGGGTTGGGGGGCAGGACGAAGAAGACTTGGAAGACATATTATGCAACAGATAATTTGCAACCATGTATCAAGGATCATTTGCAATCCCCCTATTCCAGACAACTAAACCTGTACAAGGCAAAAAAGCAAGTTTGAAACGCAAAGTTGATTAAATGTCTTAAAACAACTCAATAGCCTCTCAAAGACTAAAAGCATTGAATTTCAATAATTATATTTTTATCTAATCTGATTAACGTGTTCCAAACAGTTACCACCTGGGTTTCTCCATAAAATTCGGCTGGATATCTTAATTCAGCATGAGAAAACTTCAATGATAGGTAGATGATAGAAGATTTGTAGAAAGAAAATGGTAGCATGGTTCATGATCCAAGCTCTATATGTTTGCACTAGCATTGAAGTCTGTGGCAATCTTTTTCCACTTATTTAGTGTTTGCAAAGCAGATGGGTAAATTAAAGTAGTTGTACAGAAAAGCTGCAAACTTGGATCCTATGTGAAAACTCAAGCAGGAAATAAATAGCATACTTAGCTTTGATGAAATTCAACATATACTAGCTAGCCAAGGATATCATCTGTATCCCCAATCGTGTTCAGAAGATGTTCATGTTTTATCACTAAAAGACAAAACCAGGTCCAAAAACAAAATACATATAGTATCACCTCAATGCCTCTCTACTTTTATAGAGCGCAGCCAGAAGATAAAATTGACCATGTTAATAAATATCAGACTCCAGTGCCTTGCTTTGATGAACGTGATCTTGAAAAAATTAGGAACTAAAAAAGGCCATGAATAATGTTGTCCTGATGGTAGAAGGAAAAGATCTTAAAATTTCTCACAACATAAGTTAAATGCTGCAGCATATTGGATCAAGAATGAGAAGAAAACAGCTATAACCTTGTGAAATCAAACACATTGTAAAAGAATGTTTGCTGTTCCAATTAGATGCAGGTTAATGGCCCACAGTTATACTTAAAATCAAGTACATGGTTGCATTGACTGTAAGAACCCATCAACCCAATAGTCAGATCTAGTCAATATGATTTACTTGTTTTAATATTCTTTTCCAACTGATTGGGTTTGAATGGAGAACTCATCACGCCCTCTTACTTAAGTGTCAATTTCTAATTTGGTATCAGTACCATGTTGCTTCACTGAGAATTACTGCATTATGACGGTTGCTATTTTGTAACACGTTTACTGGTAAATATATAATTATGCTTCTAAGAAAACGTTTGATTTTGCATGCACACAGAGAGAAAAAGAATTGACCTAGAATTAGTGCCATCATTCAAACTGTTGCAGCTTCCTGGAATAATTTTGTGCAATCTTATGGATGTCATAATCTATGCAAGAGTAGCAGATATCTGGAATGGAAAATGGTACTTAAAATTGAACTGAGCTTCTCTACTACTATTTTCGTGGACTATCCTGAGGAGCATAATGCAAATCGATTGCATTTATGCACTAAATAATTTGGATTTATACTTCATAGATATTATATCGTGGAAATTTAATTGTACCTGTGCACAATATCCATGAGAACAACCAAACCCAGCTCATGAGCTTTATCTATTAAAGACTTAAGCTCATCTGGAGTCCCAAAGCGACTGCTTGGGGCAAAGAAATTTGTCACATGGTAACTGAGATAAGGAAGTGAAAGACAAAAATTCTGTCAGAAGCCACAAGCCAAAAAAGGAACAGTGGAAGGAAAGAATTCACAGGAATTTGCACAACTACTACACTTTATACTAACAAAACCAAACTACATAACAGCTAGGGAGAAGCACATTTTACCCGAAACTTGCATAATATGAATGCTCTGAATTGCCATTATCTGAACAGCATTATACCCAAGTTTCTTGATGCGAGGGAGCACTTCATCCCTGAAGTTGGCATATGTATTGATCACAGGATCCTGCATCCAAGGTCAAAATATAACATAACCCAGTTAAGATACTAAGTACCTGACAATTAGAACATGGGAACAATATTAAAGATATGAAGCCTAAATTTTTCAAAACTAAGTTTGGGAATTTCAACTATTTTGGTTAAGTTCGCAAACTTCTTGTGGCATCATGAATCTTAAGAGAAGCAAACACGTATTTCTGCCAAGAAAACTTTTAGTGGTCGGTGTTGGGTTGAAGATCCCACCAAGAATCAATTATAGCATAAACTATCTTAAGAGCTTCTCCTTAGGTGGTTTTCAGTGCAACATGTGTTGACCAAATTATGTATAATCGATCAAAAAGTCGCTAGCATTGTTGGCGAATTTTGATTCAATAATCAATCATCAGGTTTCTCTGTGCAAATCTAAAGATGCTTCTATCAGATCGTGGATCATTAACAAGCAAATCTTTAGTAACCCGCCCAGTAATCTGTTTAATGCAGATTTTGGGAAAAGGGAAACTGTTCGTAAATCAACACAGAGGCACTGAAGAGGAAATTATAGAACATGGAAATATATATTTACACGAGAGAGAAGAGGTGCACACCTTACTACTCATTCCAACATGGGACTCGTATATCCGGAGTGACTTTGGTTTCTTTGGACGAGGATGTTTAAAAACATACCTTTCCTGCAAAAATATTATAAAGTGCAACCGAAGTTGAGAAGAATAAAAGACACAAATACTACCAGGTAAATCATCATTTAACCCTGACAAACAAAAGAAGCATTGTGACTTTTAAAAAGAAAACAACTATTTCCTATGTGCCCTCTAAATTTACACATTCATGACCAACGAATCTTTGGTTCCTATGTGCACGGGTAAACACGCAGCAAATAAAAAAATTAAAATCTGACAAGAAATTTATTTATTTTTTCACTTTTTTGCTTCCCCAGGTTCCCTTCTTCCATAAATCTCATCAGTTCATCCAATAGTCAATAATGTCAAATCAAACATAAACAGTAGAGAAAATTGTAAGTACCTCCTCTGGTGGATCATAATATATTCCATTATATGGAATTTCTCCAGGAGCCTGAACGGAAAACTTTATCCAAGCTGGAATAGAATCTTTTGTGCCAGATGGAGTATCCATACGAATCTGAAATTAAAATATATTGGTAAATATCATAGCAAGCTGGCTGTCCATCAGTGTACACCACAAAGAGCAAAGGTCCACAAAATGGCAATGATTATTTGGTCATTTGCAATAAATACGATGCTGTTAAGCATTCAGAAAATGAGCAATGACATGCCTAGTTCTCTACTAAGTGAAGTTTATAAATAAGAGATTATCGTTTGTTATTCAATTGGACTATTGAGAAAATAGGCCTGCAAATCTTCATGAGGCTGTACCTAAACCCATCAATAAATGTTACCTTGACACGGAACCATGGGAATAGCTGGAGACCCATCCGCATTGTTTGGTAAAAATATCTCCCAAACGCCAAATTCATCCTGTTAAAAAGTTCGGTAAGTCTAATAATGAAGGAAATATAACATTTTTAACAAGAAAGGTAAATAACAAGATATGGTAGTTCTAGAAATACTATAACATCAAGATAGAGAAACAGCTTGTGACTGGCAAAATTGAGCTGTTGGCAGAAGAGACCTACTCGTGTAGTTAATGTATAAAACTCCAGCTTTTCACAATGACTTTGTGATATACAAAGGAGAAATTGAAGCTTACACAAGTCATAACATCAGCATTAGGATTCCAGTTGTTGAAATCTCCAATAAGTGCAGCCCACTGCAGGAGCATAATGAATTGTAAATGTATAATAATCATAAATTGAGTTAGAAAAGGTGATCGTTGACATAAAAGGAGCCCATAGTAACAGCAGGCCAGAGGTGTCAACTTGATTTATGACCTACTACTTTGGCAGCAGTATGCCCTATTACCACATGCAGGCACACACTTGTGACAAAATCTATGCTTAAGCAGCAAATCACAAGGACACTAGTTTACAGCATCAGCATGTTTCAGAACCAAAATACAAGCAAAGATGAGTCTAAAGAACACCGGCTTGTCCAAACTTACTCATTGAGTGATGAAAAGGATATGTAGAACTACAGAGAAATATAGTTCCAGTTACACCAAAATAACTAACCTTGGCCCCAGGTGCCCACTCCCTGTAAGTGATACCTGTCTCACTGGCAATACAATTTAAAAAAAATAGTATTGGCACACCTTAAGATTAAAATTCTTTTATCAAGCAAAAGCTATGGATTTTACAGAAACAGGATCACTGAATCATACCATCTAGAGTTGATAAAAGAATGATTACCATATGAATAAGGCATTATGGTTTCTCATAATTCAATCATCAACATTTCAAAACAATTCAACATTTTCATTCAGGCCTCGGTTCTGCCAAGAATCAACATAACCTTGTCTTAAAAGTAAATAATGAATGAATAAGCCTGAGCTGGGATAAAACCCTGGCTGCTACATTTGCTGTATATCCCTACTCTGGTATACTTGCAATCCTTTTGCATTTTAATCGCACAAGCACATAATATGTCCTTCCTTTTCCAGAACACATGTACAAAGGTGTCAGAGAGATCTTTTATAAATGTGTTTTATGATGTTAGAGAAAGAAAATTGTACTCTACAGTATGTTAAAGATGCTAAGAAGATGCCGACATAGAACGTTTTATATAGCAGGTAACTTTTCCACCATGTTGTTTGAATGAAGTAGGTAGAACAACTAATTACTTCTATGGTAGTAATATTACAGTTATTACTAAGATTTACACATTACTTTATCACATAGTTGGGTGTCAATAATCAAAAGCAGTTGATCAATTACAAGAAACACGTGATGCCATGCACAAAAAAAGTTTCTGATTCCTCAGGTGCTCACATGTTTTAAACTGTGATGTCCTTCGAAGACTGTCCAACATATTAAGAGAAACAAAATCACACATTCAACAGACTGAAAGTGCACCTGCGATTAAAACCTAGTTTTTCATAACCACGAGAAAACTTTTCCAGTCCACCCTCATTCTTGTCAATTGAATCGCGCAATCTTCTATACTGGCCATACCTGTAAAAGACATTAAGACAATAAAATGAATTAACTTCTGAAATGCAGACAAATGAAACAGATTCTAACATGCATCACAACAAAAGAGTATTATGAGGAGATTTAAGTTTAAATAATGCAGACATTCTCAGACAAACATAAAATTTTAAGAGTTTAAATATATCATTCATATAGCAGATTTACTTGTGGTAGAAAAGTTTTTTTAGCAAAATTGGTCGAACAATCTAACCGATAATCAAGATGTTCACGGTGATTGCTCAAAAGTGGATCTATCTCATATATCCTCTGACCAATTCCAGGTTGCGGGATGACCATCTCTCTGACCCTGGAAGTTTCATCACTTATTGTTTTATATGTTGAGTCTGATGTTCCTTCATCTTTTGCTTCAAGATCTCCATCTAATATTTGTTCAGAGATAGAGTCTTCCCCTCTAATGGCTTCACTGGAACTGCTTTCCTCAACCAAGTTTTTCCTCTTCAATTTCCGTGTCATGTTCCATTTCTGAACTTTCAGCAACACCCAATATCTAAGGGAAAAAAATGACAAAGGAAGATGAATCAGTGAAGAGGGAAGATATTGCTGATTTAGATATTCGTTCATACACAGTGAATAACAAAGTTAAAAATGCAGGTTTAATGTGTATGGTATAAAAAATGTCAAGGAAGAACTAAAGCATGGATGATAAATGACAGAGGACCGAAGACCCAGAGGCTAAATGTCCCAGGTCAGCTATTAAATAGAAGAAAACTTCCAAGAATCAGGCCTGCTTTGAGCATGTTTAGCATCAATATTCAGATAAAAATGCATCTCCTTCCTCCATTAGCATTCTTCCTTCAAAAATCTTATGTTCAAAAATCTTATCAAGGGAAAAGGAAATTAGGCACTCAAAACAGATGTGAGTTATTTGCTGTTATATGGAATGAGAAGTCTGGAGCTCAAGAAAACACAAGATGCAAGGCAAAGCAACAGATGACATGATTCTTATTCACTAAATTTGTAACACCATTACCAATATGGCAGTTCTTTCTATGTAAACATTCAGAACCAGGCAAAAGGAGAAACTTGAATGTCCAAATGTCAACAGTTCAGTACATGTATTCAATAGAATACATGTGCTGGTGTATACTTGCACTATGGGAACCAACAAGAAATTGAACTAATTTACTTATCCTGCTTTATTATCCTAAGAATCAATCATTTACAAACGTTTAGCTATCTTAGCAACATTTAAAATATCAAAGTCCTTCAATTTTCAAGCAGCACGAGACAACTAGCTTCCACAACAAACAAATCATATTCCCACAGAATTTTGGCTCTACCTTGTGCTCTAAAAAAATTTGAAGTCTATAACTTGCTTTGATATTAAGTTCACGTGTCACAAGGGCCAGGAATACTGACGGTAATTTTTTATTAGAAATTAGGTGAAACTACTTTTCCATATTTTCTAAGAAACTTACATCATCAACTCTTACCTAAGTTCTTCTTTAAATCCTCCTTATAGTTTGAGTACAAGGGATAGGACTAGAAATAGCAGCCAAAATCAACGACCTTCCTTACCTTAATGAAGCTAAACTGGAAAGGGATAGGACTAGAACCTAAACCATAAGCTACAAAAATTAATCCTCCTGCCTTCAATTATACAGCAGGCTAAGTAGTAGAGCTTAATTCTTGTAGTAGTACTTTCTTATCCTTTTATTACATCTTCTAATCAATGATGAAACTGTTTTACAAAAGTTTTAGCCACACATTATGCAAAACTTATGCCTGGAAAAGAAAAACAGTGTCAAATCATTCCAGCCAAAGACCTTGATTTCTTCCTCTTCACCTTTGTCAACAACAGACTACAGGAAGTTCAATACCCATTTCCATCCATCCTCATGCAAAATATCCTGACTTACGGTTGCCTTTATAACATGCATAATGTAGTAAAAGGACGCATAAATTATGTAATTAGATAACTTACTATGCAGACAAAATGAAGTTTCAGATTTTCGATGACAACAATGGGAGAAATCTACTAAATTATAGCAGCTCAAGGAGCTCCTAAACACAACTGCAAATTTTGATGAGTTTTTAGGTCAAATTGAACCTCCAGATTGGAAATGCAGTAAATGTTTATGTGATATCTTTTCCTTGCTTTATTGTGTTTTTTTTTTCTATGTTCTTTCCCACTTTGTTTTGCTCGATTTACTCTATATTCTTTTTCATGCTGACATGCCTCAGGATTATCTGACACTATCTCGGGGGCCTCAAATTGTTCTGTTGGAGATGTGGAGTCATCATTCTCAGTGCCTGGAACAAGGATTTTCTCTGATGCGGTTGCTGTAGAAGATTGGGATCCAGACTCATAGGTCTTTCCACAAAAAATCTTACCTGCAAGCAATAACAAATTAGCCAAATCATTCTAGAATGGTAATTACATGCTTTCGTTATGATAATTATAGCATATATAAAAGGGTGGGAGGAACTTTTTTCTTTTTTATTTTTCTTTGTAACTTTAACCAGAAAGGAAACCAATGGA
The DNA here is from genome assembly GCA_034509725.1 of Sesamum angolense. Lineage (NCBI taxonomy): Eukaryota > Viridiplantae > Streptophyta > Magnoliopsida > Lamiales > Pedaliaceae > Sesamum > Sesamum angolense. The sequence goes on from JACGWL010000008.1 coordinate 3,238,647, forward strand.
ATAATAACAATTAGCAACCATAAGCTTCATTGCTGTGAAAGAATCCAAATTTTCAGCTTCACCTCACTTTGAACAACTTTTGTTCTTTAATTTATATAACCAGTCCAGAATCCCATCCACCATAAAGATCCGAGAAAAGTGAAGCTATATCCATTATTTTAGCAACTTCATTTTGCTTAACTGTTTTAGTAAGTCTAGAATCCGCCCTCAATGCTAGACCTAATCTACTCTTAGCCCAAACTCGGTTGAACCCAACACCAAAACAGTCGGTCAGTTGACCAATTCTGCAAATATTTGCACTAACTAGCAACCACCTTGTCTACCCAAACTAGCAAGTGAATATCGCATATTTCACCCAATTAACACGTTCCATTAATCAAGAAAGCGAAAATTTTAACCGCAATGCCACATTTATCATTCGAAAGATCCAAAATGAAGAATGTAAACAAAGAAGATGATCCCGCAAAGCACCGTGAAAAAGTTAATCAGAACTTGATGATTGGACCAATTACATCGGAATTTTACTCGATTTTACTCTATTAAACTTTATTCCATACCATCCCCAGGCTTCACTGCGGTAAAAACACAATTTAACTCCATAATCAATTCCCTTTAGCCTGATCGATGCGAGAACAGATAAATTTGCACTCGAGCTCCACTGACAACGAAGCAAACAAAATCCACGATGCCATTGAAGAAAATGAAGAAGAATAACATCCGAAACAACAACAAAAAATTAATCCAACCAAACACCCCATGTGAAAACACGCACATCAATAAAAACACATAGAGAAACAAGGGGCAACAGTGTGGAAAAGGGATCTAGCTTACGTGAATGAGATTTATTTTTCAAGAAAAACGAGAGATGGGCATTCCTAACATCACCATGCGAGCTCGCACCATTGCCGCCAAGCTTGTACACCGATGGCACAGTAGGCAGGCGCACCCCAGGTAACGTATAAACCATTCTTCTCCAAAGGTTTCCCCGTTCTCTTTCCCCTTTTTCCTTCGTGAACACAATTTTAAACTAATTCCTTATGCAGATCTGCACCGCGTTCAAGGTGCCAAGGAATCCGTGAAAAGAGTGGTGATAAGATTTATAAGTGAGTGTGAGTAGAGTAGCATGTATGCAAGGGCGAGGCCAAGGAGAAGCAGCTACGTGTGGAGAGAGAGAAGTTGCATAATTGCATGGGATGGATTGGATGCGTGGGGTCTACTGAACCTCCTGCCTCCTCCGCTGCATCGTCAATTTAGCTATTGCCTGAAAAAATATCTTTGATCTTCCTCTGTGGGCCACTGGCTCACGTGGGCGGGCTTCTCATGATATCTCTCTCCAAAGATCACCAGATCATCACATACTATACGGGTGGTCGTGGTTCCCAAGTCCTAACCTTTTTGCGTTTTATCGGTTTCCTTTTCAGTGTATGATATCTTTCCAAAATCAATGGAACCCAGTTTGTCAAACAGGGCATAAAATTTGCATCATTTTTCGCATATTCTTGTTTCTTACTCTTTATGATCAAATTATATTATCTTCATTTATGTAACAATTTGTTTCTGAAATTTATGTATTTAAACTTCAACGTTTCCAATCTCAAATCATGAGTTAAATTCATCTGATATGAAAAAATATTAAAAAGTCTCGTATAAAAATTTATATATAAAAAATTATTCTTATGTTATAAAACAATTACTCATACAACCTCCTAATCAACTTGGTCCTTTTCTTTTAAAAATAATAACTAAAATGCCCCTCACATATGTATAAGGGGAAACTTTATATATTATATAGTGTATTATATAAATTTTAATTAAAATATAACTAAAATTTATCTACAATTTATAAAATTAAAATTTGTATATGGAAAAAATTCTTTTTTTTGGTCCATTAAATATACCCAATATAAATTTTAATTCGATAATTGTGCCTATTTTTCTATGCATTGAGTTTCAAAATTAATAAAATTTAGTCTTTTGATGGCCCGAATTTTTAGTTTTTACCAAAAAATTACATGGCATATCAATTAAATATTTTTTGAAATTTTTAATCCTACGTGATTTTAAAAATGAGTTAAATGACAAGTTAAATACAATTATATGTATTGTTATAATTTGTAAAGATAAAGATGTTATCATTTTGAATATTTCCAATATCAATGGGGTCTTTGGATTCTTTCCCTTAAATAAAAATTTTGAAATTTGCGTATTTGAGAGGAGAAAATTACAACAAGTTGTTTTAAGATTATCGTAATTATAAATAATCTTTGTTATTTGAAAAATTACAAATATCCCTTGAATTAACAGTCATTTAACAATACCCTTTATGACATACCATTATATGAAGTATTTGTTAGATCATAGTTAATTTTACGAGGTATTTGTAAATTTTCAAACAATAAGGAGTGCTTGTGATTATAACAAGTTTCATGTAAGCTCGTATAATTTATCCTATTTAAAATTATTTGATTTTGATTTTAAATTTTATTTTACTAAAATATTGAAACACTTTAATTCTTTTAATATGAATTGCTTATGATATGAGGTTTGGTTCATGGACTGCCTCAGGTTAAAAGTTGTATTCTCAAATTATTTGATCGAAATTATACACTCAACCAACAATTTTAGTATAATATTGGGTAAAATCTAATTATAGTCTTAATAATTATATATATGAAATACATCCGGTCAACAATACATGCTTCTCACTTGAAGAGTTAGATAATTTATAATTGACAAGCCATTCTTGTGTGCATATAATAAATAATACTTTTATATTTTTTAAAAATGTATTGTACATAAAAAATAAAGTATATAAACCATCATATTACGTTTAAAAGAAAATGAAATGAATAAGTAAAAGAAAATTAACTTATGATATTATCGACACAAAAAATATGGTGTAACGATGTCACAAATCGTTATTTGTGAGTATATATATATATATATATATATATATATATAGTATAGGTAAATAATATAGATATAATATATATAGATGAGAATAAGAATTTGAGTAAGAGTTGTTAAAAAATATATAAGGGATATTTTTGATAATATAAATAATCGCAATTTCTAAATAAAAATGAAGTTTATTTTTTATTAGTATAGACGTACACTTAAACTAAACACATTATATAACATCAACATGCAAGAACTATTGATTGAAAAGAAAGCCAGCTTCTTTATAAATAATAAATTCATCAACTCCAATCCATTAAACACACACACACAACCTTGAAATGTTTGGTATTTTCTATAAAATTTGAAGGGTGTTAGGTCATTTCAAGAACAAATATATGGTCATTTATCGTATTATACCAAATTCAAAATTTTCAATCCAACATATACAAGCAACAAATGAACTTCAACCCACTAATCAATTGATCCCGAATTTGAGTTTGAATGACTTAAATTTCTTGATTTCCTTTTTTCTTTTAATTTAACTTATTAGATAAGAAATTCACACAATATAATGTATAAATATTAAAATACATTTAAAGAGTGGGGGCAAATTGCAATTTACTCTCTCGTATTAGTTAAAAATAGCAAAACACTTTCATGTAAAAAATAAATTAGTAAGTTACCCCCTCAAAATGTAAAAAGGGCGCAAAAGACCTCCTCACCTTGAGATCTTACTTTTATAGATTAAAGGTCTAAATTTAATTTTACATATAAAATTATTCACAATAAGTAAAAATATATAATATATAATATATATTATACAATACATACTTATACATTCATATACATACAAAATATCGATACGTATGGATTTCTATTCCCTCCAACCCATCGCTGGCACAGGCGTCTACACCCTCCCACCATCACCACCTTCTATCCTCCTCCCATCCCCATCCTTCCCCCACCACTGTTGCGCCTCCCCCTCCACTGCTACTACGTTTTCCTCCCCCTCCTCCTCGCGCCGCTGCACTTCTCTCCTCCCACTCCCCTGCGGCTGCGCCCCTCCACCTCATCACCACCACATCCGTCTGCGCCTTCATTCGACAACTGACAATCTAGAATTTTTTAAATATTTTTTTTTTTTAACTAATTATATATATATATGTATTGTATGTGTATATATATTTTATAATTGATCTAATTTAAATAAATTTAATTCATTTAGTTATACATCGATATAGACCGATGATTTAAATTAGGAAAAATATAATCCATTGATTTAATTATAAAATTTCAATCGTTGATATATATAAAATATAATATCTAATAATTCACATTTAGAACATAAAGTTATTTTATAGAAAATTTCAAGCAAATCGCAAATGAGCGCGTGTTGCACACAACATGATCTAAGGGGCTGTTTCGCTTTTGTTTTTTTTTGTACTTTGAAAGGAGTAAATTGTTAATTTATTTTGTACAGGGGGTGTTTTGCCATTTTTCACTAACACGGGAGGGTAAATTGCAATTTGCCCAAAGAGGTGGAGCTACACTAAAATTCTATATCAAATGCGTACTATAGTCTATTGCTTGGATCTAACAGATCAAGGCCTGTTTTCCTCTTCCCCCCATACAAGGATGATGGCCCATGGGCCGATCTGGTAAAATGGGTACGTGATTGCTTTCAGTCCAATCCTCCTCTCCAACTTTGAAAATTTGCAGCACTGCAAATCCGTAGCACTCCTCAATCAATTTCATCAGTTTCCGATCCTAAAAAAATCTAGGGCTGATTATACAGGTAATTTCCCCTTCTTCTAATTTCTCCCTCTTCTGCTAGCAGCTCAGTTCATACACTTCCCAGTTGAGTCCGGCCAGGTAGCACTGAGATTTATTGATAACCTCGAATTTGCCATCAAGATTTAGGTGCTATATTTGATCTGTTAATCCTCTTTTCCTAGCTTGTCAATATTTTCTTATCGTTTTTATTAGTTTTATTTTGTTTTCCTGGATGCTTCATGCATGCGAATTGGGAATTCAGCTTCATCTTGTAGTTTTTGATTTCATGTCGTATTGCAAAATCTGTGCTGGTTAAGATTTTACAAGTTATGATTATGGAAATTAGGAAAAAGATGCGGAAATATGAATAGTTATTTCACAAATCTTCTGTAAGAATCCTAGGTTTTAAAGTCTGTCGTATGTCTTGCTCGTTAAGCTTTTTGTAGCTATTTTACTGCCTAACGTAAAAATAAGTGTAACTTACTGATGAATTAAAAATTGTAACAGAGCAAATTTTGGGAAGGCTAGAGGTCACTAATGGCTGCATCTGAGGAACACAGTGCGCTATTTCCCATCTTTGTGTTGACAATAATTGCACTGCCTCTAGTGCCATACACTATTGTCAACTTATATCTCACATTCAGGAAAAAGACCAAGACTATTAACTGCCGGTGTTCCGCTTGCTTCCACTCGGGGAAGTATCGGAAGTCTATATTCAAACGTGTAAGTTTCTCCATTGTCTTTGTTTAAGTCTTGTTTGATATGGAAATTATGGTAGCTGGGCCACATGTTGTCTGTTTCTGCATATGCATATACTTTGGAGCTACTTCACTAATTTTTCCCTGTTTCTGCAAAATTTTCAGATTTCAAACTTTTCAACTTATAGTAACCTGACGGTAGTGTTGCTGTGGGTTGTTGTCGCCCTCTTGGCTTTATACATCAAGCACATCAACACTGAGGTACTTTCTGGTTTCTGATCTGTTCCATAATAAATTACGAACTGAACATCGGTTGTAGCGTAACATATGGATCTATGTTGTTATGCAATATCTTTCATTTCCATGTCTAGTATTCAAATTATACTGTATATGGTTTTTGCTTCCGTTAGATGGCTTTATTGTTAAGTGTGATTTTAATTCTATCTTAGCCGTACTGAGGTAAAATGTTCTTCCTTAACAAGTGGAGTGCTGAACATGCATCAAAATGGAGTATAAGATATATGGGGGAAAACAGTCAGCTTAATAACTACCTATTGGTTTCTCTGAGGTATTTGATTTTCTAACATGTCTCTTCTGAAATCTAAATTTAAGTCATGATTTCACAGTCCAAGTTTTTGAGCCATTCAGCATACTGGGATTAGAGCCTGGAGTTTCTGATTCAGAAATAAAGAAGGCGTATAGGAGACTTTCCATCTTACCATCCTGATAAAAATCCAGACCCAGGTTGAAGGTGTTTAATGACTGCAATTTACATTATTTGTTTACTTAAAGAGCAAGATGAAAATCAGTAGGTTTTTGTTGAGTTGCTTAATGATTCATACGAATCTTTCTGTGCAGAGGCTCACAAGTATTTTGTAGATTATATCTCCAAGGCTTATCAGGCTCTAACAGATCCTGTATCACGGGAGAACTTTGAGAAATATGGCCATCCTGATGGCAGGCAGGTAATTTTCTTTTCTTGCCGGGGATGAGGGAGAAATATATTTTGTTTCCTCACTTTTCTCAGAAATTGGACCTGTGAACTTGTTGATGTTTCATTGTAGGGGCTTCAAATGGGCATTGCTCTCCCTCAATTCCTCCTGAACATTGATGGAGCATCTGGTGGAATTTTGCTCCTTGGGATTGTAGGAGTTTGTATTATTTTGCCCCTGACAATAGCTGTAATATACTTGTCAAGGTCATCAAAATATACTGGGAATTATGTCATGCATCACACGATGTATGCTTATTACCACTTCATGAAGCCTTCATTAGCTCCAAGGTGTAACAATCTTTGCTACACATCTATTCTGCCTATAACATTATATGTTTAAATTGCATGTAGTTTCACGAATTTTCCTAGCTAGTCTGTATCTGGGAGAGCATATATATTAAGTTCATACCATTTTATGAGTGGTAAAATCTACCTTTGCAATTGTGCATTGGTGCTATATGTTTCTGATGCAGATTTGTTTTATTAAATGCTTCCTTTGCTTAATCTCCACAATTTGACTTATGCTACATTTGTATCTTATATAATATAATGTATTTTTTAATTTCTTCTGAACTCCCTACTCTTTTTCTGTGTCAACTAGTTGCTACTTGTTACAATGCTATGCGAGTAAAATTTTACTTTGATGTAGTTGATATTTATACATGTAATTTCAGTGTGCCTGTCACTAATGGTCTTTCATGGTACAGCAAGGTAATGGAAGTTTTCATCAGGGCTGCTGAATACATGGAAATTCCTGTTCGTCGAACTGATGAAGAATCCCTGCAGAAATTATTTTTTGTGGTCAGGAGTGAGCTAAACCTGGACCTTAGAAACATCCGACAAGAACAGGCTAAGTTTTGGAAGCAGCATCCTGCTTTAGTCAAGGTGATGTGTGATCTCTTGCCGAGTTTTAGTATTTGATATACTTTCCCTTTATTAAATATATCAGTTTGTTACTTGCAGTCTGAATTGTTGATGCAAGCACATCTGACGCGTGAAACCACAGCATTATCTCCTTCTTTGCAGCGTGATCTTAGAAAAATGCTTACCCTTGCACCTCGTCTTCTTGAAGAACTAATGAAGGTATTATTAGTTGGTAATATTCATCTGATTTGATGCAGTGTTTTCCTCCCCCTTTGTATACATATAATGAAGGGAGTTTTCACTAGAATAAAATAGTAAATAAATTATTATGTATATTGTATTTATTAGAGAACAGTATCTAAATGGCTTTCTTGAAGGTTACTGAATGATCTTGCGTTGGCTATTCTTTCTTCATTTGGTACTTCAGTTGGGTGGTAAATGTGATTGCAAAAATTCCTCAAGCCACTCAGATACTCATCTGGTTTTAGCTTATTACCATGAAATTTACGTTGTCAATATTTGGAGTTGTTTAAGAAATGAGAATGTTTATTGCACAACAGATTTCCCCACTCAAGTTCTAAGTGTTTATAAATGATAAAGGAAGAGACCGCTTGCCTTATGTTGCGTTGTTCTTTCACTAATTCCTTTCCACTTGCTCATCTTTCTGTGGCAATTTTTAGTCAATCTTCTACATATTTTACGGTTTACATCACCATGTGGATTTTTCCTTCCATGCAGATGGCAATTATACCACGCACGCAACAGGGGCATGGATGGCTGAGACCTGCAACTGGAGTCATTGAGCTATCCCAGAGTATAATCCAGGTATATTTCTGAGTTCCAATCTAGTATATTTCTAGTACAAAGAATGCAGGGGGCCGTCTTAGTAAAAGCTGATAAGTTTTCCTCAAACTTTCATATAATTTTATTTTTTCATTCAAATACTAAACTCGAAGAACCTGATTATAACTCTTCAGCATTATTTTTGCACATTTACTCCATTGGCTTTACTTCAGAGGAGTTGGATTATTTCTTACTCGCCTGAAGTTAAAGTAAAGAGCTATGCTTCTTTGAAACTAGACTGAGACGCTGCTGTTCTTGATCCAGGCTGTTCCCCTCAGTGCCAGAAAAGCAACTGGAGGATCAAATGAAGGTTATGGTCCATTTCTCCAGCTGCCACACTTCAGTGAATCAATTGTCAAAAAGATTGCCAGAAAGGTGTCTCTTTCTCTCTCCCTCTCTCTCTTTCTATATATATATTTGTGTGTGTGTGTGTATATATATATAATATATCTGTGTGTTCTGTGAGAGCAATGTGTTTAAAGCTGTCAGCTGGGTTCAAGTGGTCCATCATTCTTACGATGCCCTCATAAAAATGTTCTGTTGGCTATGTCGGAGAAAAATGCAACATACCTGTACATTCCGCATCTTGGAAATGCAACTTTCCTTCACAAGCGTTAATATCTCATTGGCAAATCATGGCACAGATCTTGGATAAACATCAATATTTATTAGAATGGTCTGGTCATCTGCGGCTTGACTTCGGTTTAATGTGCATATTGACACTCTTCCATACAATTGACATGGTTTCTGTAGCTTCCTCTTTTTGAGAACTAGTACAAGTCTGTCAAGTTTAATTTCCTGTATGCTGACTTTTATAAAATTTGATTCAAGTTGCATATCGATATTGTTACTGTGGCACTACAATGTTATCAAATATCTCTACTTATTTTTGTCTGAATATGCATAGTGGTTCCTGGGCTATTTATTTTTGGTTATTAAGTTTCTAAGTCCTTTTTCCTATATACAGAAACTGCGCTCTTTCCAAGAGCTTCGTGAGATGAAACCACAAGAGCGTGCAGAGCTATTGACTCAGGTTGCTGGCTTTACTGCCAATGAATCCCAAGATGTGGAAATGGTTCTTGAGATGATGCCTTCCATTTCAATTGATATAACATGTGAGACAGAAGGTGAAGAGGGAATACAAGAGGGTGATATTGTGACAATGCAGGCTTGGATTACTCTTCGCCGTTGGAATGGCGTGATCCGTGCCCTTCCACATGCTCCCTACTTTCCCTATGACAAAGAAGAGAATTTTTGGTTGCTGCTTGCAGACCCCTCTTCAAATGATGTATGGATGTCGCAAAAGGTTAATTTCATGGACGAGGCAACAGCTATCATTGCTGCATCAAAAGCAATTGAGGAATTGAAGGAGGGTGCTGGTGCTAGTGCTAAAGAAATTAATGCATCTGTAAAAGAAGCAATTGATAGAGTGAAAGCTGGTTCTAGGCTGGTTATGGGCAAGTTCCAGGCCCCTTCTGAGGGAAATTACAACCTGATCTCCTACTGCTTGTGCGACTCATGGATTGGTTGTGATGCGAAGTCCAATATTAGGTTGAAGGTTTTGAAGCGAAGCCGGGCTGGCACAAGGAACATCCCCGCTGCAGATGAGGTACCATCGCTAGAGGATGGAGCTGAAGAGGAAGACGAGGAAGGAGAAGATGAATATGATGACGACTATGAAAGTGAGTATAGTGAAGATGATGAAGATGTGAAGGGTAAGGATGCCAAAGCTGCAGTGGCAAATGGCTCTGCCCATGCTGGCAATCATTCAGGTTCAGATGAAAGTGACGAAAATTAATTTTTTCATTTTTGTTTCTACTTTGTTTTTGTATCACAAAGATTGACTAGATAAGAGACCGTTTCCGTTTCTCTATAATAGTTGACATTATTCTCAAGAAATAATACTTGTTTACAACCAGGTTTGTTTTATCACACAAATTAAATGGCAGAGTAGAACATGGTTTATTAGTCCTTTTCCCTCTCCTGATGGCTTTTGTTTTGAGTGCTAAATCTTGCTTAGTAGCTATGGTGGATTCTAGGATGCATCACTACCGAAAATTCAGTTGTACGCAGTTGTCGTTTGTGGAATCACTCGCTCGTTTATACTGAGTTGAAACCCTCAAATTTGTAATGCTTTACTTTTAAATTGGTAGCATCTAATTCCTGACTACAGCCAATTTGAGGATGACACCTCTTCATGTGATTCATTCCTCCTTACCTGTTAGCAACCCAAATCTACCGTCCCTCAGTTTCAATTTATTCTTTGTTCAAATTCAACTAAGGCTTAAATTCATGTTATACTTGATATTTTATACACTGAATACGTGGATGATTGTTATTAGTTCCCAAAACCTAAAACCATAGATGAATTTTATTTCTAGTAAATATAGAAAAATAAATAACCATAGGTCAATTTTTGCAACATTAGCTTCTTATTGTGAAATTTGGGAAATCAAACAAGAGGGCGCGAAGCATATTATATAACTTATGAGACAATTACCAAATCAGTGATCTCATCAATAGAACTATCGCATCACGGTAGCCACTTTCTATAGCCTTCTTATAAGACAACCAAACTTCATTATGCAATGCCAAGAAACTGAGCTGGCAGAAAATCTGAAGCTATCTTTCCAATTAATCAGTGTCGAGCACTAGTTTCTTTGACGGGAGCAAAACTGCAGCCACAGGATTATCCTCTACGCCACCACCCTGATCTATTATTAGTCTCAAGCCTTCGATATGGACCTTTGCATGGTGACCGCTTATCACAATAGTTGGAGTTTTGGTTAATTCCTATCAAGAAATTGTACAAATCAAGAACAAGAAACTTGCCGATGTTTAAGTGAAAGTTGCAAATAAGCAATCACCTCTGGGATGTTCCACACGTTCTTTCTTCCACTGAGAGGTTCAACCTTAGAGATTCTTGTGTCCTTGGCTTTCAGATATTTCAGCTGCTCCTCAACCCCTTTATCTTTCTCCAAACCAGCATGTACAGCAATCAGTTTACAGTTCTGCAGTCCTTCATTGGTTTCTATGCCGACATTATCCTAGCAAATTGAAAAGGTGTCATTTGTGAGCAAGCTAGTTCAGTAAGTTTGTTGCAAACAGGAGACACCAACGGAAACACAAATGAGGAAATTTTGGAAACATAGACAACTAGGCATACCTCTTCATGTACCCAAACCAAACCAGCAAGAAATTTCTTGTGCTCATCAGGAACTGCCTTAATCAAATCTGTGTACATGTAACTCATCTCAATATTAAACTATAGTTTGGCACGAAACTTCCAAACTTGATGGGTCTGGGGAGGAGCTTCTAAAGACATTTCAACTTGAATTGATTGAAAAATCCATGTAAACTTGAAAAGACAGATTATTGTGTTCAAACATGGAAAACATAATTCTGGGAAACATTGATTGAGATCAATTACATGGGAAGTCAAGAATATCAGCAAGCAAGCATAATGTAAGATGTCTCATCTGTTACCCTAGGAAAATTTTCAACACCACCATTTAGTTCATGCAGGCATATTCTTCACACTCTAGTTTCTCGTCAAATCAAGATCTCACGAATATCATATGTAATGGGTGAGGAACTTCAAAAACTTGATAGTAAATAAAGACAAATACTAGCTAGTTTTATGAGGCCAGAGCAGATATTCCAAAGTGACAGTGAAACAAAATAACCAGAGTCCTGCAATATGAAGAGTGAAGATTCTCTATGCAGAGTAAGTTTTGTACAGCATTTTCTCTTGATGTTCTGATCTATGTACTTTCTTGTCGTTTCGCACAAAGTGAAACTTTTCCACTCAATGTAATTCAAATGCATAATGTTTCTCCAATCTGTTCCTTGATCAGAAATCAGAATATCATCTACTCTACCTCTACAGGCTTACCTGCATTCATTTTGGTAAACTTCCCAAGGGACAAGGACAAGGTAGGAACTAGGAAACCAAAAGAGAGCAGGTTATCCTCAAACTGGTGCATCACGAACAAAATGGGACAGTTCAAAAATCAAACTATAACTTAACTAAATAACCAGGAGGATCATCTCACCCTGGTGTCATCAACTAGCATCTTCATTTACTTGTACTACAGAGTAAACCATTTCCTCGAAGCACAATCAATAAAGTCCAATTACCTGGTTCATGAAATGAAGATCAAACGGCACATTCCAATTTAACATCAGCAGCAATCTAAATTAACACAATCACACATCAAACAAGCAATCCTATCGCCTCCAACTCTGCATTTGCAATCTTGCCAACATGATCACTAACTCTATGAATCAAAGAAACTAAACAAACAACCAATAACAAATAAAACACTCATAGAAACCAACTCATTCCAGAAAAAAGGACAAAAAACAAGATTTTTACCAGCGGAGCCATGTGGGACTCCGTAGGATTCAAAAGTGGGACCGGCATCATAAATTGATCCCTTGTAGTCAGTGTTCTTGGCACGATTAAAACCAGTCATCCTGCCAGCCCACCTCCTTCCTTGCAAGTGCATATTCTCATACCCTTCACCCTTATACCAACCTTCTCTTTTCTCATTCATCTCATACTCCTTCCAAGTCTCCGAGAAATCTGAACCGTCAGGAGGGCTTGGGAGAAGCCCCAAGAATGCAGCAAACGCCAGGTCATGGTTGCCACAGAGGAAAACATGAGATTGATTAGGGTATTTTGACGGCAAAGAAATCAAGAAATCTATCACTTTCTTGGTATCAGGCCCCCTGTCACAATAATCACCCAAGAAAATGATTAGAGCTGTTTGGAACTCAGATGGGCCTACGGTATTTTCAAGATTAGACCACAAATTTTGCAGCTTTGTTATGTAGCCATGGATATCACCCACGCAGCAAACTGTTCTAGGTTTTGTTGTGGCCTTGGGCTCCGCCATTTTGTATGCGAGTCTGCGTAGACTTGGTTTTTTTCTGGTTGATTTTATTATCTGATGGAGCGACGTTCAGTGATTTGTAATCTGTATCTGTTCATATTATTAGTGACTCAAGACTATGGTCTGTATTCAACTCATAAGTGGCTAGTCCAAACAACATTTTGCAGTTCAGTCCCATGTCTTTTATGGTTTTGCTGTGTGCTCCCACATTATTTCTTTTTTATCTTCTCCTCCACCCCTAGCCAAATAAAAAAGTCACATCCTAGTATTTATTTTTACTTTCCTCACATTTTTTTTAAGTGAATTCTACATTTACATCATTTTAAAGGTTCATTTATCTGGCACCATTATCTTTGTTTAGAACTTAATAAGATTGTCCATTGTATATTTATTAAGGTTTAATTATACTTAGATCCTTTAAAAAATACGAAATTATATTTTTTTTCAAAGGAGTTTTCAAATTACACTTAACCTCCTCTAAAAAATCTCCGTTTAGACTGACCTCCTTCAATTAGAATTTGGACGAAAAATGCTAATGACAACAAAAAGAAATACACAAAGATTCAATTTTGCTCTCATTTAATATTTTCATGTATATTTTTGTAGTTATAGAAGATAAATATAATATATACACACACGCACACACATATATGCACAGTTGAAGTTTTCAAATTTTTCCTTATAAATACAAAATTATTACATATTAATGTTAAATGAGGGTAAAATTAAAATTTTATATAATTTTTTTTTTGCTATCATCACCATTTTTCGTTCAAATCATAACAAAATGATGTGTAAACAATCCATTTTCAGAGAGAGTATAAGTATAATTTTAAAATTTTTTTGGGGTAAAATATAAGTTTGTATTTTCAAAGAAAATTTAAATATAGTTAACCATATTTATTGACTTACACAATCAAAACAAAAAATTCTCTTTTGGCTTCTTTCCATTTTCCGGCTGAGTCAGACATTTGTGATTCACATAATTTTGATACTTAATATACTTTTTATTTTTAAGAGAAAACTAAATCCACTAGAATTTCATAGTAATGTTAATGTACTTATCTAAAATCCCCACTTAAACATAAAACATACATTGACATAAAATTTTGAGAGAAAATGAAATGTGTATAAATAATTGATTCATAGATATAAACTCCATTGTAACAGATATCCAACTTCTCATATAAACTTGATGTTGTGTGTGCGGTTAGGAGACTGGAGAGAAGGAGAGGGTTTTGGCAAGAAAGGGGCAGTAAGTGATTCCACCCTTTCTCACTAGTAACATGACTGTTGTGAGGAAAAACCAATGAAGCTAACTAGGACAAAAACGACTGTTGTGATGGTTATAAGCTCTTCATCTTGTTTGGAAGTTCAAATGCTTAATAGCCAATGCAAAGATGAGCGCGCAGAGAAGAACAAATAGTAAATGCATAACAGCAAGAATCGGAAGGAAGTCATGGTCTAAACGCAAGATTTCTTTAAGATAAGCCTCCACCGTTATAGCACCAACTCCGGGCACCTCAATTTCAGAAGTTATATCGCCAAGTTGAGAGGTCACAAGCCCATATATTGTCCAAGCCACAGGGGATGCCCAGTAACACCATCTCCACCAGATTGGGATTTGCTGCAGAAGAAAAGTTCCCAGTTAAGGAGCACGCAAAGACCCAAAGTCTCTCTTTTTTATTTTTGACATTGAACTTGTATCAAAACTGGCTTACCATCCTAGGAATGAGGAAACCTGAGAACAAGTTCCAAATGCTGAAGAAGTAAGACGACAGAACAGCACTGAAATGGGAACCTGGAGTCAGTGCGGCAACCATCATTCCATACAGAGTGCAGTAGGTGAAGCTCATGAAACTGAAGTAGAAGAACCAAAAGAATTTCCCAACAGTCCATTTGAACCCAATCATTGGATAGAAAACAAGGCTGTAAACTACAGTTTGGACTGCAATATATATCATCTCTATGGCCACCTGCAGAAAAGTCAGATGTATAGATAGATGTTTAGTAGATGTGTCTTACATGCATAAGATGATAAAAGAATTTGCTCCATATCAAGTGGTAGCTTACACAAAGAAGTTCTTTATGGCTAGGTTTTATTATTTTTTACCTAGAAAAGCCCATCTCAAGTTTCTCAGTTTTGGAAATAGAGGATTTTGGGTAATCTCATTACCTGAGCAAATGCATAAGGCAGCGGTGAATACATTCTAGCTGCCCTTTCACGATAGAAAACTGTTTTCTCCATTGCAACAACACCTTGCACGGAATAACTGTTGGTGGCTCCAACAAAGATCACCGTACAATAGATAGCTCCCAAAAGATTACGAAGATCTTGTTGCTTTTCGCTGCCAACAGAATGTCGATAAGCCCAAGAATAAGACTGAAGCTATGCACATGTGAAGATATAAGATATTTGACGAAATGAATGACAAAATTGGTTCACACACCCAGTGAGAAATCATATACAAAAAGAGCAAGAAGCAAATCCAAATGCAACCAGAAAGAAGGAAATTATCATAAGACCTGGAGCAAGAACTCTTCTTCTTCTCTCTTTTTAGATGAAAATTACCACTTCATTGAAGAATTACAAAACAAAAACAAAGATAAAAGATCATTGTCTTACATCTTTTGTCCATTATTCCAGAAAACTATACCAAGTGTAAAACCAATCACAATAGCCCAGCAGTATCGTGTGGCATTATATTGTGGGTTCCTCCAGTAAGACCAATACTGCTTCCAGAAACAAGCTTTGCACTGATTAAGAAATGGTTGGGAGTACTTCGTAGGGAAATAGAGGCCCTTGAAACCTGGTGTAGGGGAACTGAGTTCTTTTATAACTTCTTGATTACTCCTGAACAATGTTTTTAAGGGGAAATGAGATTCAAATTGATTTCCAAAACCGGAAAATGTAAGGAAATCTCCACAGAAATTCATTTTTTACCCTGTCACTTACTGATAAAGGGATGATTTAGCATATATATCTGCAAAGTCAACTCCAAGTTGAACCTCAACTTCCGAAGTGCTGACATCCAACATCCAGGTAGCTGGATTGCACCCATCTTTAACCTCAGGAACTCCAGGAATAGCCTGTGAGAGTAATTATACTTTGGTGATTCTGAGTTATAACTAATGCACTCATCCCCAAGCCTTATCATAGAAATAGAGTATAACTTGCAAGTGGTAATTATAATTACTGCCAACATTTCTCTATGTTGAAATGAACAAAAATATTCTCTTCAAGTTTACAACATTTAAATACTACCTTATTACATTTCAACATATGGTACTGTTAAAAAATTGATGGATGCTAACTTGCTAATATTCTATTTCCAGAGACATAAGGGTTTAATGCAATTTACAAATTACCCCCCTGTAATATACATATATATATATATATATATAGCAAATTACGTTCCTATTTTTTTCAATATAGACCAATTCACCCCTGAGCAATTCCTGTTTTTGTCTTTATTTTTTTTTTTTTTAAGTTTTAATTATAAAATTATATTTATAACCTTATTTAAGGACAAGTGCTTCTGATTTGAATCTAAGATCCAAATTTAACTAGTACATCAATTCCCTAGATCAACAGTATAGATTTAAAATTGCAATTTTATGTAATATATGTTTATGTAAATTTTAATAAAAATTATGATAAAATAATATAGTTGTATATAATATATATATACACCACAACACACACAAAGAAGAAGGGAAGCTAAGAGGCGGTGGGGAGGGACGTTGACAGCAATGGGCACTGGCGATAGGAGGGGCAAGGGGCAGGTGGGGAGAGGACGATGGGGAAGGGAGGGTTGTTGGTTGGTGGGGTGGGGGGGTTTGGGTGCGAGGAGGTAATTTGTTCTCTTTTTTGTTTTTTTCACACGAAGGTGTTTCGCACATACCCCATACCACAAGGGGTCGCTTGAATTTTTTCACTTGTAATGGTTTATATAAAATCCCAGCATGGCAGTGATTGTAAAAAGTCTTTTGATGCAAAAATTAAGGGGGAAGTTTTTGAAATTTCAAAATAGGTAGGGGTATAGTAAGTAATTACACTTACTTGAGGTGTTGTAATCAATCCTACCACAAAAAGAGAATACATGGAGTCAAACATGAATTGCTGGAGATGCCACTTACTTCAAAATATTCTATTAACTTATGAGAATTGCAACCAAGTGGTCCAGCATAAATGACCCACCCGCCTCTCTTCAGCAGAAACAACTGCAGCAAGTACAGTTATTAGCTATAGATTAGATAGGCACTGAACAAGTGGAAACTGCAAAAGAAGATATATGTAAAGTAGACAAGAAAAGGAAAATGACAACATAAGAAACTTATCAAGATTATGGACTATACTTCATCAAAAGATTCAAATATATCTATGCTCGGTTGATGAATTGTGCAGACGATTGTTCTGCCAGTGTCCACTGCATTCCTTACAGTACGCATGATAATAGCAGCAGCTCTAGCATCAAGACCAGACGTTGGTTCGTCCATGAAGATGATAGATGGGTTGGAAACCAACTCTACTGCAATTGTTAGCCTCTTCCTTTGTTCAGTTGAAAGACCATCAATTCCTGGAAGCCCAACTACAGAATTTCGTATAGGGTTAAGCTCAACCAAGGCCATTACTTCTTCGACAAACACCTATTGTCATGATGGCGAAAATGGTGTAGGTGTTAAACATTCTTGAATCCAGTGGAATCTCAAAGAAGCAAAACAAGTAAAATGATATAACAATCTACCTCTCGAGCGCTTTATTTACTTCTATTGGAAGGCGCAACCAAGCAGAGTATAGCACTGATTCATAAACGGTAACATGGGGGGAATGAATGTCATTCTGTTCACAGTATCCACTGATCCGTGCAAAAGTCGCCTGGTTCTTTGGATAACCTGAAATACTGATGTCTCCCTCAATGTATCCACCTGTCTTTTTTCCAGCCAAAACATCCACTAAGGTAGTCTTTCCAGCACCACTAACACCAACAAGTGCTGTTAACACCCCAGGTCTGAAAGCCCCACTGAGATCATGTAGTAGTTGGAGGCGATCACCTTCAAAACCTTGACCTTTCATTTCCTGGTAAACACCCAGAATTTTCACCTAAATGATCCTTTGAAACTGTTTCAGTTTTAAAAGTAAAGCAGCATTCAATTATCGGGAAGTCTGCCACTTGGCATCATATACAAAAACCAATTAACATGTCTGGAATTTAGTTACTAATGTTGACAAAAATTAGAATCTAAATAGAATTCTAGAAAGAGATGAAACAGAAACTACTTACAGCTGGCACATCCACATAATAGTTAATATGATTGAACACAAGTGACAAAGACTGAAAGGTCAAAATCATCCCCTTTTTAGATGCATGGTCCACAGTCCCAACGGGCAAGCCCAAACTAGCTGAAGTATGTGCCTGTTCCATAGCGACACCTGTATTTGAGAAATTGGAAAATGGAACACATAAATTCTATGCAAATTGCTTTAGCCCAATTATTTTTTCATGAATGCTCTAAATTAGCCAGGCGATAAAAAAGTCTTAGAGTTTCATCTCTAACAGCTGAATTTGTTTGTGTTTACTTTGACAAAAATAGAGGATCTATAAGGTCCTGGAAAGATTTTGCTTTAAGAGTACCAGAAAAAGAATCCCTCTTCATAAGCCTTTAAGATGATAACATCCCTTGTTTTTTCTTGATTGCGGCCCTGCTTTCAGTTGCTGCAGTAGTGTAGTGGAATTTCTTAATAGGCAGTGGTACCAAAAAGAAGAAGTACATAGAAGTTGTAGATACTGATCATAAATGACAGGAATTATGATACCGAATGCTACTTCCTTCTGTATATGGTTGGAAAAAGGACAAAAAGTAAAAACAATGAATTGGTGGAGGAAAAATGGCTAACTACCTTCAGGTGTCTCCAGTACACTTTTTCCAGAAGATTTCTTGTTCGTTTTACTGGCACTCTCATCCAATATCAAAGCACTTGAATCACCCAAAGCTGAAATGAAATTGTCAGTACGCTGTCAATCTTTGATGACATGTGAAGCAAGAAAATTGAAACAGACAAGTTAACATTTTTACGATTCAAGAAAGTCAGGGCTGCAATAAATAAAATGTTGAAGAGAACTGAAAAGCCTATGATTGCACAGATGCAAATCCAAAACCAATGGTCTTCTGTATAAAAGCCCCTTGATTGGAGGAGGACTTTCCCGACAGTAGGTTCATGGAATCTGAGATCTGGATTTGGCTGCATGAAAAAGCATATGATTTTGATAAGCAATTCAGAACTTGATGCAGCACAATTTAACATACTTGAAGCACATAATGACTTTGGTAGGCTAATGAGACACCTACTGCACTCCATCTTTTGTCAAGAAATTCGTTCATGGATACAGCATTCTGTCCATAACTCAAAGGAAAAATATAGTAAGCCCATTTCAACCATGGCTCCAGGTCATCTGCCATCAAGAAAATCAATGTGTGGTTGATTTCAGAGAAGCAAGCATTTATTAAAACAAGTTCAAACCATAAGCTGCTCAGGAAGGTTTTATAGCTAGAAGCTTACCTTTGGAAACCATATAACCCCCAAGGACAAGGACCACAAGCGAAGTGAAGGTAGCGAATGTGCTTGCAACAACCTGAGTTCTTCCAACTGCAGAAATGAATCGGAATAAACCAGTGGCCATATTATGTATGCTGAACAATGTCAAGAATTGTCGGAAGAACCTAGAGCACACATATGAAAACTGTCAGCACATTAAGTTCTTATTAGAGTACAAATAAGGAATCAAGAGTTTCACTAGGTGTTATGCACTATGTGGTGCTGTGATGATAGGTGAAAAAAACAAAGAAAAAGAGGGGAGAAAACATATGATATTGTCTCACCTATTGGCAGCAGGAGCAAACCCTATTGTGTAGTAAGTAAGAATAATCCATATTGCAGATTCCAAAAAAGACAATGGAACTCCTAAGATCCAAATGGGCAAGCCAAAAGCCCATGCTGGATAGAACAACAAATCTCTTTGCTTATAAAAGACTGGTAGCCTAAACAAGGTCATTGCAAGTTCAGCCAAACCATTAAACAACACATTTGTAAGACTGAAGAAAAGTGCTGCTAAAAAATTGTCTCCATCAATTAGTTCACCATGAGGCATCTTTGTTCGAAAGAAGACCGTGAAGGTTATAATCGCCATAATTGTTATCTGCACAGTCTTGAATACATAGATAAAAGAGTTACGCGTCATCAGCAACCATTCCTTTGAAAAGCATGCACGAAACAATTCCCAATTAGAGATGCCATACTTCTCTTTTACCAAAGCAAATGTGTGGGCTTTAGATTTGTCATAAGGAACAGCGAGCTCTTCGGTAACTTTTTGGCCAATGTGAAAAGACTGGAAGGCTCTTGCAAAGTCTCCAACTGAGATATATCTATATGGCTGGTCATTCTTGAACCAATATTGTTCTTGGTCCTTCTTGGAGGACACTTCTTGAAGGAAATCAGCAACTCCTTTCCGTTCAGGGCACTTGAATCCCATAAAACCAAAGAACTCAAGGATATTCTCTCGTGGACCTTGGTAGACAATTTGACCTTCTGACAACAAGATGATGTCATCAAAAAGATCATAGGTCTCTGGAGCTGGTTGTAGCAGAGCAATAATCATGGTTACATCAATTATGTGAACCATTTGTCTCATGCACTTGAGAATCTGAAAAGTGGTGGAACTGTCCAATCCAGTTGATATTTCATCCATGAAAAGAGCTTTTGCTGCGCCTACCAGCATTTCTCCTGTACTTTGATGAAGAGTCGATTAGAAGAAAAACAATGCAGCAGGCACTAAATTGTATGCCCATAAAAATTGAAGAACAAGGACTATATAGATCTTGAAAGACAAAATACATAATTTTTTTCAGACGGGATGATACCAATAGACCCAGTAGTCAAGAACATACCAGTAGTCACACGCTTGATTTGCCCTCCAGAAATACCCCTTCTCATGTCATCACCGACCATAATATCTGAGCATACATCCAATCCAAGTACCTGCCATTAAAGTTATAAAAACTTACTCTTTTCTCAAAGTCTACATACTCTAGGAACAAAGTCACCAAGAGGGAGAGAGAGAAATAAAAAGAAAGAGAGAGAGACATTCTCAGAGAACAAGCATATTAGAAATTTCTAGTGTAGCAAGGTGAAACCTTGAGAACATAATCTGTGACCAAACTGGTATTTTTATCCAAGATTGATGTGCCTTTCATGAACGCATCAATTCCAGGATCAGGCTTGATTCCAGCCACTTTCTCATGCCTCAAGAGTTCTACCAACATTTCATATCTTGTGCCAACACCCAGACAACGACCTGAAAAATCCAAAGTCTCTCTCACCGTCATCTCCCCTTGATGAAGATCTTGTGGACTGATATATGCACATGTCTTTTGAGGAACAAATTCACTAAATTCATGACCGCAATAAGTGATCTTCCCAGATTTCTGTGCACGGAAAAAAAAAAAAAAAAAAAACAAACGCTTTAATGGTATGTAAAAGGAAAGAAGAATCCAGTCCAGAAAATGCAATATAAAACAAAAGGAGATGTACCTTTAAATTCTGATTAAGCTTCCAGCAAGTGAAAGCAGGAAAGTGGTTTTGCCTGCACCAGGAGGACCTAAAAGCAGAGTCATCCTGAAAATGAACAACATAGAGAAACAGGGAAAATCCTACATCCTCATAAATTCCAGTAACAAATTAACGATAAAAAAAAATACAGAAATTTCAACGAGTACCTGGATGGTTTGACAATACCACTGACACCTTTAAGTATCTGTATCTTTCTCCTTTTGGAAGGGAAAAGCCGGATTATTCCCAGAACACTCTACCATCAATTGACAGAAACAGAAAAATCACAAGTCTACCCAGCCGCTAATTTGAAATGAACATCAGACTACTTCTACTTCACAATGAACATTAGCAAACTTAAGAAAAACCCAGAAGAAAGTTCAATTCCTATGAGAATTGAGAAATACCTCAATTGCATTCATGGTGGCATTAAACAAAGTGGGGAGTGCTCTGCTCCCGACACGCGCATAGCCCTCCACTGCCAAATGCTCATATCTAATTTCGATTTTCGCAGTCTCAGTCTCCGCTCTGCAGGAGACATCAACACATCAATCAAGACCCGACGCAAATTCAGCCCAGCCCAGGTTGGATTCGGGAGACGCCGGCGAGAATGTGAAAATCTCATTTGAAAGCAACGGCGAGTTACAGTAGTAGAGAATGTGTACTAGAAAATAAACACAAATCAAAACAATTTAATCATTCTTTCAAAAAGGTAATTGGGCATCTTAGATTAGATTATGGGATTCTTTGCAAAAACTTCGATCTTTAGATATCCTATAAAAAAAATTCAGCAATTTTAAATTATACTATTTTATTTTTAAATTAACTTTTTTTAAATAAATTTGATTAAAATAATAGTTCCAAAAATTTAAATAATCAAATAATTTTATTAAAAAAAAAAAACCTCTCACCCACTTCATGTTTCTCTAAATTTCTCCATATTTGTTTTTTGTTTTTTTAAATTTTTATATTTTTAATAAACTTTCAATTATAAAATATTATTTCTCACTCATCACACCACACGTTTCTTTATTTTCATAAATTTTTATTTTTTTTATCATGATTTTTTTCCTCTATCTCATATCATAATTTTTTTTATACTCGCGAGAAGCGTGTGCAACAACGACTAATTTTGTTTA
This sequence comes from Sesamum angolense, assembly GCA_034509725.1. Lineage (NCBI taxonomy): Eukaryota > Viridiplantae > Streptophyta > Magnoliopsida > Lamiales > Pedaliaceae > Sesamum > Sesamum angolense. The sequence goes on from JACGWL010000008.1 coordinate 3,261,365, forward strand.
AAAAAAATTAAAAGTTGTAGCAAAATTAAAAGTAGATGAGGTTTGTCAAAAAAAATTAAAAAAAAATAAAAACTAAATTGAATAGTGGTTGGAAAAAAAATTACTTCTAAAATAAATTTAATTGATAAAAAATCATTGTCCATATACGTAAAAAGATAATATTATTTCACTTATTTATTTATCGATAAATTATTTTTTTAAAGAAATAATAAATTTTATTTCCATTAGTATATTTTATATGTATTTATTTTTTAAATATTAAAGAATATGTTTAATTTTATAATACTTCCATTAAGTAATATAATTGTTGATTCATACAAATAATTAAATTTGTATGATTGCAAAAAAAAAATATCTTATTATTAATCAATAATAATATGTGAACGAAATAATAAAATTATATGAATAAAATAATATAAATTAAATTATAAATTATAAAATGGTATAAAAAATGCACAATTCAATCTTTCTAGAGCAATCATTTTTTCCCCTTATTGAAAACAAAAAGGTCAAGTTCATTAAGCAATATTTGTTGACCAAAATGATTTTAGAGTTAAATTCATTTTGATCTCATATGATACGAAAAAATATCAAAAAAATTTATATGAAAATTTAAATATAAAAAATCATCTTTATATTATGAACAATGACCCACACAGCTTCCTGGTTAACTGACTCAGGTTTTTTTTTTTTAATTTTTTTTCCATATTACAGGGAGTGTAATTGATATTTTATTTTTTCATGAGTTTTTTTTTAACATTTCTAATATCACGGGGGTCCTTGAATTTTTCCCAATAAATTTATATAATTAACGTTTCTGCCAATTTTTCTGTCTTCTGTTTCATATTTATTGTCAGGCTTTAATTTTTGTCATTAGTAATTTATTAATTATAATAAAAAAATAAATACATCCTTACGTTGCATCTCTCGTTTTTTTTTTTCTAATTAATATTTTATTCCTAAATTTTGCAGAGGCATACACGTTTTCAATAATTCAACATTAATTATAAAATTAGGTAAATGTTATATTTGGACCATAAATTTTAGTTTAAAATTATTTTAGTTCATTAAGTTTATCTATTAATTTTAATTTCTTTAAACTTTAATTTTTGTCCCAATTTGATCACTTTAACAAGTTTTCGTCCTAAAATATGGATGAATTTTTACTTTTTCAAGGTAAAATAATCATTTAAGTTTGATTTTTTTACTTTAATTCCTTAAGTCCATAAAAAAAAGTCCAATTAATCCTTTTTTAAGCGAATAAACATTCTTATATTTATATGTGAATAATGATAATTTAAACTTTTACAAACATAATAACAATATTGATTAACTTAAAATAAACAACAACTCTTTTTTGTTTTTTGTTTTTTCGATAGTTAAAAGAAAGGGTAAATAATATATTTGGTTTTTCAAGTTTTTGTTTAAGATTTTATTTATTGACTTTAGCATCTATAAACTTTAATTTTTGTCTCAATTTGGTCCATGTGACTATTTTCTCAGAGGACCAAACTGAGAAAAATTAAAGTTTAGATACTAAAATTAAGAAATAAAGTTGAGAGACTAAAGTGCTTTTAAATGAAAACTTAAACGGACCAATATATATAGCATTTATCCTAAATTCTATCAAGTGTTTACTTGATGTATCCACATATTTTTGGTAGAAATTGACCTTTAAGCCCTTATTAACAAAATTTAATAGGCAATAAAATATTATTGCTGCCATTATTATTATTATTATTATTATTATCATTATTATTCAATCAAATTTTGAGGGTACAATGGCCATTCTCATTTGGTGCAATCTTGTGTCTAATTTTATACCACCTCCCATTGCTCCCAAGGTGGTATTACTTATTAAGGTGCAACAATAATTAGTATAAGGCTTTGCACCGCACCTCCATACAACAAAATATACACTGTATATATTATTAACCTATACTAAATTTTTTATACAGATTTATATATCAAAGTAAATGGAGCCTTACCCATATGAATAGGTTCAGATTGAGAAAACGAAGTTGAATAAAATTCGACTACACAAATTCTTAGACTATGTAAAAGACAATATTATAAGTGGAGATATATATCTTACACTTTACAGTGATATATGGATTTTGGATGTCGGAGATATCTAAAAAGGAGTTTCATAATTCTATTTGAGTACCTCATTTTATAAAATTTTGCAAACTTATTTGGTCAAATAAAAATTTAAGTTTGACAACTTCAAAATTGTTGTCAATTCTTTTTAATTTTTTTATTTATAATTTTAGTCCTGTAAGTTTGAACAGCAACATTAGTTTTACATGAATCTATTTTGATAACTTTGTCTTGTAATTTTAAAATTTCACACATTAATAATAATTGAAATTTGTTAAACGATTAGAAAAACACACTAAAATTAAAGCACGAGGGGTTTTTGGCATTAGAAGTGTGGTATGTCTACCTGTGAATACGGTGGCGGAGCTTCTGAAGAAACTTGTGATTCTCCTCCTCAACACCCTTAAGATGATTGCTGAGCTTTTCCACGTCAATCCCATCACACTCCTCTTCTTCCTCATCATCCCTCAACTCCGCAGGCTATTGGCTGCGCTGCCCATATGCATGAACAAGTGTAGTGTGATCTGGTGGGCCTGGGAGTGGGAGGTATATATTTGGGAGCTACCTACCGCCCTTAACTATCTATCTTTTTGTTCAACCCAATTTATAACTATGTATACACTTTCTAGATTCTTCCTAATTATGAAATCACACAATTTTATTATTATTATTTAATGATTATTTAAGATCCATAGAATATTACTATATATATTATTTTTAATGAATATTCAATGTGTTAGCTACCCCAAATGTGTAGCATATATTTTTCTTTATTTCCTGCAAACACGTTCTAAATGGAACAAGAACATTGTTTATGTGCATGTAAAAATCACATGCACGTGTCAAATCACTCTTCTTTCTTATTTGTTTTTTTTTTTTTTTTTTCAAAATAAGCACAATACATTTCGTTATATTTTTAACAATAAGCGAAGACTTAATTACTATTAAAATAAAATATACACATTCAATTCATGAGTAGTTTTTTTTTTTTGGATTGGTCATTCAATTCATGAGATTTGAAATCATAATTTTTGAACAATTATAATATATGAGGTGTTTTACACATGAATTCGTCAAAAAATTTTATTGAGCTCAATTATTCAAAACTATGGACCACATTGTTAAGATTCTATTAAAACTATAGAGAATATATATCAATCTGTGTGCCTATAAATTAATTAATCTCCAAGATTTAGGGAATTAGTTCAACTTTGATCATTGATGACAATTGAAGAACCAACAAGTTGATAATATTTGTTTGACTTGTCACTCAAGGTGGTTAGCTCTACGGTAAATTACAACAAGTTTTTATAGAATTTGTCATAATTTCAAATATTTGTTTATTTCTTAAAAAATATAATTTTTTTCTGAAATTTATGATCATCTAACAAATACCTCTCATAATAGATTGTCACGATTGAATATTTATCAGACAATCATTAATTTTTTTTAAAAAATATTTATATTATTTCAAACAACAAAAAAATATTTATAATTGCGACAAACCATTAGAAAGGCCGCTGTAATTTACGGTAGCTCATAAATGTGGGAAATTATAATGAAGAAAGTATGTTGGGCGGGGGGGAGGACTTAGCATCAAAGTTGAAACAACCCGCCTAACTTTTTATTTGAAGAATAAAGGAGACGAACATGAAGCAGGCCAAGGCCAAGGGACAAACTAGCCTGCCCTATTCCCCAAGCCACACTACACTGTACCAGGCGCTCCCTGCCCTATTCCCCAAGCCACACTACACTGTACCAGGCGCCCCCATCAGTCATCACCACCTCCACTTGGGGTCTGTAGATTTGTTCTCCGTACCGTCTCGTTTCAATGCTTCCACACGAGAACTAGTCTATGCATAACAACCATTTAAGTAAGGGATAATTGCATTGTTTTTTTCCCCCTTTCTAACGAAATTTTGTGTTATTATACATAAATTATTGTAATTTGGAAAGTTACATTTAGTATTTTTAATATTTATTTTTATCAAATAAATAGATTTGTCTGTTTGTAAAATTAATAGAATTTGCTAGCAAAAGAATTGAATACAAATACATGTTTACTTCTGACTTATTGAAGATCAAACGAATATTTTTCGATCAAACTACTCTTATGAGGATGAAAATATACATCATTACATGCATTAGCATGTGCACATGTGTAAGGGTTATTTGATCATAAAATTTATTTGATTTGCAGTAAGTTAATAATAAATCAAATGGAGATCAACATGGAGTTTCATATGTAGGATACTAAATCTCACAGAGGGATGATTATCACTTGAAATAAAAGATAACTTTATATAATCATTTATATACTATTTTTATAAATTACTGCCGACTACACTTTATATTTTTAAGCTCCAAACTCTAAACATATATTCTGTGTATATTATTTTAACAACTTTTAGTTTTCTTCAAAAAAAAAAAAAACACAAACAATTTTTAGTTGATTTATGCCTCAAAAGTAAAATTAACCAAAGTATTATTGTATCAAATGATTATTAGCATAATATGGATCTTATTAGCAGTTTATGTTATATAAAACTGCCATAATAAATTCCAAATGATTTACCAAAATCATTTGTAATTAAACCAAAATAATTGTTCCAACATAGGTATTTTACATATTTGAACCAACATAAATATTACCTAATCCTACAACAAAGTCAGCTCTTAACATATTTACTACTATGAAACAATAGCTTCTTGAAATAATACATACATCTCTTTATGGAACTAAATCACTTAGTCAAAGTAGAAAATATTTTATGTTTGGTTTTGTTAAGTGTTTTGGAGATAGAGAGAGAAAAAAAGAGATAAATAAGTGTGTGTTGAATATTATATATGTTTGAATTTATTTTTAGAGGTAATTTAAAATTTTTTAAAAATAAGTGTTGTAGGTTTTAGGAATTTAAGAGACAAAAATCATTGTTCATTATCAAATCATATCTTTTATATATATTTTTATATATAAATATTGTATATTTAATATTGTAGTTTTGGAAGACAAAAATAATTGTTCATTATAAATTATATCTCTTTTATGTTATTATATTATATATATATATATATATATATATATTGTGTATATATATATTATATTATTTATTATACATAAAAAGTCCAAAAACAAAAAACATCAGATAAGATGTAAAACAAAATAGGCACATATAAGTGTGTTTTGTCTTGTTTTGAGAATTTCTAAAAATAAAACCAAACATAGATTGCTGGCTTCTAAGAAGGCCCTCAATCAAATTTTTGGGATTGTGCTGAGGTTATATATCTACAATCTAAGGTTATGTGCTCACAACATATGATCAGGTGTGGATCCCTTTACTAACAATTTTTTTGATACTCAAACCAGTAAGGTTATTGTGTACAAATAATCAGTATTGATCCGCTTAAGAACCGATTTCTGATGAACTTCTTGTGAATTCAAATAAGTCCAACCCGAGCAAAAACCTGCACATATTTATCCTTTTTAGACATTTTACTAATACTTAAAGGTGTTTAATAATTGCAATGATACAATCTGGACGTCATATCAAATTATATAGGAATTGATTTTTCACGTTAAACATAATTACCTACATTTAGTGCTACTAATTAAAAGATAGTAAAAAATAAAAAAAGTAAGCAAAAGATCATATTCTAAAATACAACAAAAGAAAGACATAATAATGTTGGATTGGTAGTAGCACGAGAAGTTTCTCTAATTTTGCCAGTTGCAGGGGCACTGCTTAATCTCCGCTGGCACAACCTCTACAGCCGCAATGCACGCATTCTATAGCCTTCTCCTCTCGCAAATGCTGAGGGACTCGGCAAATACATGTTGTTTGAAAGTTATGGTCCCGCGGCTGCATACACCTCAAGCAGCAAAGCCTTTCATAGCCAGGCTGCAAAATCAACAACAATAATGAGAACTGTTGTGTTTTACGATATACTGATAGCAATTTCCGGCTGCAATAAATACAAAAAGCAAGTATTGTATGGCTTCTAAAAATGTTCTAGTGTCTTAATCAAGCTATATTGTCTCAATCTTGTTTATGTTGTCACATGCCAAGGAGCATCTTCAAGAATGCAAGTTTGGTTTCTTTATCTGTCTCTCTCCCATACACATGGAAAGAAGTCAAAGTGATGAATAAAATTGAGGGAATGACCATCTAAAAGACACAGAAACATGACATGGTGAAGTTTATAAACAGACCTTCTTCCATTTTGCAATTAAATTGCGGTCGGCATATCCCTGATCCAAGCAGAACTCATACAATTCCTTTGAAATTTCATTCCTCCTGTGATAAAGGTCAAAAATGTATCTACTCTTCTGATGGGCTATTTTGAAAATAGGCCACAAGCCCTCACATTTCCTTTTACCATCATGTGGATCATTCTCCGCTGCCACCGGCAAAAGGGGAGAAAAGCAGATCATTTTATTTAGTTTTTTGTCTAGATAGAATCAAAACAGGAAAAACTGAACCAGAATGTACAATAATAATGATGATGGAGAAAAAACTCAAGAGAGTGTATGAAATGATTAAGAACCTTCTCTCATCTTTGCCTGAAGTTCTCGCAGAGTAGGTTCAATCAATTCCCACCCTTCTGGGTACTTTACCCGGTTTGTCTTCACCTTAGGCATGATTTCTTCTGCAAGAGACATGGAAATCTATGAAATGAGAAACTATACTTGAGAAAATGCACTACAATCTCTGCACTAACTCTGTACCCTTGATCAGGAAAATGATTGCACAAATCAGTTCAGCCTGCCTTGCTTATTTGCATATGTACGATATTCATGAGTTTCCAATATCTTTTAGGAACTTCGGATCTCCTTGTATATTTTAACTGGGAACGTAAGCACCATCCTTCTAAGGAGAAGCCACATATTTCTTGTTTCTAATTCAGTAGGAGTAAAACATCATGAATAAATCTAGCACTGCTAGTTTTGTCTCCTCCTTGAAACCATTTGGTGGCTTTACAAAACATTTAAGCTACCAATGGTACATAACATTTTGCTAAAATAAAATGAGGCAATTAGTGGAATTAAAACTGCAAAAGAAATTTATGTCATTTCAAAAGGCATATGTGATGCATTCAACAAAAGAAAAATGAATTTGTGCAAACAACCAAAATAAATCTTACAACTGGACACAATGATACAGAAGGAGTGGCAAACCACACTATATTAAAGACTTCCTGCAGAAAGAAACGTTATTCTAGAAGGTTGAGGCAGCCTGCCTTGAAGTGAACATATGGACAGTTGATCAACCAAGCTATTTCTCGCACTCATTTTGGCCTTTAAAAACTTCAGCAATGATCTTACTCTTTACTTTTATTTTAGAATCTAGTAATGACTGTAGTGTAATTATAGGGGCCACCATAGACGCAACATGTTGGAATTTTCTCACTGATGTTAAGTACAGATCTGATAGGCATAAGGAGCAAATTGATTTCAATCTAATGCTCAAATCACGTTCAGCCCCCAACCAATGAAATGCAGAGCTTAATCTCACAAGAACTCGCTCCTACTTGAATTGATGTATTGTTGCAATTTGCTCCTTAAGACGTCTTACGTACATGATACAAATAATGACCAGTTGCTTTAACCTATGAGAAGCATATTCACCCTTAGACTACAGTTATGTTCGTATTACGCGTAAAAATAATTCTAAGCATAGAATAGGTTTACGAGGATTCCACAAAATACATCGTATACCTACGGAAAGCTCCGGTTTTGTCTCTATCGATCGTGCAAGCAGTTGCCGGAAGAGATAACAGCAATTTTACTGAAATCACATGAAATTCAAGATAAAAATCATGAAATAGATGAATACCCCGAACGGTAGGAAAGATGAAAGAGACTGAGGTTGAGTATGACGGCAGTGCAGGCAGGATGATGCTGGCCGCGATGATGACGGGCTGGGACGTGAGACAGAATCCGGTACGTAATGGAAAAAACGAGGGGACGGTACCGGCTGCGGAGGAGGGCCAGTAGATTCCTCTAGTCGGAGGTGAGCGTGGAGATAGACGGTTTGATTTCTCTCTGGATTAGGGAATGCGGTTGCGGTGGATACTCCTTTTATTAGGTCAAATTAGACCGTTAAAACCTTCAGGCCAACGGTATAAAAGTAATTATTGCAAGGCCTTGGGGCTTTTACCGTGCTGTATAATTGATTTAATTAAAAAAAAAACTTTAAAGATATATAAATAAAATATTGTTAATAGAATTAATTAAAATAATTATGGTAGAAAAAATAAATACAAGAAGATGTTTTCTATCTATCCATATTTTGTCAACTAAAATTAATTACTCTCGAAGGCCTTAAATCTAAATATATATCAAATATTAGATAATTGACGTATATTTTATTTTTTTTAAATATAAATTTATATAACAGTTGTCCATATATTCAATAAATAAACATAAATTTAACCAGACTTCAACCAAATTCCTTCTAGGTCTATCATCTTTCAAATGGATAAAATATTAGAATGATTCCCAATTCATAAAGTGGAGAATTTATATTATATGAGAGTTCTAAATTTGAAATTAGTTTTGCATCAATTTTCCAGAATTACCTCAAGAGCAATGGCAATGGGATTCACAAAGTTAATTTATTGGTCAGGATCGTTGAGGCTTGAGAGTGATTGAGACTAGACTAAGAATCAAATCCAGGTTTAAATAGATAACCTATATAATACTGCAATTTGGATGGTTCCGGATTATTTGAATCTTAATGGGAAGTATTTGTTCTGAAAATATAGCATGGACTGTTCAATAAAGAGAATCCATATCCAGCATTCAACATATCATCCACAAAATAGTCACTTTAATACCTATTGAGTGACTTTTGCCTTTCAATAGTCACCTTTGGATAGATTAATCAGGTTAAGATAATATTTATGTTTGAGTTTCCCAATGATTCAATCACCTTGAACTGATTTTACAGAAGATACAGTCATCTGCTTCTGATTATGGCACAAAGCTCAGATGGTATATGGGATTGTTTACCCAGTGAAAGATGTTTGTACTCCATGGCCTAATGGGCATGATAAAAAAAAAGCACGTGCACTAGTATGCTGTAGGAGCCACTGATGAAGATAAAAGAATCACCACGGTGGCTGATTTTCTAGTCATCTTATGCATAATAGCAATACACATGAGAAAGGCCTTGAAAATCTGCTGGCGTTCAAGGTAAAGCTGGTTTGCAATGGATATTAAATTAAATAGGGGCAAACCATCATCAACAAGATGTCGGTGTTCCCAGAAAAACTTCTAACATACATGTACAGCTCTTCATACAAGCGTATGACCCAATATTTAACCAACGGTGAGGAGTCGCACGCAACCACAAATTGGGCAGCATCACCTCCAAAGAGAGATGTCTCCAAAGCAGCTAGCCAGCTACCGTCTTAAAGCTCCATAATTTCTTGTCACCTACAAAGAAAATTGTCAAGCTTAACTTCAGCCCTTCTCAGGTATAAGTTATGGACGGATGCGACACAAAAACAACAGGAGGTATATGAAAAGAATAACCGACATGCTGTTTATAACAAATGTCCGATCTCTATCAACATATATACAGACGTAGACTTGGTTGAGCTTATATCATGATATACACACACTCTTGCAATATGTTTGAGATGAAGTGCTTCCGTTAAGCTAAAATATGAAAGTAATTACATCGACAGAAAACAGAGATGATGAAACTGTAACTTTTCCTGATATAGATAAACAGGCAATGCAAGATATATACACACAACTAGGTAGCTCCAAAATTTACAGTTGAAGCAACTTAGAACCTACCTTCACAAAATATGCTGATTAAGAATAAGGAGAGTGCTTTACTAAGAATAGCATCAGTTACCCGAGGTTGAGATTTATTAGGTTTCTTCCCCATGTCGTCGTCCTCGTCGTCATCATCTCTGCTTGCAAGCAATCTATGGAGTGAAGATGACGGGTTATCTGATTTCCTTCCCCTTTTGGAGGTGGTGGAACCTCTAGCCCTTCCCCTTGGAGCAGCTCTTTTTCTGCCCTTCCCCTGCAGAGTTTCAGCATCATCCTTGCATCGGACACACAAAATTGACTCAGTAAAAATTGTATAACAAGAAATTACTGAGAGTCAGCAAGAGCTGAAAATATTACTGAAAGCAGAAAATTTTGACACCGTAAAATTTGTGTAACAAGAAATTATAGTGACCCAGCAAAAGCAGAATAGGTTACTGAGAGCACAAAATGGCTGTAAAGAAGTTAGCCCATACCGAGCTATCAGCAATATCATTAACGTCAAGTTTAGCTGTTTCATCATTTGAGTCTGAGTCCACTTCATCCTCCTCATCAGCCATACTCCGGACTGAAGCAGATGCAGCAACTGATGCGGATCTATATCAAAGAGATCACATTGAAAGTTCCCATAGTGATGAAATTTTATTTTCACAGCTATGTTTAATATGCCTCAAATATCGTGTGGTTGCTCTGTGTTAGCAAATATGGGCAATTTTTCTCTAGTAGAGATGCATGCCAATAGAGTTGGCCCAGTATTTGATATTGAAGATGTTTTCCAAGTCGGAGCTAAATCCCCAAAGAGCACAATAATGAGTGCACGAAATGGGAGTTGCAGCAGTCGAGGCATAATTAACCCTGCCACTGAGATTTTCATTCAAGAACTATTCGGACTATGATATCTAACAAAACCTTCAAGGCAGCATCTCTCTCCCAACAGAAGGGCGGTAACAGCATAAGGATACAAAGAAAGAAAGAAAAACAAATTTGCCAGAGTATCATCTAAAAGAGAACTTGGTAAGAACAATAGCAAGAAATGCATGAGAAGGAAAAGCAGCTTCAGGCACTAAAACAATTAAGCAAACCTTTGTGAATGACGGAAACCCATGCTTGCATCCAGTGTGGTCTGCTTCAATGTATTGGAAGCCCTGCCTCTCCCTCTTCCCCTTCCCCTTCCCCTTCCAGTAGTCTTACCAGCATCTGAAATATCATGAGAGGACCTCAAAGATTGTGACAGCTCTTTCCTGCCCTTTCTGGTAGACTTTGTGCCAGAGAATATAGTAGCATCCTCATCATCACTGAAGGAAGCAGCAGTTCCAACTCCTCCAGTACTTCTATTCCTTACATTCTGTAAGGAAACAATACGACAACTCAAAATACATAGGCTGTAAAGCATGTGGTTCTCAAGAGAAACTTCTGTGTGCATTAGGCTAGAATCTGAAAATACATACCTCTGAGGACTGGCCACTGAATGTAAAATCTTGGCCATCTTTTGCCTTCGAGGCTCTTTCTTTCACACGTTCCTGCAAATGATCAGCGGTATTTTCCTAACACGAATTTTCTTTAGAAAATAGAAGAGAACGTTATCATGGTGTCCATACAAGTTTGAAGACGCCACTTTAAATTGAAAATGGCTTTGAGCGTAAGATTTGGTAAGGTGTGTTGGGACTTGATATTTGATCCCAGTGAGAGGGAGAGAGGTAGTATGAAAGAGAGATACACATCTTAACCCCAGGCTAGTGTGTTCAATACTAAGCAATGCAAACCGCACAAATGACAGTTCATGGTGAATCCATAACCATGTTATACCAAAACTGTGACAAGTTCATGGGTTTTCTAGTAAGTTTCACTTAGCCATGTTGTCATCCAAATTTGTCAGTGATAATCTGCCTTGACGAAGAAAGCCAGATAATTCCATACTACTTTCCAACACTTGTTGGATTCATTCATACAGGATATATTCAAGAATTATGACATTGCGTGTAAAGGTAGGCGATGCTTTCTTAGAGCCTATTAAAGTGCATTTCTATTAATGGTTTGTCAGCTAGTAACCAAGAATAGAAACAAGAAACGAAAAGAAGATGGGAAAAGAAGATATATTGCCTCTAAGCACTCTCCAACTTTGACAATAATGTCTTCCTCTTCGAACTTATGAACATCCGGATCCCCAGCAATTTTATTCTGTTACAGAGAAGAATTTTAACTTATTAGAGTACTGCAGGGATAATTTATATGTACAATCACTAAGCAAACAACCAAACCAATTGGAATAACATATAAAGCACCATCTGCATGTACCATATTTATACCATGAATTGAACAACAAACTATAAACCACTTACACGAGTTTCTTCGAGGTTGTATTGCAGACAAGAATAGAAGGCCATTTTGTCATCCTTATTCACAAAATTGTGCAATGCAACATCCAAATCATTGACTGGAGTATCTCCATTTTCTGAAAAAATCATGATATACAAAGTGGAATCAGATTAGAAATATCAAAGATCCATGATACTTGGATCATTTAGAAGTTTCTACTCCCACTGTTTTAATTTTATGATACATGAGTCTGTCAAAATACATGGAGTTAAGAGGGTCTAGGAACTCAATCATCTATCACGAAAGAAAACAAGAAAGCCAACTTTGAATTGTTAAGATGTTTTTTAAATGGTTGGATGTAATCAATAGTGCCCTCAATCCCCTAACAGATTATGTGCAGCTTTTGGGTTATTACAGGTGATGGAGACATATGAGAAGGTTGATATTTACAAAAGATGACTAGATAGAAAGGCATTTTCACATATTATGCCATAGACGATCCAAGATTTCCACAATTTTTGTGATTACCATATTGGGTTAATACTAAAATCGGGCGGAGAAGCAACGGTGTGGAATCATACCAGATTACTTTCAGCAACTAAAGCTTCAATGTTTTGCTGATTCAGCTCTTCTGGTCGTAGCCTTTCAGAATCATTAATTTTATCTACTGCAAGGAAAATATTTAAAGAAGAAAAAAAAAAGCCCAAAATTATAGATGGACTGATATTTACAACAAGATTTTCATTAAAACATCTAAAGCATGGCGCTTATAAGCATGAAGTGTGAACAACTGTTTAGAATACAGGACTTGACCAAATTCTAATGCAGGAGGATGGAGAGAGGAAGGTGTGGCCAGTGTGGGAGGAAAGAGAAGTGTTAAAACAACTTTGCAATAAAAATTTTGGTACTTACATGCTTAACTGCGAGCAGTTCTATACAATATAAGCAAACAATCCAACAAGTTACCAAATGTCCTAATGCTCTATTCACCAAAGAAATTGAAAAGTTATGCGGAAATTTTTATACCATATTTTTCCATTGTAGATGGCGTAATCTTACAATGTATAGAAAATATAATCAACCACATTTTCCTCTAAAAGTTGTTTTAAATTCTACAAATGGAAATAAGAAAGTACAATACCAATAGCCTAATAAAATGCAAATGTACCTTCACTGCGGCCTTTTCTAGATGCTTTGGAAAATATAAGAATATCCTGAGGATTTGCAACCTATAATTTTACAATAGTTGTGAAAATTGTCAGTGTGCAAAATGGATTTTGTTTTTAATCAGTTGGGCCTGGAGGAAAATAAAAAAAATTCCATACCTTCCCCACATACTTTTGCCCAAACCTCTGTGGATTTATCGTCATAAACCCAGAATAATCCACCTATTTAATTTCAAAAAGTGAATGAGTAACATAAAAGTGGAAAATTGACCAGGTCAAAACTAAGAAAAGGAGCGAGAGCAAGAAAACATAAAAGAACCAAATTAAATAGTAGTACCTTCACTCGAACTAAAGGAAGCTTGAGCTCTGATTTCTTAATAGCCTTTTGACTAGCCCTTTCTATCAGATTTCTAACCTACAATAATGAAACAGCCAAAGAGAAGAAAAAAAGTAAGTACTGAGCAGACCAACAAAAGATCAACTATCAAGAATGAGTAATATAGAAAAAGGAGATATGCATTTGTTTACAAAACATAAAAGGAAACACAAAATGATGCAATGGTCTTACCACTTTGTCCAAGTGTTCAAGAATAGAATTCTGATCGTTAGGGTCTATATCAGGTTCATCCTTCAGCACTACCTGTATACACAAATAGTAAGTACTATAGGTGAAGTTTCTACACTTACTCAAATAGGGAGTAATAGGACCATACCTCTGTGTATTCAAAAGGCCTCACGGAGTTAAGAGGTATCTTTGTTGGACGATACTGATTCCCCTAGATGTTGTTCAGTATCACATGTACAAATTATTCTTTTATTTTAGGTAATCTCGAAAAAAAAGAAAACAGCAAACAAAAAGCAGAAAAAGATAGAAACAATTGATGAGAAGAAAAATTTTGCCAAGCACAACCTTAATCTCTAACAGCAGCACATGTTTTGGCTTTGATTCACCATCTATCAGCGAAGTTGCAACCGATGAACCAGGTTGAGTAATGTGAAAACCCATGCCTGGAACTTCCTGTTAATGATCCGAAACACCATTAATCAGAGATATAACCAAATAATGACACAGTAAAGAGACCTTGGAGTGCCGAACCTTTGGATCAACAAGGCATTCGTGTTCATGCCCCCAGATGATAAAATCCAAAAATCGGGGCAGGAAATGTTCATTTATTGCGTTTTTAGGATTTGTCTTCACTCTGAAACCAAAGATGAAGAGTTTTTAAATTCTAACTATTTCCAAAACCTTAGAGTAAAAATCACAAGAAATTATCAAGTGATCAATTCTTGTATGGTCTCTGCCATCATCTTCTGCAACAACAATATGACAATCACAATCAGTGTTACCTATTTTGATGAAGTACTAGAATATTGAACCAGTCTGAAACTTGACAGCTTTCCTGGGCTTCAGGTCGCATCCACTGCACCGCATGCGGCGTCTGGTTCTCATAACACAAAGATAATGAGAAAACTAAGTCAAGGTGACTGCATGAATAACCAGAATCAGACAGCTCACATACCTGAAACATTCGATTCAGGCGTTCATCTCTGATATTTCCAAGGCCATAAAGAGCTACTGATGTTGAGCCCTATAATAAATTATAACATTCAGAAGTCATTCAGTAAAAGCTTACATTTATGCTTCAGCATAATAAGTTTCACTGAAGACAGTGATGAGCGCACCTTTTTTATAAGAATAGGGTAAAGAGTGATCTGCCCCACACCAGAACCCTCCAGTACCATTTTTCCAAAATAGTTGACAAGATTACATGCTGAAAGGATATCAACAGCAGAAAGATTGTCCTGCGATAATAATTGAGAAGAGTTTCCAAAAGACCATTTCTAAGAT
The DNA here is from genome assembly GCA_034509725.1 of Sesamum angolense. NCBI lineage: Eukaryota > Viridiplantae > Streptophyta > Magnoliopsida > Lamiales > Pedaliaceae > Sesamum > Sesamum angolense. Next base: position 3,276,582 of record JACGWL010000008.1, read on the forward strand.
AATACATTGAGCTTATGCAAATTACAACACGCATAAAGAGGAAAATATATATATATATATATATAGATATATAATCGTGCTGGCTGGAAAAAGTTTCCCGCTACAATAAAATATTTACAGTTTAGACAAAGTGACACACCAATTAAACTATACTAATAGCAAAAAAAAGGTTTGGAAATCTGATGGATATTTCTAAGAGTTTGGGGACTAGACTGATTTTGAATGAGAAAGGAGTATTTTCTAAGCATGATAAAGTACCAAGAACCTGTTGATGAAATAGGGCTATAACACACAATCATTATGGAGAGAAACAAGCACCGCAATTACCATACAGATCATACCACTCCAGCAGGATCATCGTGATTCCCATGAATGCTGAAAACAGGCAACCCAACATTGAAGTGAGGATCTTCATAGTTTACATGGCCAAAGCTGCAGAAAGAAAAAGATAGCTAGGTCAAGACTTCAGTAATGACGTTGTAAAATAGAAAATGATGTTTTGAAGATTTTAATTTAGTTGACAAGGAAAACTGATTAAGCGACATCTGGGATGGCAGAAGTTTCTTTAATAGTCAGACCTTCAAGAACTAAATTTAGTTCAAAAGTTGCATTTGGCGGAGATTAAGACTATTCGGATATAAGTTTCTAAGAAGATGTTCCGTAGAAATTAGAGACAAAGATTTTAATCAGAAAACACATTTAGAAATCTCAGAGCTCACCTTGTGAACCCACTCCAAAAATCTTAGCCAAAAAAGAAGATGAAGTAATAAATTCAGAATAGAGAAAATATTGATTAACATATAGGAGATTACGAGTTTGCAAAGTTCACAGTCTGGTCGCTCACGACTTGGAACTGAATTGGCCTATCATTGAGACAGTGACGACGGAGAATTTCAATGGCTTTGACTAGGGTTGACCTTGAAGGCTTATTCTCATGAAAAAGATCGCCGCCAAGAAGTATGAAATCCACCTAACATTGCAAATAAACACTCACTTAGCCAGCATTTAAACAATAAATCAAGCACAGCAATTTTTCAGAGAAAGACGGACCTCTAGACACTGGTAAAAGAAAAATGTTGGAGAAAGAATACATGTGAAATGAACATTCATGGTCATGTATGCAACTAGTCTAAAACATCGGACCCGCGTTAGAATCCCATGAATATGGGTGTAAGTCTGCTTTCATAGTGGTTTCTTTTGTTTTTCTTGTTTTGACATATGCTTTGATTTAAAATTATTAACTGATTATTCAACTTTTGATGTCCAAATGTAATCGTATATGTAAAAATATCATATCTACCACGGGAAAAAACAGAAATCATCACTACAAATACAAAGGCGAATAAAGGAAATAACAGTATGTGATTAAAAGTAAACGAACTAGAAAGTCACCTGCTTTTGCTCAGCAATTGAGCAAATCTCTTCAAATGCCTGAAATGAATCATGCCGGCGAATTTCGTCCTTCTCCATATAACCAAGATGACAATCCGTAGCAATTAAAATCCGAAGCATATTACTTTTATCTTCCCTGACAATTTCAATATTTATATATATATATATAGAAAGAAAAAGAAATATAATTGTATTACGTAGTCTGTCAAAAAAGAAAATAGGTTCACCAAAGTTAATTTTCAAACCCAGATTAAACCTAGCACTTATGTTGAACGATCAAAAAATCCTAATTTCAACGACAAAATGGAAATTATGTCTATTTTTCCACTTTTCAACCACCTTGCAGATTCAGCCATTTCGTGTTTACGATGTTCTTTTTATCAAATACTTATGAGAGTTCCACTGATTATGCCTGCAAAAGAGAAAACAACAAAAGTTAATGAACAACAATAGTTCTTATGTTTTCTAATCATAAAAATCATCGAGTTCTTCGAAAACACATATTCCTAACATAATTACAGTATAAAACCCTAGCTCTATCCTTTTCCCCCGAAACCAACAGGGAACTAAGTGCATTGGAATTGAAGTGAAGATAAATAAATAAGGTATTGACAAACAAAAAAAGAAGGAACGGAGAGCTAATACTACAGAAGATCGAACTGGCGGAGGCGACGCTGAGGGAGGAGCTTCACCACTCGAGCAAGGAGTAGACTGGCGGTCGGTGGTGGCGGGGACTTTCTTTTTAAAAATGAAATAATATTATAAGGAGTAATATATTCGGTGGAAATTCAATTTTCAGTTCTGGTTCTAGTTTGCAAGTGCCTCCAAAAATAGCCAAGATTAAACGTTTTGAACGTTATTTATTTTAAATTGAATTATCTCTATATCATCATGATGAGAACCAAATTTATGATCAATATATAGTTGCAATTAAATTTGTCAAAGCAGTTAATTTAGATCATTGGAGATCTTTTTCTTGCTAAAACAATCAAATAGATTATTATTATTATATGATACACTAATCAATAATAATGTTTTATAAGTACTATATATATATATATAATATATATCATAACTTAAATTATTGATAACCTTAATCAATTTTAATATTTGAATATATCGAATAATGCAGAACAGTATTAATAATCTTAATCAATTTTAATATAAGAATGTAATGAATAATATAACAGTTGGCCATAGGGATTGATTTGAACTGAGAGTAAAGTGGGAAAATATTTGCTTCTAAGTATTTAAATAAACGTAAAATATCCAGTGTTGCTACAACTCAAAGAAGAGTAGCCGGCTGAAACATTCTCAAGAAAACAGATTTCCTCTGGAGTCTGGATATATGATACAAGATGGTCGAGAAATCTAGTTATACCGCCTTTATGCTGATGATTCCTAATGAAGTTTCCTTAGAACAACTCGAACTCCAATTGTTCTCCATTAGCACTGTACCCCATAAACTTTTCACCCTTCTCTTGTGGGGCTAGATGTGAATTTCCAGCATCGTAGAACTCCGGAATTTGAGGAGGGACGGCACATCGGATCAGCGCCCAGTTCAGGCCCTCAAAGAATGGGTGCCGTTTGATCTCAGCTGCGCCTGTTTCTGTGCCCAGCCGACACTCTGGTTCCTTGACTAGAAGCCCACGGATGAGATCCCGGGCCTGAAAACTAACAATCGGTGAATCAGGGAATTTGAGATTCTGCAGAACGACATTGGCCAGTGTCTCCTCATTCCCAGCACCTTTAAACGGTGTCTTCCCGTATAGAAGCTCATACAGAAGCACGCCAAACGTCCACCAATCAACAGCGCTACCGTGCCCTTCCCCTTTGATAATCTCTGGTGCCAAGTACTCATGTGTGCCCACAAAGGAGTTGGACCGTGCTTCTGTTGGCTCAGCAACAAGCTGAGGCAAGGATCGAGCCTGAGCTGCAGCCTCAGCTTTTAGCTTCCTAGCTCGTGCAGTGGACGGTATAATCCTAGGGCTGAAGCATGAAACCTTACAGGACGGTCCGGCGCAGAAGGGATCGATACAATTTGATCCTGCACATGGACCAGAAACTCTCGGTGGCTCTATCCCCACTGATGATGATTTGACGAGAGTCGGGTTAACGGAACATCTAAGTGACAGGTCAAAATCTGTAAGCATGATGTGACCGTCTTCACGGACCAGAATGTTTTCGGGTTTAAGATCTCGGTACACGATACCAAGCATGTGGAGATATTCAAGAGCAAGAAGGACCTCTGCAACGTAGAATCTGCAAGAAGGCAATATTAGACATGAATGATGCTTTGGTTAACACAACAAACGATGAAACAGTCCTTTCTTCTACGTTCGCGACGGTAAAAAGGAATAAAAGAGTCCAAGGTTGGGTTAGGTTGATTTCATTTCAAGTAACTAATATCAGAAGCATTATGTATCCACTTTGGTACATAGCTGAAATCTGAACAGCAATAGCAAGATTGTGCAGAACTATTCCAGTAACCAGCTACTTACACAGTACAAACACGATCGGTAAAGGAAAACCATGTCAAAACCAAGGCAGAAATAAAACTCAAATCATCATATTTCATGCTTGACATAAGAATAAAGATTGAACATTTCAAAATTACTGCATTACAGAAAGCATAAAACCATGAATTTATGGGGGTTAGACTCTATACCTTGCGGCCTGTTCAGGGAAATATCGGCCAGGCTGCTTCTGTCGGAGGACATGTAGATCTCCACCAGGACAAAACTCCATAACTAAACATGCTAAATTGTCCGATGTAAACTGGGCATAAAGTGTTGGAAGAAATGGATGGTCCAGCATTCTGAGAATTTCTCTTTCCGTTTGGGCCCTAGGCATCTTCTTCCTTCTTGCCAAGAAATCATTATCCATAACCTTTATTGCAAACGGGCAGTTTGTTCCAATCAGTTCTGCAAGATAAACGGTGCCTATGTCCCCAGAACCAAGTTTTTTCAGCAAATTGAAGTGACTCAGCCCCAGGAAACCATATTGTTTTCTTACGCGGTCGATTGCTCCCCACCTCATGTCCTTTGACATGTGAGGTCTGTTGCCGTAAGTTGACCCACTTAGACTGCTCTCCTCACTTAGGCTAGTGGTGCTACTACTAAAATCACAAATGCTGCTCTTTGAGCTCTGGGAGATATCCCCTTTCTCAGTTGATTTCGGGTTCATGTTCACTTTAACAGCAGGAGTACCTCTATTCTCCCAACTAGTTGGAATTGAGTCTGATTTGTTTGTGTCACAGTTCCTACTACCTGTAAAGGCTTCGGTGCTGGTAGTTTCTGGAGGATTCTTACTGGAATCCTTACTTGTATCCGTCAAAGAACACTGACACCTCTGGCAGATCAACTGCCCCGAACTGTGGTCCCGATCACTATTTACTTCATAAGATGCCTTCAAATTACCATCAGTCGTTCCTCCTACTTTCTTTGATTTCTTTATGACGAGATTCTTGTTTTTTATGACTGGTTTAACACGAGAGGTGCTTCTTGTTGATCTTACATCTTTATTGCTTTTTACTGCACTAGATGCAGGTACAGTCTGTAACTTCGATTTCCGTCTCAACTTAGGCGCTGCCCTGTTTCCTACTTTCAAGGGAGTGGCAGCATCCTTGATTGAACCACTTGCTATCTTGTTTGAGTCAGAAATTTTCTTGTCTGGCTTTGACAAGTTACCGTCTGAAATATGATGAGGCAGAGCAGACACCGAGTTGTGTTGTGAGCATACAATTTCCGACGCCTGTTTATTAACTTGTGAAACATGTGAAATATCATCAGGGACAGGAGAGGATTCTGCATCCTTAAGGACTAAAGCAGCAGCAATATGCGGAGAAGACGGGGCACTTTGATTCAGGGAGTTAGCCTTAGGCTGGGGAAGCTTAATAGCAGCACCTCTAGTCCTTTCTCCTTCTACAAGAGATATTTCAACACCATTTCCACTACATTCAGCCAGCGCATGACCGGATTCACTAGATGTACATTTTATACTCTTTACGTTTGGATTAACACTATAACTAGGAGAAGAACAGTAACTTTGGGTAGCTGATTTAAAAGACTCTTGATGGCCCTGGATCAAAGTTCCAGAAGAATATGAGGTACTCTCTTCTTTCACACGAGGAATTTCTGTTCTCCTCACTCCACCAGCTGGAGAGCAACCAGATCCACCAGCTTCAACCATAACAGACCTGTACAAGTTTGTGATTTTTCCAGATTCTGAGATCCGCGGAGATGCCGGCATCGACATTCGTTTCACAGCAGCCATCTCAGCTGCCTGAGAAATGCACAGTCCCCTTAGCGCCTGCTTCAGAGAAACAGGTTCAGAAAATCCGATTCCGGGAGAGTGAGAACCGGCTGACTTCATTGGCTTCTTTGAAGCATTCCTCCATGAGTCTGAGAGATCCAAACTCTTGGATGTTCTCAGATTGACTGCTTCAAAGAGCTTGTTGATATCATTTTCCAAAGCTTTGTTATGTGTTTTTTTCATGACAGGAGGCCTCTGCTCTCTATCCTGTGCTCTTACATGACGAAAAGTTTGTGGCCTCTGAACTGTACTAGCCTCATACTTTACCTCGACTATTTCACAATGTCCACGAGAAGAACCCATTATCCCTTCTTGCTCTGTGACCAATCACATGAAGTTCAACCCCAAGGCAAGAAAAAACTTAAACCTAGAGAATTACACTGGTCATTTCTTGAGAAGTATACAGAGAAATTCAGTGACTCGGTACCATTGCTGTAGCATAAAGCTCCCGTAATTACAGAAGCTCCAACTCTTACAAGCTTCACCAGATCCTTTTCCTCAAGTAAGTGTCGAAATCTACATTACCAGTGAGCACAACAATTAGGAACAGGTGTACTAGTAATGTTTGTTGATAATCAACTAATACAACTGCAATTTATCACCGGTAATGCAAACAACACAATTCAACAAGGATACAGATTTCACTACCACCCAATTAATAGAAAAACATTTTTTGCTTACACAAAAGTAAACTGCTTTCAACAACCAATAATAATTATAAACAAAAGAGTTTTGGAAGCATGTCAAACGTGAACTCTCTACACTGAGATTGAATTTAGGGTCTAAAGAAGAGAAATTATTAGAATATCACTCGCGCATTCTAAATTAGCATGAAAATGCATAAGCTAATTTCAATAAAAAACAAAAAAGCTTGCCTTGCCGATTTGGCTTTGTAAACATTCCTCCACACACTTCCAACAGATAGAGATCAGCAGAAAATTCATTCCAGTTAGTTATTTTCATACCTCATCACTTCTCACAAGTATGGCGTGTTTGAATCCAGAAACCATTTCAATGTCAAGGGTGTGTATCCAAAAATCCAAAAGATCCAATATTTTTTTTCCATATTCACACATATCCTTCAATAATCTAATCACAGAGTTCCAGATAAGCTTAAAATTGCAACTTGTCAGCCAAGCAGAAGCAACTTCTGCAAACCCCACTCAGATTGGAATTCAACACTTTGGTAAATCGATTGTATCATCTAATCGCTAACACGAATATAATAGTATGAATACTATTTTCCAGTAAAGCTGAAAGAAAATCCAACATCATTCAACCACGCATCAAGTTATTATTACAAGATTTTGAAACAACAAAAGCGCAATTAAGTTCCAGAATTTTCAGGTTAACTTAACAAACCCAAAAAAAAAAAGTAGTTTCAGATTGCTTCATCCGGAAGTGCGAACCCAAAATCATCTTTGAAAAGATCCAATTTACATCACAAAATGCAGAAAACATTTGCACATTAGCTTCCATAAATTAAATAAATAATCAAATTCAAAAGAAAACGCAACAGCGCAGTAAAAACATCAGGAGCAGAAGAAACTCATAAGATATCTCAGATTCTTAAAAAAAAAAAAATAATCCAAACTCTAACTAAACCGAGAGATCAGCAACGAGAATGTGGTAAAACAGTAGTACCTGAAGCATTCCAAGATCTATAGCTGCGTAGGCTAACAGAAAATGAGTCAAAAACATTTCTCCTTTTTCTTTTCTTTGAAATAGTTGAGAAGTGATTGAAATTGAGCTGCTTCTTTTTTTCCTTTTTACAAAAAGAAAACCCTAATAAAGAGAATAGTGGGCTTTTCTGATTCTCAGGAGGGGCAATTTTCGGTGGACAAGGATAGCTTAGCACTCAGGAGAGAGATGACAAAACTCTACTGTCTCTCTCACATCACCATCTCTCTCTCTCTCTCTCTCTCTCTCTCTCTCTCTCTCTCTCTAATCCTATTTTCACCCTATTTTCTCTCTTTCTGTGCTTTTTATTACACAAAAAATTTCCAAAGCGGGTCCCACTCAAATGTGCCGACGGGTCCCGCACCCCATTGTCCTTGGATTCGGATTTGAATGCATGTAATTACACTTTCCATTTTCCCTTCAGCAGACATCTGATAATGTCAATAAATAATATTCAGACAATAATCTTCCAATAACCATTTGATTGTTAGTTAATTAATTAATGTGATTGACGTTTGTAAAATGGAAATATGAAGAGGTCGGATAAATTACGTCGATACGACACCGTTAACCCCTCAAACTTTTCAACTTCAAAGTCCATAATTTGGTCTTCACTGTGACTCTGAGTGATAATTTTGAGCTTTATTGCTTTGCTTTATGTCATTTTCATTACAAAGTTTTAGGGTTTTTTAGGAAAAAAGGGTTTTGTCCCGCCACCCATACATCCATTAACCCTATCTTTGTTTGCATCTTATAATATATTCATTATTTTTTTAATTTTTAATTAATTTTGTAATTCATATTTCACTCTTTTGAAATCGGATATTGAGTTATTTTTTTTATTCTAATTCCATTTTTTTTTAGTTTATGAACATAAAGACTGCATGAAACTTTTATCGTATGTAAACGTGATTCAAACAGTTGTATAATTTGATTTTTTACATCAAATTTGTAAAATATTTGTCCGTAGGATGTGCAATTAAATTATTTGTTGAGATGGTCAAAGAAGACGGGAAGTCATCCTTAGCATTTTATTTATTTTTAACAAATGGTTGTATGATAAATTATTAATTTTTACATTTTAAGAATATAACATGTTTCTAATTTACGTTATAAGAAAATTTACTACCAGTTATAATTGTATTTATATAAATTAAAATCATGATAATTAATTATTATTAAATAAAAAATTCACCATATAAATTATTCTTATTGTGATTTTTAATCATGATAAATATTTAGTTACACTAGAAAAAATTATGACCAACAATCGTACTGTGGTCGTGGTCAATAACCATTTATTATGATTATTTATTTTTAACTGTTGTAATTAAATATTAATTTTTTTCTAATGCATACATACGTGTAGTGAAAAATAAATGTCTTTTTATTCTAGAGAACAAATTTGTCCATTTTAGCAACTATAAATTTCACAATTTTATGAGTGATATAATTTTTGTATTGATAGTTACTGTGAAATGAATTATGCATGATGTAGTAATAATATTACTATATATATATATATATATCATAATAATAATAATAATAATAATTCAATATTAAATATCACTTTCATATTGCATTTTCTTGAGTGTGCCCACTACATGCGTATTCTCCACATAGGATGTCGGATATCGTGAAGGCATGCATGGCTTAGATTTACTTTTTTTTTTTTTTTCTCATTCATATATCGATCCCTTTTCCCACTATTTTGACATTATTATGTTAAAATTGTGTTTTTGAGTTTTATGAATGTAAATGATCAATTTATTGATGAATTTATAAATATTGATGTATTATATATTAAATATTGTATTAACAATATATTAATTAATTTAAAATTATCGATGTATTTTTAAAAATATAATTGAGAAACTTTAAGTTCCTTATTTGTTTTTCTGATGATATTTCCTTACATTAGAAATAATGTTCTCATTTTCTACTCTCGCATTGACTTATGAAAGACATACATACACACACACACAATTGGATTAGTTTAATGCAAACACAAAATAAATATTTTCTTACAAATTTTTGTCGAATTAAAATTATAACCAAAACATACATATAACGTGATCCAATACTTAAAATTATGATTTCAAAACTTTGTAAATATATTTTTTTGGATTGAAATTATTTTGTTTCAATTAGACGAGTTTATTTTATCGTATTTGTTGATATATTGGTTACTAAATGATACAATGAATTATTAATTCATATTTTAATATAATGTCATAAAAAAAATATAATGTGAAAGGCACCGTGACTAAGTAGTGGTGCCATGACCCTTACACCTAATTACCAACCAATTATTTCATGGGCCATATGTATATTTTTCTACCAGTGGTAAACAAATACATACTATGTACAAAAATTGCAAATATTACTATTATTATATACTAAAATAACAGGGTCGTCTCTGTATAAGTTCATGGCCGCACGTTTCACAACCAAAAACGATACACCTATGCGGCTCAAATTGAATTGGTGTTTCATTGTGTTAAATATTGTTTGATGTTATTTCATAAGTATCGCATCTCTGTCATTCAGAAAGCGTCTTTTTAAATAAGGAAGACATTGAAATTTATAATATATCCAAATTCATCATCTATAATTAATACGAGATACGTGAAGGAAAAACTCATATTTTATTTTTCACGTGAGTTTAATTAATTTATTATAGCTATCTTGATTAAGTTATGTAGGTGCCAAAAAACGCTCCCCAACCCCAAACTGGTCGATATATTACTCAATTTAGCAATCTAAACTCGTTAATGTATAAATTTAATTTTTTATCGAATCAAATATTATATAGACGGATAAATAGAATAATTAGGTGTCGGTAAATTAAAATTTGCAGTATTCAAGTAAGTCACGTAACTAATAATGTTGTTCACTATTCATTTGATTTTTAGTTGAAAAATGGTAAAGATTTAATTTTTTTCGTTTTACCTATTTTGTGGTGTTGGGCGTTCAGAAGGGCTGTCAAAACAAATGTCAGAGACGTACAGAAACATGTGGTGGATGGCAGAATTTTGGCGAATTGTGCACCAATTTTTCCGTATGTGGGGTTTGTTCTGATTTGGACATATTATACATGAGTTAAGGTTTGCCTATTCACTGCATCCATCATGAATACCACTTCCTTCCCTAATATTCAAAAAATACCAATAATATCAAACAAAAAGACACAAATTCAATAATTGAGATACTTAACTCTTTTTATTGGAAAAAATAAATAAATTGATATATCCACAAATGTTTCGATTTCCCATAAATATGCGAATTTCTATGAATTGGGCTTGTGTTAACATTTATAATGTTATTTTCTTCTTCTTCTCTTTTTTTTTTTTTTTTTTTGAGATTTATTTGTCTAACTAATGAATAAAATAATGTTGATTAATAAATAAATTTGTACATTGGGCTTTCAAGATTATAGGATAGGGACTATTTGAATTACTTAGGATAATAAATTAACGACTTTATTATAATAAGTGATAGTGCGAATTACATTGAGCTTTTATGAGATTTGATCAATTATCAATATATTTTTATTATTTGAAAAAATATTAATATCTCTTGGTATGTGATGTAATTATGTAATTATAACTTACGGATGGTAAGGTGAAAATATACATTTTATTTATCCTTATAAAATTATTTTTTCAATCTGTTTTCAAATATTAAAAAAATAGCCTTGTGCAATGTCCCAAATGTCTCTCTGTATTTGTGCATTGAATACATCAAAAGGGGCATTTTAATCCATGCAATACTTTAAAAAACATATAAAATTACAATTTAGGGTTTAAAAAGATACTTTTTGAATAGTTGAATAAACAATTTTGATGTAACCCAAACGGAAGCTAATGGGAGGAGCCTATTGTTAAAAATACGCACGTCAGTTTCAAAATATATTGATAATTACATAAAACATCATAACAACTTAATGCAATTTATGCTGAATTTACTAATTCACTATTTTAGTGGTAACTATGCGTTACAATAATTCAAGATCACACTCAAACGAGAAATGGGATAATTTTTGCGGTACTTTGGCCATCATGCATGTGAACCTTCCCTTGAAAACCCTTCAGCTTTGCTCCATAATTACTTCTTAATTAGATCTTAATCACGGTACTTAAGATGGATAATTGATTAGGATGGTGATGACATGAGAAGGGAAGTGCTTTATTTCGATCTAGGCCCATGTATCTAGCTAGGACCACTCCAGCTTTTTACGTAACTGAAAGTTGAAGGAAAGCAATAAGAATTTGAAAAGGGTTCGAGTTTGAATGCAGATTGTCCCACCCCATCACCACCATATGACTAATATCATTACCCAAATTAAACAACTCTAATTAAAGATGGTAATGTAATTGTAGCTCGTGCCGATGCAAACTTCGCCCATACCGATGCGTATTAATCGCCATTTCTTTTGCCTTTTTTGTTATGCTAAATAATCATTGTATATAATCTACTTTAGTCGTTGTCAATGGTATATATATGGGCCGATGATCGAGAAATTAAATATTATTAAATTAATTAATAATTTAATATATTCATAATACTTTATAATGTGGTTTACGAATTGATTGGTGTCCTATTATGCTATATATTATGTTTGTTGATTTGGTATGAATTTTATAATTTTTGTTTTGAAAATGTATCTTCCTCCGAAGATAAAGTCTAAGTTGCCTACATAATTAGTCCTTTAGACGAGGAACTTGGGATGCGCACATGTCTTGTTCTCGTGTTCCATGTACAAAATATTATCTATTTTAATTTAGTATGAACTTTACGATTTTATTTTGAAAATGCGACTTGTGCTAATAAAGAGGTCTTGAAATTTATAAATTGTTTATACTTCTTAATTGCAATAAATGTGTCCCGCTCTCATAAAAACCATCTACCCATTTTCTCTGAACAATGTTTCTTTTGAAAACTTGGTCTTTTTTTTGCTTTTTTTTTTTTCGTTTTCCCTTATAAAGTTAGACGTAGGTTGATTATAGTGTAGGTGTCCGAATTACTTTTGGGCTGCTAGGTTTTGTGAGAATAGCCTCAACATCAACTGGTCCCCTGCTAGGGTGGTCTACGCTATGCAATAAATATAAGTGTACTTTTGGAAAATTGCAAGTCCTGGTTTAAATTAGACTATTATGGGAGCTTTTTAGGTAGTAGGTATTTGTATTTAATATTACTTGCGTTTTGAGTCAATTTTCAAAAGTACATATGAACAATCATTTTCCCACAATATTCCTTCTTTGGAGGAATTATTTTTTTTTTTTTTTAATGAAAGCGATGAATTATTATTTTGTGAGTAAATCAATTATAATCAACGATATCAGATGATTGTATTTAACAAATAACGACAACTATAACAATTATATACTAATTATTAATATCAGATAATTATATATAATCAATAAATACTATTAAAGTAGAACAACACCTACTATTAAAATATAATAACATCACAGTCGTTGGCGAAGATCAAACACATAAACTTATAGTCATGAGACCTCAATTTAACCAATTGAATTAGGTCGTGTTAGCTTTTTGTTCAACCCAAATATTTTATTTAAAATATATAACTCGTAATATGAAAATTATGTCTAACAGTTTTTTTCGCACATATGGAGAGATGTAACATAGCCTAAAATAATTTGTAGTGAGAACGGGAAAAAAATGGTAAATTTTATACAACAATATAAAAATTTTCAACTTTAAATGAAGAGATTAATGATTTTCACATGATAACATATTTCATTAATCAAATAATTGTAAGTTCGATTATCTCCATCAACATAATAGATGTATTAATGGATAATTTATAAGTACTACCGCAAATAGCTAGTGATTTTGGGGACATATTTTAGCCCATAATGACAATCAGAACCGGAAACACTCAAATTCTTTTATATTAATAAAGAAAAAAAGGCCAAATTATGATAGAGAAAAAGAAACGTCAAGAAAACAAAGTAGGAAATGAATTTTGGGTTAAAGGAACGAGTTCAGTGCGGTTCCGTCCAATGGGCCTTAAGGGATTGATTTTTCTGAATGCAGAGTCGCTAAAGGGTTGCTGCAAACGGCGTGTTTACCGTGGGCTAGCACGGCCCGCGAGCGACTAGGCCCTAAACATGAGAAAAATAATATAAAAAATTGTCCCAAAAAAAAAAAGAAAAGAAAAAACCGCTAGCCATCAGATGCAATCTGCAATATTCCCGCTGAGGGGACATGCGTCATGTCCCGTCATCTTTTTATCAATGGGTTTTTATTTAATTTTGTAATTATTAATTTATAATAAATTTAATATTTTTTATTAATATTATACAAAAGAATTGATGAAAACTATATTATGTGATTTTCTTCAAGTAATGATACCGATTAACTTTTTACATAATTACTATTAGAATATATATATTTTTACATCGATTAACAATGTCGTTGGTTGGTCACATTGTAATTATAATTAAGTAAATTGCAACAATTCTTTATAAGATTTGACATAATTATAAATACTTTTCTATTATTTAAAAATTTATTAATAAACTCCTAATTTTTTAACGACCGTCTAACAATTAGTCCATTCCATTAGTTTCAATTAGGTTTTCATTCTTTTTTTTTATGGACTGATCAAAATACCCTAATAGACTAATAATTGTAATTTTATTTAGTTTCTAAATTTGTATTTTTTTTATTGATTAAGTGGGTAATTTTTTCATAATATTTTAAAATTTTTGGTCCACCCATTCATTTCTTTATAATTTATTATTTTTTCAAAAGAAAAAAAATACAATAAGGGAACAATTGACAATTCCATACCTCAATCCATAGGATTACATAATTTCATTAAACATCATATAATATTTATAAATTTTCAAACAATGAGAGGTATTCGTAACTGTGACAATTTTTAAGAAAGGTTGTTGTAATTTACCCTTATAATTACAAATTTTTAATAAAATATATTATAAATAATTATTTTAAAAAATAAATGGTGTTGTTACTTCGAATAAAGTCACACAATATAATTTTTATCAATTATCGGTATACAATATTAATAAAATATTAAATTATTAGTAATTAATACTTATACATTTATAATAATTAAAAATTAACAATAAACAAAATCCATTAATTAATAACGACGGGATGCATGTCCGTCAGCGGGAATCTTGCATCTGCCTTCTCTCTAGTTGTTTAAAAACCCACATTCATAATGCCGGTCCTAAACAAATTTATTTTATTTTTTTATATTATTTTTTGTAAGATGATTATTTGTAAAAAAAGGTTTTGCATAAAACATTAGATATTTTCATTATGCAGTGTCTTAGTAATTTTTTTTTAACAAATTTTAAATTATTTTTCTATAAACATACCATCTTATTTCATTTGAATTGTATACTATAATTAAAATATCGTGAGTTATAGTCCTAGACGTAATCATACATTTCATAATAAATTATTGTTATTATATTTCATTTGATTTATAACATACCGATAATTATTTATGTATTTAATACAATAATAATATTAAAGTATATTAAATGATGTAAAATAAATGATTAAATGCAATTTACCTCTTCGTGTTAATGAAAAAGTATAAAAAAAAAGAAACACTATAAAAATACAAAGTGCAATTTACCCTCTTATGAAAATTTACGGAAGAAGGTAAATTGCATCATTTTTTAAATCACAATGGGGTAAATTGTACTTTATTGTTTCACAATAACTTTTTTACACTTTTCCATTAACACAGGTGTAAATTGTATTTAATCATAAAATAAAACAATATATGTTTCTCTTGTTGATGCGATTAGGGGTATATAACTTTTCAAAAACTCAACTATTTCCCAAATCCTTCAACCTTATTTCCTAAAACCCCTTTCAATTTTATTTATTTTTAATATGATAAGTTGCAAATGTGCTCTCTCATTAATATTCCAAAATTATTGGGATTTACTTGTCAAAATAGTATTTTGACTTTTATTTATATGTAATGAATATGGTCGAAAAATACTTCTAAATGCATGTAGACAGGTTTTCTGGAGTCGAAAGTCAGCGTCCAAACGTCAAGTCAAATAGCATGCGAGAGTAACGTATTTCCCTTTAACTCGTATGTTGTGTACACATATATTCCAGTAGGAATGTAATTTATTGGAATAGATGCTTTTCACATCTACCCTAATAATTTAGTTCCCATCATTGGCGCTTTTATGGCCAAATCGCACCCCCAAAATCGTCTCGGATCACGCTTTCCTCTCGGTTTATATTTAAAAATAGCTGGAAAGGAAATAAAGATGCTTCCATCCGCATATGGGACACTTTAGCCTGAAATTTTTAATTTATTATATGATTGCTAAATGCTCTATTGTTCTTTTATTATTTTAAAGTTGGAAATTTTTTGTATGTTAGTATCATGTTATACTAAATTAGCAACTCCGAACAAATGTCTCGCTACACAAATGTACACCAACATTTAACTAGTACTTATTTCATTAAAAATAAATGCATATATATATGGTAACGATTTTAATTTTATTTATTTATTTGTTTGAATGAGAGGATATTACTCGATCAATAAAAATATTAACAATTGCACTAATCAATTTGATATTTTCTGTATCGAATTATTAACTAATCATAAATTACTATATTAAAATTTAAGGATAATTACACTTTTCTTTCCTGAAGTTTGGTGTAATTACACGTAGATCTCATATGGTTTGGATAATTATATTTAGTACTCATAAGATTTGTTTATGTCTAACAAATAAGTCTCTCTCAAAAAAAATTGCTGATATTAAAAAAAAATTGAATGAAAATTGATATTTAGTCTTGATTAACTAATTACTGACTTATTACAGGTCGAATAATTATTTTCAGACTAAACTATCATTTTAACAGTGAAAATATACTTTCTCAAATGCATTAATATGTGAAGACGTATGATGGTAATTTATTCATAAAAAATGTATTTAATATGCAATAAGTCAATAATAAGTCGATCATGGTGTTAATATAGATTTTTTTTCTTTATTTTTGATTAATATCAACTAATTCAGTGAATTTTGACTAACGGAGAGATTTATTTGTTAGACCATCAATGATGTTAAATGTAATTTTTCAAACTATATAGGATTTATGAGTAATTACACCAAACTTTAGGGGAGGAAAATTTAATTATCCCTAAAATTTAAATGTATCAATATTTTCATATTAAAATTATACAACGAATTAAAAGTTGTTATAGAAATAATACCTATACATGTATATTTCAATTCAAACTTAATTTTTGAAATTTTCATTTGACTTATGGATGGGAATTTGGAAAGTGGAATAAGGATGATATCAATTTTGAATATTTGGACAAGTGATATTGCATGCCTTATTTTAGGTAGGAGTAGTCCAGTCCACTCCGCTCGTAATTAGATTAGGTGCAACAAGACCCAATGCATCTGTTCACGTGGCGACTGCAAGGTCAGCAGATCGTGCGGTAGGACTTGTGACACGTAATAGAATCACCGTGACTTCCTGGACGTTTCAATCATGAACCAGTCGCAATCGTCCTCCTCCTTTTATGCATAAAAGTATATGTCTGCTTGCACCTTCCCATATTTCTCACCTAAATTCCAAAACTAAGAAGAGAAAAGGAGATCGGCTCTGTCTTCATCGGATTCATTCTCCAGCAGGTTGGTTTTGATCGGTTATCTGCGTTGGTTCAATGGCAGAGAAGTCATTTAAGTACGTGATCATCGGTGGTGGCGTTGCTGCTGTGAGTATTTTTCGTCCTCGATCGCATGATCAGCTTTTCTACTTTTTATGCTTTTTCGGTTTCTGTTGCATGCTCTGCTATTGTTCTGGCCGATTGATGTATTGTTTCGTACTTTTTTGTCCGTGTATGTGAGTTTACGCGATGCTGAAATGTTGTCATCTGATTAGTACAAATCTACTTCGTTTTCGCGCAGTTCTTTTTGGTTTTGATGGAAGTATAGAACTAGAAGTGAGTTTTCTAGATCTGTATGACATTTCTACACTTGATTTAGTTGCCTTTTTTTAGAATATATCACAAAAGGCTTTCTGTCTTCTTCTTCCTCATTTTTCGTTTCTTTTTATATGTTTATTTAGCGTTGCCTGAGGTTTATATTTCTCTTTTGAGGTTTCGACAGTATATATCTAAATGCTTGTTTTCTGTTGCTATGTAAGTTTTGTGTGTGTGTGTGTGTGTATATTAATTTGCGTGTAACTATAACCTTGTTGGCTTTATCAAGTAAAGGTCCACTATGAACTGAAAATAATTATAAAAATTGCCTGATTGAACCAATTCACTGTATTTGTTGGTTGAATTTAGCCTCTGAAACTACCATGCTCTAGAAATATGTGAAAGCTCAGAATGGTGGGCATAGCAAGCCGCAGCAATGCAACTTCACGATAAAATTACATGAAATTGATTTAAGGATGGTCTCTGGATTGAGGGATGTGTTTATGGTTGCAGGGATATGCTGCACGGGAGTTTGCAAAGCAGGGAGTCCAACCTGGTGAACTGGCTATTATTTCCAAAGAGGCGGTATGCACCTACGAACTGAGAACTATTGTTTTTATTAGAAATGAGTGAATTAGTAGTCAAGCTTTTCCTTAAATGAGTCTTGACCATGGACATGACAATATATGCTAAAACTTGCTGTCAAACAATGGATCAATAGTGACATGCTAGATTGCTAGTTGGTTGTCAAGAACTGCAGAATAAATAATAAATACTTATACACCTAAGGGCAGGTGTCTGTTCTCAATCCTATATTCTTCTGTTCTGGGAATCCTACTTAGCTATTCAAATGTTATACTAAATCCAATTGGTAAGAAGAATTACAATATGTTGTTCAGTACAGTAAATCGTATCTTGACTGAATATTTTTAATGTCTGGATGCACATTTCTATAAGGAGCAACTTAACCGTACCATATTATTTGGCGATGGAAGTGGTAATCTAATTATGCAGGGGGTTTATGTACATAAAGGCTGCTTTATTAGCTTTCACTTACTCTATAAAACATAAAAAAAAAAAAAGCTTACAAACAACTTCTGTTGGTTCTTCATCTTGATCTATTTGGTTGAACTTGAAGATTTGAATCTTCTAACCAGAAATCCTATAATTGTTGAAATGGAGTCCGGCATCTTTTTCTTCTGTTATAGCTTCATCTTGGTCTCGCCATTGGTGCAATGCTTGTTTCTTAGAATCAAATAAATGAAAATAAGTGCTTATGATGTTTTTCTGCCTCAAAAACCAAGATCTTATTAGAAATAATATATTAATGATATTAATCCTGAACACATGGGTTCATTAACACTTCAGGCATCCTTCAATTCTTGTACTTTGTTCCTGTCTCCTCCTTCGTTTCATTTTTTCTGTTTTAATCATTGTGTGCATCTTCTGTAACATTTGAAATTTGCTTCTTTCTTAAACTTCAAAGCTTCTCTTCTGAATTTATGCATGACGATTGTCCTGGTTTCCTGGTATGAACATGTTATTTTCCTGTGTCTTTAATGCCTGTTCTTAATGATGGTTCAGGTGGCTCCTTATGAACGCCCAGCACTTAGTAAGGGGTACCTGTTTCCTGAGGGTGAGTTGGTTACCTCCAGTATGTTACTCAATTACATAGGAGTGCTTGTATCGTGGCAAAACCTTTGTTCTAAATATAGATCATAGACACTGTCTTGGTCTGCAGCAATCCGTACAGTGAGCATGGACACCTATCCTAGAAGACATATTCACATGGACGCAAAACTGAAATTTTTTCACCAATTAATCACCATTATGAAATGGATTTCAATGATAAATAACTTCTGGTTCCCTATTAGAGTGTCATAGTCGTAGATAAGTATCTTTTATGTTATATCTTTTTGTTGAATTTCCAATTACCATAGAAGTATCTTTAGTTCGTTAGATATTTCTGACAAGCTCATCATCCATCATTTTCTCCAGGAACTGCAAGGCTCCCAGGTTTCCATGTGTGTGTTGGAAGTGGGGAGAGAGGCTTCTTCCTGAGTGGTATGCTGAGAAAGGTAATACCTCTCTTCAATCATATGAAGAAGTAGCTGCAACTGTTTGACTTATATGAAGGCATGCTTCAGTAGGAATTGTTCCTCATATCTCCCTTAGAGTTTGTGTGAATCTTTACATGAGCTTATCTTGATAATTTACAGGGATAGCTTTGATCCTTAGCACAGAAATAGTCAAAGCAGATATTACTGAGAAGACACTCACCAGTGCAGCCGGTGCAACTTTCAAATATCAGATATTGATTATAGCAACTGGTTCCACTGTACATATCATGTTCTTGGAATTATCATAATTATATCTTTTGGTCTTTTTTTTCATGTAGCATACTGCTTCCTTCTGATTGCACACAATACTCTGTCCAGGTTATCAAATTGACTGACTTTGGTGTACAAGGTGCTGAAGCCAAAAACATATTTTTATTTGAGGGAGATTGATGATGCTGATAAACTTGTAGAAGCAATCAAAGCAAAGAAAAATGGGAAGGCTGTGATTGTGTGGGCGGATACATAGGTCTGGAGCTAAGTGCAGCTTTGAAAATCATATAATATTGATGTCAGCATGGTTTACCCAGAACCTTGGTGCAGTAAGTCAAATTTGCCACACATTTTCCTAGGTTTTATGGTTGTCATATATCCTTATTCTGTTAATTGAGTACTTGGGGCTCTCATTCACTTGACTTAACCATATGTCTTCAGTGCCTAGGCTATTCACTGCTGGCATAGCTGCCTTCTATGAAGGTTACTATGCAAACAAGGGAATCAATATCATTAAAGGCACCGTAGCTGTTGGATTTGGCACCAATGCGAATGGGGAGGCGAGTTCTCAAGCATATGAAACTTCTTCATTTTTAATTAATGATTTTTTACATTTGATAGCATAACATGTGGGAATCTTTTTCACGCCTTTCAGGTTACTGATGTGAAACTTAAGGATGGTAGAGTGCTAGAAGCCGATATTGTTGTTGGTTGGTGTAGGTTGGATGGCCCTCACAGCTTTGTTTAAGGGCCAGGTTGTAGAGGAAAAGGGCGGAATCAAGGTGTGCAACTTCATTCTTTTCTGGTTGTTTTCCCTTGCGATCATACATTTGACTTTTGTGAAAAGTTTATTTCTGGACTTGATGCATGAAGAAGTATGCCAAACTTCATTATAAATGAACTTCAATGATTGGTTGCCTTGAGATGTCAAACATTCCAAGAATGTATTTACCTTGATTAGCTAGATTACTTCATGCTAGAAACTATGGCCTTATTTTTGCAGACTGATGCTTTCTTCAAAACAAGTATTCCTGGTGGTATACGCTGTGTGGGGATGTTGCCACTTCCCCTTGAAATTGTACAATGACATCAGAAGAGTTGAACATTTTTGATCATGCTCGCAAATCTGCTGAACAGGCTGTAAGGTATCTGATATTTTTGTATGCATAAATATGTCTTCTCTGGACTATATTAACTAACTACTCCCAGTGTGTAGGCCTTATTCGTGGGACAATTTTTTTTTGAATTGATTGTGGATGTATGACCCCAACTGCTAAGTTAGATTGTCTCCATGCTCATCAATTTATTTGCCTGGATATGGATATAAATTCACTAACCAATCCAGTCCATATTTTAACCCTAAAGAATGACTAAGACCAAACTTTTCATATTGAGGAATTGTCTGCACATGCCCTCAAATATTTAATGCTTCAAAAGTGTAACTGCTGTGAAGAGGGCTCTTAGCACAAGTTTCACTTCAATTCTTTCTCTCTCTCTCTCTCTCTCTCTCTCTCAAACACACACTTACACACAATATAGTGCTTTTATAAAATCTCATTTCCTGAAATGAAGCTAAAGATGCAACTCGCATTCTATTCTGCAGGTAATTTTCGCAAGTGAAAAAGGAACATCCGTTGATGAATATGACTACCTTCCATACTTCTACTCCCGTGCCTTTGACCTGTCGTGGCAGTTCTACGGTGAGAACGTAGGTGATGCAGTTTTATTTGGAGACAGCAACCCAACATCCCCTACACACAAGTTCGGAACATATTGGATCAAAGACGGCAAGGTCGTCGGTGTATTTTTAGAGAGTGGAACTCCAGAAGAAAACAAGGCATTTGCTAACCTTGCAAGGGTCCAACCTGCAGTGAGCAGCTTGGATGAACTAGCCAAAGAGGGTCTCGCTTTCGCCAGCAAATTCTAAATTTTTATTTTGTCAGCATATATACCAGAAGGCATTGTTTCAGCATTTATCCAAAGTTCGTGGTCTTGGAACAGTTGTTCTCTGTATTCTGGACCATGCTTCCTTGGTTGTGGTTGTTCCATGGACTATGCAATATTTTTTTCGCTAGTACTGCCCATTTTACCTGAAAGAGACCAGATTTCTATGAAGTAACCTATGTTGCAACAGGGGCTATTGCTACCATCTTCTTGAAAATTTATGTTGAGCTTTCATAATCTGTTTCTGCAATTTTTCCGTCGTGGTTGGCACTGGTTACGGAACGGATATAAGTTGAATCTCTTCGGGGCGATATGGTGATTATTTGAGGATTCTTCCGCTTCTGGCTTCCTATTGGGGAACGGAGATTCAAGCAAACAACTTCTAATTTAAATCAGATTTTTATAAGCATGTTGAGGACTTGACGTCAACCAAAGCAGGAAGATTTCAGTTGTGAAAACTGAGTGCATGACGAGATTTATACATTCTGACCTAAGTAAGTAACAACCTGAGTTTGAAATTTTAGACTTTCTCCTTGGAACGATGTCAATTTAATTAATTCATTGCTGGTAATACAAATTCTTCTTTTGATTTTTTTTTAAATAAAATAAATAAAAATGCATGTAACTTTATATGATATTGTAAATGAGCAAATTACTTTTCTATTTAAAAATAAATATTTACACTCCTGTATTTTTTAAAACATTAGTAATTTGCTTTATTTTTAAAAATTACAAAAAGTTAAGTACTATTTCTATTTCATAAAGGGATAATTTATTCTTCAAATATTATAAGAGGGTAAATTGCATTAAATTTATAAACTAAAATAAATTAAATACCTAATTGCATAAAAGTTCACCCTTAAAAGAGAAAAGAAAAGAGAGAATAGATTGCAGTGATTTGTAATTTACAAAAACATCACAAGCTAATATCTATTAACGATAAACCACAGGGCAACTGGGATATATGAAAAGTTAAACCCTAGCCATATAAACTGGGCCGCTTATTAATCAATCTATATCATCGCCACGCTATTCCCTCGCTTTACTCTGATTTCACCTCTGCTCTCCAAGTCTTTCTGCGGTTGATTCACACGGTAATCTCTCTCTTACACGCATCCCCCATATACAGTATGCATTCATTTGCATGTTTCTGTGCATAATGAATATGCATTTATGCGACGTTGTTTGGATTTCGAGCAGAGATGAAGGTAGTAGCAGCCTATTTGCTCGCCGTTCTGGGAGGAAATGCTACCCCTTCCGCCGGTGATTTGAAGGATATTCTCTCATCTGGTATTTATGAATATTCACTCGTTGTTCCGAGTATATTGGTAGAACACAGTATTTCTGCAGTTCCTGATGTTTGTTGATTTCCTTTCTCTTTTTTTTGATGATAGTGACTTTTATAGAAATAAAGTGGATGTTAATGTGGTATACGAATTGTAGGTTTAGCGTCCATTAAAGTATGAGTTATTTGAATGCGGTTTGTGTTTTCGTCTTTGGGATATTACCGCAAATGATTTGTTCTTTAGAGAATCTAGGTTGATGCCGTTCTGACTATTTGTTTCGTGAGTTGTACTGGAATTATTTAATTTATTCTGTATTTAAGTGTTGATTTTCAAGGTTGCTTGTGTGTTTATGCATTTTGACACTTGGCTTTGATGCATTGTGTTTTAGCACTTCCACTTGTAAACTTTGGTTGTGGACATAGTTTGGCCCTTTAATCACATGGAATAACAACACTAAACATGCATTGTTCTAGTATTTTGCATCGAGAAGATCTTTGCCCTTAATTTTCTATCATCTTTTGCTTCAAGTAGTTTTCTCTTTACTTTTTGACAGTGACACTCATTTGGTTTGGTTGTGTTTCATTTTTTATATATGATTTGCAGTTGGAGCAGAAGCTGACGATGATAGGATTGAGCTTCTTTTGACACAAGTTAAGAACAAAGATATTACAGAGCTCATTGCAGCTGGACGTGAGAAGTTGGCGTCTGTACCTGCTGGGGGTGGTGCTGTTGCAGTTGCTGCATCTGCAGCTGGTGGAGGTGGCGGTGCTGCAGCTCCAGCTGCAGCTGAGCCCAAGAAAGAGGACAAAGTGGAGGAGAAAGAGGAATCAGATGATGTAAGTCTTCTGTGTGTATTTACGTTATCTAGTCCTCAAGTCTCTGAAAGACTATGTGCATTCTTATCAAGTTGTTTGCTCTGTTGGTAGTGTTCAGTTCTTGGAGCCTCACTTGAGATGTTTTTTGTTTTGTTTTGGTTTATCATATTAATTTTCCACTATATGTGATAGGAAAGAATCATCCTTGTTTACCAATGTGATAGCGTACTGTGGAGGTCAACAGTTCATGATTACACCAAAACCTTCACTTAGTGCTATGTTTTTTAAGCATGTTTGTCTGCTCATGTATTCGTAGTGTTCTATCTTAGCTTACCCCCCTATCTTCGTTGCTCTTTTTAACTTTCATCTTCTTGCACTTGCTGCAGGATATGGGCTTCAGTCTATTTGACTAGAAGGTTATGGTGCCTCTATGAAACTTGTGGTTCTCAAGTCCCTCCCATTGGTGCTCTTGTTTTGCGCTTTCCGGACAGACTGTTTTTTTTGTTGTTTGTTTCCCTTTTTCTGTGTTTATCTAGTAGAGGAAAGTTTTGATAATCTAATAGCATTTCGACCAGCCACAGTGAATAGTTGCATTGAGTTTTTATCATAGATACAAATTTTTTTCTATTACGTCAGAATCATTTAGTTGGCACGAAGTCATACAAGTTCTTCTTCTTCTTCTTGAGGGACATGTTTATTTGGGTGATTGAGTTGGATATTCTGCCTAATTCGATCCAACCATCCGGTTACTCTTTTTTATGGTGAGCCCGTGATAATCAACTAGGCCTGGTTATAATCCATTTTATGGGGTCATAGACTGACTCCCAAGTCTTAGTCACCAATTAAAGAGAGAATCAATCATGTAGGGCACCTTTACTTTGGGTGATTAGCTATGATATCATGCCTAATCACCATTTATTTTTTGTTTACTTCATTTTGGATTAGTTTGTGATTAGTGCCTTAAGCATGATATATTATGTGGTTTTTTCATGATAGTAATCACAATTTAATATATCCCATTTTAATCACATCACTCAAAGTAAATGTGGCCGTAGGGTACGGTTAGGACCATTACTCTCTCCATTCACTATTATCTTGATTAGATAGGACAACTATATATGGTAACTTAGAAACATCACACAACTTCAAACATACATATAATATTCCACAGTTTCAACCAATATTGTTGTACTGTTACTTAAGTTTCTCTAAACACATCACCAAACACTCTTTTACATAAACAACAAACCCACCAATAAATCTCCGCACAATGCATTGACATCAAAGAAACCAACCAATATTATGTAAAAAAAAAAAAAAAAATAGCGGCTTCTGAGTAAACATAATCGAATAGGAAAAAAAGTGTACGTACGTAGGAATGATGGTAGGAATTGGAGGAGGAGAAGGGCAGAATAAACGAACATTTAAAGAAGATAGGACAAGAAAAAAGATTTCTGCGACACGTTTCATTTATGCTACTGAACTGAAGAGATGTATATATGTGAAAGGTAAAGAAGAGTACTGGAGTTATTACAAGGAGACGAGGGTGTTGGATGAGAAGGTGGATGGAGAATTTATTGCCAAAATGTTGGTCATTTGATTGGAGTTTGATGCATCTATCATAGTCCTTGCAATGCATATATGCATTACACATAGCTGGCAACAGTTTTGCTCTATGTGGTGTGCAGGCAACGGACGGCTTCTTCATTACGGCATCATGTGAAAATAAACACTCACATTAATTCTTACCACTCAAACCAAATCATGCAACAGAGGCTATATATATATGGGAGGAAATTATGTGCACATGTGTACATTTTTTTGTAGGGATTGTGACGGGCAAATTATATCATTGGTTACTCTTCCTATATACTATAATGATATGACAAGTGATTGATTTGACTCTGTAAAATTCGTGTAATTTCCCCAACCCTCAGTAAGTAAAAAATCCCATAATATATGTTCCAAAAATTAAGATGAATATGAAAATGAGACTAGGATTCCCAAAACTCATCATGCCTACTCTGAAAGCTAGATATGTGATATAAATATTACATATCATCTTGATGCATGTGATTGCTTTACGTAGCTAGAGTTAATACTATAAATTATTACCTAGTAACCTGAATAGGTTTGCGATTAAAATTCTACTTTTAAATTTCTTGTCTTACTAACTTGAGTATAAAAGGACTATAACTGATATATGCTCAACTTTCTTTGATTGAGATTTGTCGGTATAGAGCGACCAACAATAACATTAGATTAGAGCTCAATCAAATATCCCATCAAGTAATAATTTGCATACAACCAGACCCAACATCAAATCAAATTGTGTTTTACTACTTAAATAGTGAAAATTCACGCCACGTATATATAGTACAACTAATTACTAATGAAAATACAATCGATATTATTTGATATTTTAACACTCAATTAATGTATTTAAAGAAAAAAAGGAGCCAAGCTTAGGGGGTACGAAGAGTCAACTCTAAAAGCAGTCGTGAATTTTGTTAATTTCAACTTCTCTTCATTGTGGTTTAAATTGAGTAGAGAGGTTGAGGATTAATAAATTGGAAGAATTAGTTGTTCATTATTTTTAATTACATAGTGGATGGGTATGCAAATGATAAGGTCATGTACTAAATTCTATTCCCTCCCTGGACATAATAAAGTTGGCAAGAAAACGACGGGTGAACAACTCATTTTACAACTAAGAATTCACTCCATTCTTGAATTTACAATTCTCTAATACCTCCAAAACATATACATTATCAATCGCTCACTTATTAATTAATCTCTAGGGAGACTCATTCGCAAGTCGCAATTATATATATATTTCATGCACAAAAACATGAATTGAGTTGGATAAGGTTGTAATTAATTGGAAATGAAGCAAGTGTGAAAATAGAAAATTATGGGTGAGGTGGCAGTTCACAAAAACAAAACCCCAGTTGGTACGTGAGTGACAATATATAATGAGGTCAAGAAATATTAAAAAATGAGTCACGTGGTGGACCGATGACTCTCTGTTAGTGTTTTTACATGCACACATTTCATGCAAACTACGACTCCACTTTGAAAATAATTTTTCAGTGCCTCCTCATCTTCTCTCATTTATTCACAATCAAATCTTATTATTTTATTCTAATCTTCTTATCTTTATAGACTTTGGTATTCTTCAAATATACTATTGTACGAGGTATTGTCTGTTTTGATTTTTAATAAATTTTATAATTTTATTTTGAAAAAATGTTTTTTTTTTTTGAGGGATGACTCGTTAGAGATTACAAACCTTTTTTTTTTTTTTTAATAGAGATGGGACGCGTTTTTACGTAAAACTCATGTGAAAACATAAGAGGAAAAGGGGAGGAGGGTGGAAGAATAGAGCTAATAGAAGTCCACTTTCAAATATTTACTGTAAAATGCAGCCACCAAAATAGAATGCCAATCATGACAATGTCCACAAATCTTTTTCACTTTTACCCATAAATAAATAATTGTATCTGATTCTCCCTTAGCTTCATCTAACAATCATCGCCTCATTATCTTTCAAAACACAGCATCAAAATATAATATTTATTTTAAATTATCTTTAAAAATAAATTTAAATATATACAATATTATTTTTAATATATACTTATTTTTCTCTCTCTCTCTCTACAAAACACAATAAAATAATCCAAATATACTATTTGGGTATATTTGATTTTTTCACTATTATTTTTTACAGCCAAACATTTATTTCTATAAACAGAATGTAGAATTGGAGCTAAGTGTTAGATCTTTGAAAATCTCCTGACAAAAAATGGTAACTTAAAACGTTTTATCTGAAGTAAAAAAACGTGAAGAGCAGACTTATACAGACAATCTTGATTTCCGGTCCCCCAAACCATCATTACAAGATACAGATTGTGGAAAATTGAAAAGACTGGGTAGCTGTGAAATTAAATGGTCTCTCATGACGGCCTACCCCACTCTTCCATATTCATCACTTTCTTCTTTGTTTTTATTTTTCTACACTTTTCCATTTATAAATAATTATAAATTAATTAGATATTTATATAATTGATGCATAAAAGTGTCCCATGTCAGTTGCAAGATGATAAGTTTGAGCGACTTATAAGTCTTTAAGACGTTATTTCTCTAGCATGCTTTCAGAACAAAATTATAATATTTATATAAAATCAGACCGACCAATATTTCACATAACAAGGCATTAATCAAGTCGCAAATTACATCATTTGACGTTGTATGTAGGATCCTATAAGGACCATGTTTCCATTTCAAACCACTTCAAGTTCATATCGAGTCAAAACAAATAATACACCCACACATCGTTCCCATAATTAATATAATTGACAAACATTTCAGGAACATGTGAATTGCATGGAGTTTTCAAATTATGAGACTTCAGTCAAATTAATACGGAAGGGGCTCGTAATACTATTAATTTAAAAATTTACATCATATTACAATATACTTAAATAAAGAATTAATTGGTGATTATACAAAAACATTATTTTAGGTTTTGAAATATATTGTTCAAGATAAAGTATTTTTGAGGTAAGAGCGATAATTATTATTAATTGAAAGAAATTTGATTACAAATACAATTATTCATGTCGACATCAATATATAACAAAAACTATTACAACAATCATATTCTATTCAATAATACTTATTATTACATTAAACAACAACTCCTACTATACAATAGACAATATTTCTACATACCTGACGAAATTTTAACCATAAGACCTTTAACTTTGACAACTGAGTCATGCTTCCTTGTTCAAGATAAAGTTTATGCATGTTTAAGGTAGGTGTTGGTCATAAAGTAGTGTCCCAGTGAGCGGGGTGGTTGCAAGTTCCTTGGACTTATTCATTAAATAAAAGGGGATATGCGGTGGTCATGTTAGACATATAACCTATTTATGTAATTATGTCTTTACTGCACATCAAATACATAATAATATAAATTAATAATATTTATATATATATATATGATGTTAGTTGAGAGAGTCGTATTTTTCAAATAGTTGTTTGAATGATTGTTGAAGATAGTAGTTGTTTTAATTGTCTCTTTCTAACCACATTCAATCCATATAATTGTTTGGACTTAGAGAAGTTGTGTACATATTCATAAATATATATTATATTTTGTATTTCAAATTAATTTTATATAATTATATAAACGTGAAGTGAAATTTTTGTCATATATTGTACGTACATCGAAATGTGCCACAATTATTATTATTATTATATATATATATATATTAAAGCTCAACCCCTAAAATAATTAATTTTGATTGTTATTATAATATTGACTGACTAGCTAGAAACATTTCAATAAATTTATTATTATTAATAAGATAATTCTGTATTCGAAAAATTTGTTAATATCAATTATTTTCTACTCATGTACATGTAAAATTAATACTTTTTATTAGTTTTGATTTATTTATGTATTTATTTAATTAATTAAATAAAATTTAATTTATATAAACATATCGAGTGTGCTTCATTTGCCAGTATTATCTGTTAAAGGTGAGACCTTTTAATACTATATTTCAAAATATTCATTGGCGAAAATATTCTTGAACATACTAATTTATTTACAAGATATTCGTTTTTTTAATCAATCAACTCTTTTAATAATTTTGTATTCAAAATTAATTTCTTTTATTAATTTTTAATTTTAGAAAATCTTATTTAATTAAAGTAGATATAATAAAATTTATATTATACACACGCATGTAGATGTTTTGATTGCTATTTCTAATATAGAATTGATTATTTAAAAGGGTAAATTATAACTATATCTTCTGTAACATAATTATGAATGCTCCCTTTAAATAAAAAATAAGTATGTAGCTTCTAGAAAGTGATATGGATATTATTACTTTACTCTTATTAACCTTTTTTTAAAAAAAATAAAAATTTGTAAAAATATAAAAAAATCTAGAGTGGGTAAAATAAATAATTCATATGGTATATTAGTCCATAAAAATATTTTAAAATTAAAATTTTAACATTATATTTCAGTATTTTGGTCAGTTTATTATAAAAATTAAATAAAATTCTAACAGATGCTAATAAAATGAGCTCGTTGTTAATAGATATAGTATTTATAATTTTTGAATTAATAAAAAATATTTATAATTATAATAAATTTAAGAAGAAATACTGTAATTCACCAAATTAAGAAAAAGAAAGAAACAACTAATTTAAGGGTAAATTACATCTACCTCCCCTGAGATTTGTCATAATTACGAATACCCCTTATTGTTTGAAAAATACAAATACCCCCCTAATTTTAACGACCATCTAACAATTACCACAATCTATTCATTTTTTATAGTGAACTGACCAAAATACCCTTATGAATTAAAAATTATAAATTTATTTATTTTTTTAAAAAATATTTTTCTTATCGACTAAGGGGATAATTTTTAAAATTTTTTCATCCATCCCATTCAATATTTTTATAAATTTTAATTTTTTTTAAAAAAATAAAAAAATACAGTAAGAGCAAAGTTGATATTTTTATACCTCCATAAAAAGATTACATAATTTTATCAAACATCAGGGGGTATTTATAATTTTTCAAACACAAAAAGAGTATTTGTAATTATGGCAAACCTCAGGGGAGAGGTGGTTGTAATTTACCCTTAATTTAATGCATTCATGTGGTCGCGCGAGTACGGGAGACAGTGCTTCTGGCGCGTAAAGGTGTAGATGGATACATTATAAATTGACAAGTAGGTGCACCGGGAAGATTCACCAACACAGACAAAATCCTCATCGCTGCTCTTATATTCACTCATAACTCCATTCTTGTCTCTCTCTCAAACTCACTGACTCGACTCCTAATCTTCCCACCTGCCGTACTCGAGTCTCTGATGGAGGTCGAAGCTCAGGGGATCTCCACTTTTGATCTCAACTCCGGCAACATTCCTGCTTTTTCTTTCAGAAACCGCCCCGAGTTTCTAGTCCCTAACATGTCCGGGTCCCCGAAGGAGCCTTCGGAACTCGAGAAAGTGACGGATGATCAAATGGCGGAGCACGGTGGTGAATGGGAAGCCACCGCTGCTCCGACGAGTCCCGCCGCAGCACTGGTCGGATGTCCGTTGAATGCCGCGATGAAACTTCAGAAGGTTTACCGGAGTTATCGTACTCGGCGCATGTTGGCTGATTCTGCTGTGGTTGCTGAAGAACTATGGTACTTTTTAATTTTCTTTTCTTTTTTGGTTTAAATGGGTGAATTACTAGATGAAATCACGAGTATGTGTATTCGCGTGCACGAGATGCTGTTTTACTTGCATTATTGTGGGTGAAATATATATATTTTTGTTCGATTTAGGTACTCATGCAGAAAGTGTTCATAGAAAACTGTAGTTATTTGTTTTTAACTTTTTAATATTTCCCTCTTTTTTCGGCATTTGTTGTGATGATTTTGTTTCGTGATGAAAATTGAAGGTGGCAAGCGCTAGATTTTGCACGGTTAAATCACAGTACAATCTCGTTTTTCAACTTCCTGAAGCCAGAGACGCTGCGTCGCGGTGGAATCGTGTCGTTTTAAATGCTTCAAAGGTAAAATCATAAGATTATCAAGATATTTTGTATGACCTCAATTGTTTACTAATTGCTTTAAACAAGAAACTGAAAAATCAGCAGAAGTGAATAGATTCAGTTGTGTGGCTGTATTATTTACTACAAAGTTACGTGTACAGGTGGGCAAGGGGTTGTCTGAAGACGCCAAGGCACAAAAGTTGGCTTTCCAGCACTGGATTGAAGCTGTGAGTTGCGCCTTCTTTTAATTCCCTTTCACGTACAACCACACTTGATAAGACTTCTTTAGTTTGTAATATGTCGCTGATTATAGTATTATTCTGGGGAAGTTTGATTTTGTGGTTCTGTATTTGATCCAGATCGACCCGAGGCACCGTTATGGCCACAGCTTACATTTCTATTATGAGGAGTGGTGTAAAACCGATGCTGGTCAACCCTTCTTCTACTGGTGAGAGAATTTGAGCAACTTTTGATGTCTATAAATTGGTCTTTTGAGTTTTACTGCGGTGGTCAAACCTGTAGTTGATGGAGTGATGCTGGAAAGCATAATTATATAGTATGAGTTACATAATCAATTATCAATTTCCCGTAATGTGTAGCCAGAAAACATGATAAGAGCTTGGGATTACAAATTCTACAGGTTGGATCTTGGAGATGGCAAAGAGGTTGATCTTAAGGAGTGTCCAAGGTCCAAGCTTCGTCAGCAATGCATCAAGTATCTTGGACCGGTATGTGATCAAAGTTTCATTTGTTGGTAACAGTTTATTTTCTGAAAATTCTTGTCATGTATTAGATACAAATGATAGTAAGTCTTCTCGAGGCAACCAAAGTATCTGTGTCACAAGCTACGCGATGATTCTAGAAGTGTCCTCACTTTATTTTCATTTTTTGTTGACAATCTCTTCTTTAGTCTTCTTCTTGAGTTTTCACTCATTCTATTTTTGAGATAGAGTAATATGAATCATTTTTTCATGTTTGCTCTGATCAGAAAGAGAGAGAACAATATGAATATGTGCTTGTTGATGGGAGGATTTTGCATAAAGTAACTGGGTACCCTCTTGATACAAATAAAGGATCACCAGGATCGAAATGGATTTTTGTGATGAGCACCTCCAAGAGACTCTACACTGGAGAGGTAAGCTATAATAGATAAGTAGAATACATTGTCTGATGTTCCTCTTTAACCCCGATTTCATACTTATTCTTCATTGAAACATATATATTGTAATTTCCTCCAGAAAAAGAAAGGATTATTCCATCATTCCAGCTTTCTTGCTGGAGGAGCTACTTTAGCTGCCGGGAGGCTCATGGCAGAGGATGGAGTGCTTAAGGTACCTTCTGAGACTATCCATTTTGTTTTCTATAAGCCTGTTCTTTTCATTAACTGATAGTGAAGGGTACAATAGCACGGTCTCCGGGAACACGATGTTAGGTATCAAATGTGGGGGGAAATGGAAGAGTTCTAATCCGTAGTTAAAGTAGAGTAGTGAACCTCTTCTGTTGTCTGGTATTGTTGTTGAGTGGAAGAAAAAACAGCCCTTACTCTTTGTTTACATATTATAAAAATCAATGGTGGGACATGCTTGCTTTGTAAATTTCAATCCCTCTGCAGCTCAGTCTCATGATGAGGATTTGAAGATTGTATACGAGGAAGAATTCCTTTACCTCTTCTCGTTTCCCTTCCTTTGTATTTTCTTTCCTACAACATGAAAAGAAAGGTGTACAACCCTCTCCAAATCTGCACCTCCTTTCATCTCCTCTCATTGCCCTACCAAACACACAATAAATGCATTTGTGCTAATGCCGATTAAGGTTTCATGAAGTCAATTTTCTGTTATACTACAAATATCTTTCTGACTAATATATGCAGCAACTCTGTGATTATTTCAAGATAACTGGTCCTATGATTTTGACCTTCAAAACCTTTTTATGTTGTCTAGTGTATCTCAGCTTACAGTGGACACTATAAGCCAACTGATGAGAGGCTTGACAGCTTTTTATTATTTCTCAAGGAAAATGGTGTCAACCTGGATGATGTAGAGGTACAGCATCGCTTTCTCTGTTTGGACAACTATTCTCTTCCACAATTTTGATCATGGATCATGACTCATGCTCTTTAATTGGGCCTAGGAGAAAGTATGGATTGGTGGGGCAGGTGGGCCTGCTTCTACTGCCCTTTCTCGGACAGAAATTGTGAAAATGCATGCTTGTCTTTTTTCTTTGATAAGGAAATGCATGCTTGATAATCTATAATTTTTCTTGTAATGGGAATGATTATTGCATGGGATGAGAGATACACTGCAGAATTGCTCTAGTGAAATTTGTATCCTTGATTTGTCTAAGGTGGAGTTCATAAGCAAGCAATCTATATGATCATGGAACTAAATACGGGTGATCAAAAGGTAGCTTTTAACCTAAGGGAGCCGGCAAGTAATGAGTAAATTGTGTCTGGTGCATTTTAGTGGGTCTAAATGTAACATAATGTGCTGATTTATCATCAGTGAGACCTAATGTTCTCTGCTGGGTGTATCATTACTAAACCCCGCTGTTCTCATGTAGCTTCGCACCGTCATTCATGGCTCCGAAAAAGTTATCCTCCCTCTTGTGGAGTTCTGGTTTAAGTATTTCACCTAAGAGTCTTGTCCTTTTGTCTTATCTTATCAGATACGCAAGTCGAATGATGACTATGAGAATAATGAAAATGGAAAGTTGTCCATGGATGCAGCTGTATCTAAAGTTTTGTCAATATCAGATTCTGTTCAGTGCGATCTCCCACATGAAGAGGAGGACCTGTCTTCAGAAGCACCCGAAGTTTCCAAGCCTGAAACTAAGAACGAGTACAAGAGGACTCTCTCTGGGGGTCTTCAGAGTCCTAAAGCAGACGTGCCGAGGACATCAATACTACAAAGGATCAACTCCAAGAAGGCTGCAAAATCATATCAATTGGGTCATCAACTCCCTATCCAATGGTCTACAGGTGTTGGTCCCAGAATCGGTTGTATTGCTGACTACCCTTTGCAGTTGAGGTTACAGGCACTGGAACTCACTAAACTCTCCCCACGAACATGCTCTCCATTATTGACACCTGGTAGGAGTGCTGCTCTTGTTTCACCTTCTTCTTGTCCATCAAATATAAGCAACGATGATATGGGACCTCTCTACTTGGCCTAAAACCCTCTGCTACAATGTTCCATTGGTTGCTTCTGCCTTCTGCGTGTGCCTATCCTAGTTTTACTCAATCCTCTGCTCTGTTTACTCTAGTAGCATACCTTTTTAGAAACGGAATATGTGAGTTTAGAAAGATATCTTTAGCAATTACATTCGATGAATAAAGTTCTAAGTCCATTTTGAGCTAAGACAGACTGCATTTTTATCAAGTATCAGGTGTGTATCTCTAGGTACGCTTCTGTCGTGTCGTTTCATTAGATTTTTGCCGAAGTATTGGAAGTAGAGAAACTATGTCACTAGTTAGGAGAAGAATAGCATCAAACTGGAACTTCTTAAGCAAAATTTGGTTCTTGTGTTTGTAGATAAATGCTTTTGTGACGTCGGATTAGTCGTGCAATAATAATCTTATAACGAATTTTCATGAAATTTACCATAATTACAAAAGTATTTACCCTCATCTCAAAACCTTCCAAAAACAATTTCAGACATAGTATATTAGATACGATAAATTCTTATCTAAACATGGTTAGGCTGAATTTAAATCGATCATATGGCAAGTGCAATATATTTGCTATGTGATTAGTATACAGTTAAGAAAAAGTGATCAATCACAAAGCAAATGTATTACACATGCACTGGATTGGATTGGTTCGATCGAACTAGATTCGGGTAAGAATTTTCCATTAAATACTTTTTTTCACTGTGGAAGATACTAAAACCAACCCAAGTACCTCTGCTGGTTTCCATATTGTGGTTGTCGCCTTTAAAATAATATCAAACATATTAACAATTATTTTCAGCAATTATTTATACAAAGTTAAGGCCTTTTTAGACTTGGAAACCGACTCGATCGGCAGAAACAAAGTTTAACAAGCAACAAACGATTGAGCAAACGCAAGTGTCTTTGAGACTAAGCAATTCAGAGAGCAGCTTACGAGGTGCTTGCAAGGCGGCGATGAAGGGTATATTTATACAATTGCTGCGTGTAGCAGGGAGGGACATATGCTCTCAGTCTCTGAATATTATTATATACTGAGAAACTACAAAAACCATGAGCGCGCGGTTTTCCCTGTCCCGTCAGGCAATCCCACCCCTCCTCCCCATGCGTCGTAGGCTGATGCGTGAATTGCCCATAGATTATTCACTAGTTTGCATTGGTGACGCCTTCAATTGCCGGCGCGACAGATGGCATGGAACCATCACAATCCACGCACTCGTGTTGTAAGCTCTCTTTCTTTGCCGTGACATTTGTGATCGTGGCAACGCTGCTGCTGCTGCTGCTCTATGTTTGCCTGCCTTGCCCCTTTTTGTTTCATTTTCTTTTCTTTTACTTTCTTTGCCTCCAATTTTGAATTTCATATTAATTTACCCTATTATCCATAAATACACATTTTCTTTTACTTAACTAATCAAAATTGCTCAATTTTAATTTGTAAATAATTAGAAATAGTTTGTTTACTTGTTTGTTTCCTAGCATGGAGAAACTGTTTGGATTGATAAAATTTAAAAAACTCATTTTTTCACACCTGCTTTATATTCATTATACCAATTAAGTGGAAATATTCGAGATTTATTTTTGTGTGGAATTTTTTCGAAAATTGAAAAGGAGTATTTTTTTTCCCTTGTGCCAAACGAATTTTAACAACCCCTTTCTATCTCCCATCATCCCATCAATCAAAGTGTAAAATTATTAATAACGATCCATGGTGCTTCTAAATAAATAAATAAAAAAAAAAATCCATGGTGCTCTGCTTCCTGACACTCATGCAGAAAGCTCACTTTTGCGCAAAGGTTATGCCCTGATTGTGCCAAACATTGAAATATCAGCATCACCATTCATTTAATACAACCTAGTTTTGGACGAATTTTATAACATCAGTGTCACCATTCATGTTGCATGATCACAACTGACAATGCCTAAAAATGCAGCATCACCATTCATTTAATACAACCTAGTTTTGGACGAATTTTATAACATCAGTGTCACCATTCATGTTGCATGATCACAACTGACAATGCCTAAAAATGCAGACTCTGTGCACTTCATTCAACATCAGAATGGAGGAATATGGTGCGAGGTTCTTGGATGTGGCTATGCACGCACCATTTACAAACTCTTCGTCTGGGACTTTGATATTGTTCATCCACATCAAACAGAGATGAGGGACTTGAACTTGTATCATAGACTTAAGGCTCATCTCGTCTTGCAAGACGCTTGACGGAATAAAATCATGTTTAGCTTCGATTGAGTGAACGCTGGGAGAAGCTTCAAATTCGACTCTATGTAAGTTCACCTCACGTCACATGTTATTATTAAGTCCGAAAAAAGAAGATCGTGTTGGATAAATTAAGTACTTGAATAAAACTCAAGTATTATATATTAAAAAGAGTTGAATTAAAACGTCGAGTTACAACTATTCG
Organism: Sesamum angolense; assembly: GCA_034509725.1. Taxonomy (NCBI): domain Eukaryota; kingdom Viridiplantae; phylum Streptophyta; class Magnoliopsida; order Lamiales; family Pedaliaceae; genus Sesamum; species Sesamum angolense. The sequence continues at coordinate 3,313,486 of JACGWL010000008.1, forward strand.
AATATTAATTGTCTTTTGGTAATTACCATCAAAGTCTCAAATATGTTGATATTCAAACCTGTACCCTTAGCCGCTGTAAAGTCATCCACCAGTATGCTATTATTATTTTCAGAGAGTGAATACTGTTTATATATGGCCACCTTTTCCCCACGTTTTGGCTACGTAGGACGCCCTCGAATCTAACAAAAAAAGCCAAACATTCATATTCCTTGTACTGCAACTCATACAAATATTATTGTATTAATTGTTATTATTTGACGGTTTACCCATTGGTGCATTTGATAATTTTAACAAAACAAAATCCATACATACAGTTGAAGAGCCATTCTCACTTGTGAGAGAGGTAGAGCCAGAGTAGTAGCCAAAACTGCCACAACCTTGTAGCCAACGGTATCACTCCACGCACGCGCGGCCCTGCCTCTGCGTGGTGATGTTCCGACGTGGCCTGGCGGTGACACGTGGCTACTTCCCACACCTGGGCTTGTGAGGTGTGTCTCCGTCAAGTGGCCTGTCCCCCTTCGTCTTCACTTGCTTTTTATGGTTTGTTTTAGCTTCAGTAGTACGATTTCTAGAGAAAAGACTTCGGTTTTCTTTCTCCGTTGGGTAAAGAATGGGACACGAGCAAGTTGATTTGGAGGCGCTCCCCCCGCCGGAGGATGATCAGATGGTAACTTGTGAGCTGGAGGCGGCGGAAGCTCTGGCGGGCTTGGCTCGGTGCTCTGCCGGTGAAGCGGTGGTCACTCCCTCTCACTCCTCTCAGGTTTCCTACTATCCGACTTACTTGAAAGTGTTGCACTTTGCTTGAAACAGCACGGTTTCTTGTGTATTTTTCTGCGCAACTAATCCTGTTTGTCGAACAGACTTCCCTTTTTTCCCCTCTTTCCGTGCTTTTATGGTGAAGGGAAAAGAGAGAAGAGCGATGTTAAACCTATTTGCTTTTAGGGACGCAGCTACCATCAGGAGTTTGATTGCTTATTTGGAGCAACGTTAAAAGTGTCTCTGTGCTAATCCTAATCTGGTTAAAAAATGATTTCTTTGAGAAGATTTCGTTATATTGAGTTTGATATAGGAATTGCATCTGGCCATTAGTTGCTTGAAGGAAATCTTGGGATTCCTCTTTCCAGCGACTTTAAAAAAGAACGGCACTTTTAAAGGAGAAAAGTTCTTGAAAAAGCACGCCATTATTAGTTAGCCTTCTTCAAGTAGATAAGAATTTTAAAAGCATGTGTCGCAGGAATATAGCTTTTGTTTTCTTTTTATTTTTATTCCATCTCGTCGTCCTCTTTTTTTTTTTTTGAGGGGGTGGTGGTGTTGGGATGACAAATTATGCTCTGTTATGACAAGATTGTGTGGTTTGCCTAACGATACTTGGGAAATGGTACTTCTCTTGTAAACTTCCACTCATTCATTCTTGTGTATGGAGAATGATCTTGGCGAATCATCAATTGGTTATGAACACACGTATAAATTGAACAGTGCCTTGTCAAACTTCGTCCCAATGGGTCTTGGAACTGAAAACTGTGTTCCTAGGAGCTGCTGAAAGTCTTGATGTGCTCTTCAGGAGAAATAGTGGTTGTTTAACTACCAAAGATTAAAAATTTTGAGGTGAAGCTGTGTGCTAGGATGCCTGTTAGTGCTTGAAGGTCTTTGGTATATGCATGCGGGATAAATTTGGAGTATTTCATCATATGCAAGGGGTTTTTACCTATTTGTCAATATGCAGGAACCTGTAACTTGTGATATTTTTTCTGTGAAATATGGGATCATCATTCAAGATGCTCTGCAGTTTCTGGTTGATGTCCTAGGTGTTCTCATAGGAATTTTGCACAAATAGTTGGCATCGCATGAATCATGTTAGGCCTGCAGTTTTTATCACCAAGTTACACAATATACTCTTTGTGGTCAGTGAGCAATGTTTTTTGTGTAAATCAGGATCAACCAATAGCTTCCGGTCCGTTTTGTGGATATGCATCTACTGCGATCACAAGTCCAGAAAGGACTGAGACAATTGTTAAAAATGTTTCCAGCCAGTTGTGCAGTACAAGTTGTCAACCAAATCCAGGCAGCAAGTTCAAGCAGAAATTGACAGAGGTATATAACCTTGGTTCTCTTCTTGTTTTCCAAGATTATGCTTTTCTTTTAGTAGAAACTTGATAGGTTCTCTCCGCTCAGGCTGAGAAGGAAGCACGAAAGCTTCGTCGGGTCTTGGCAAATAGAGAGTCTGCAAGGCAGACAATTCGACGGAGACAGGTAGGTCCAGTTGCTTATATGATTATGGTGATCAACATAGACATATCTTCAATATTTTGATGCATTTGAGGATTATTGAGAAGCAAAAACACAAATTACTGTATACAGGTCTGCTCTAGATCTTCTGTGCTGTTATATCACTATAAATGAAAGAAATGAAATGAGTATCTTCTGGTTGTGGTGCTCTGGAAAGAAAATATATTTGGGTAGAGGACTGTTAGGCATAGGATAAAGATGCTTTGAGCATCATTGTAATTTGGTCATGCATCTGCTGGGGGGAATTGGTTTAGAGCTAGTTTGCCTACCTCGAAGGGTTGAACATAAGATGTCCTCTATTAACTTGTAAACCAAGTCTTCATTTCATGTATTTGTATATACATTTGCCTCCTGTTGGAAGAGCTAAGTTTATTTAAATCATGTGCATCTCTGAGTGGCCATGTTATAAAAGTTTAGATAAGGAGTTTTCTGAGAATCGCATGCTGGCTTCCAGCATAAAGCAAAGGAAAAGAAGATCCAGAATCATTCAGATGCATCACTGAAGTGAGTTAAGTTTCTTTTATGTCAGCAGTGGCTTATTCATTCATCAAAAGGTAGTTGAATCCAATTGCAGTTCCTAGCTTCTCTTTATGCAGATGTTGAAGAGAGAGTTTCTAAAAAAATTAAACATGTTATATCTAAAATAATCGGCAGGGAGTGGTTGTTCGACAACAAGTAGTTGCTTTCTCCATTTTGCTGCCCTTTTGGCTCTTTTTGTCCATCATGGTGTTACTTCCTTATTTTAGCTTGAGAATCCATTCTCGTTTCCCTTAAACATCATGAATGAACAGCATAGTTTAACAATCATAAAGCAAAATGCGATGTCTTACCGGTGGGTTTCTTTCTTTTAGGTTTTTTAGGTTACTTCACTTTTAATTATGTAATGACCATAGGCAAAGAAATGGGCATGTTTGGTGGAATAACACATGTAACTTCCAATATCACACAAGTGATGCGAAATACGCCAAGTTGTTGTAATGGCCCAGAGCATGTAAAGCTGGTGTAATCTTTTAAGGATCAATAGTTCTTTCTCAAGATTTTAATTTGCAAGAGTTGATTCTTTTCCCTCTATAAGGGTATGTATATAGAATGGTGACTGGTTATGGAAGAAGGCCACTCTTTAACCAGATCATTGGCAACTTCTATCTGTGGGTAAATTTAGGAGATTGCCTTTAACACCATCAGATCTTCTGAGCTGCTCTTTACAGGTTTTACAGAATATGATGAGTGGAAAAATGGATGGAAAGGAACAAATAAGGTTGAGGAAGAAAGGAGAAAGAAGGATGTGGTGGGGGCAAGGCTGCTGATGTAGGTCATGATTGGAAATAGATTAAGAAGGAATAAGGTAGATATTAGGGGGTGGCGATATCAGGTACTTGTGCTTAGGCAAGGCCTTTCTGAAAGGCCCAGCCAGTCACTACCCCCTTTCGTGCTCCTCACTCTAGGTTCACTCACTTTTTGCGTTAGGTCCCTCATTCCTGCGACTCCGACTAGGAGGTCAGTCACTCTAGAGTTTAAAGGAAGAGGGAAGCTTCAGAGCTGGAAAGGCGTAATAAGCACTTCTCCAGTAGTACAATTAGCTTACATCTTCTTTAAACTTCACATGAATTTGAAACACATTTTTACAAAAAGTATTTATTATAACATACGCATTCAACGCTTTAGACTAGGTTTTGACCATATGCAGACACAACAAAGAAAAACAAAGCCGTGCATTAAAGCACACTACTTTGTGTCGACACACTACTTATTCAGATCTTCTAGAAAAAGAATCGATGGACTCTTCTAGTCTCCCTGTGACCATGGCCACATTGTAGTGTGAGAGCCACTAGCATTGTGCAAACTGAGGTAAAGAGGAAACTGAGATGGGGATAGGAAGAAAAGAGGAAGAGAAGATAGAAGAGAGGTGCTGAGGTGGTTGGTTGGCTGTGAGGGTGAAGGTCTGGGATCAAAAGGAGGACAAAGAGAAATAAAATAGAAAAAGGAGGAAACAAAATTGGAGCACACTCAAATGTGTCCTGCAGCTGGAAGTGTCGTGTTGAAAGACCTTTTAATGATAGGAACTTGGGTTTACAAAGTGCTGTTTCCCAGTTCATCATTTATCAGTATAGTAAATCTATAATTCCTTTGCTAGTTAAGTTCTGTTATTATCATTGTTTTGTTTCTTTTTTTTCCGTAAGGTGTGGTAAGCCGTTGCCTCTGGCTGTTTCTCTGTTACTATATGGCACCTTGATAAATTGGATAATTTAGGTTATGGTGGTTGGCATTAATTATCTTTTGGTTGCTTTTTTATTAGGCCATGTATCTGGAGTTGACCAGAAAAGCAACTGATATGTTGGAAGAGAATGAGAATCTAAAGAAGGTAAGCAGCCCCTTATCCTCATTCTTTTCTCTGGTAACTTTGACTCATAATAGACTTGACATGAAGTTTCATCCAACTGTTGTTTCCTATCTTTTTTATATTGAAGAAATTACTGAAGTTAACTTTTTTTTTGGGGGTGACCAATGGGTTCTGTCTGAAAAGAAGAAGGAGCTGGCTCTGGAGGAGTATAATCTTTTGAAAGGAAGAAATGAATTTCTCAAAGCACAGGTAAGACATATCTGAGTGGTTTGCGCTATTGTCCTTGTAAATGTATTCTGTTTTTACTCATTTTTTTGCATTTGCAGTTGTCTAAAATAAAGCAGGCGAAACCAGGAAAAAATCAAGAAGAGCCAAAGACATCCCTCTCAGAGAAATCTTGTCCTGCTACTACGAGCACCCCGACTTTTTTCCATAATCAGCCCTCTGTAGTTCCTTTTTACTGGCCCTCTATTCTTCCATCTTCGGATCTTGTCCACTTCCATTGTGCATCTGGTTCAAATATTATGAGCTCACAGCAATTCGCAGTACCACATAGGGATATGCCCTGTCCACATCAAGGACAAGAAAACTCCATGGGGTTGAATAGTAGACAAGGAACTCCCTTTATTGTACTCCCAGTCCCTTGGTTGCTTCCTTGTCTCACCCATAGCAGTATGCTTCTCTCCAATTCTTGTATTAATGATAAACAGAACACTCAGCCTCGCAGTTCATCTTCATGTTCAGAGACTCGGCTGCATGAAGACAAGAATCAGTTGTCATCAATTACAACGCGAGGGCAGAGGCTCGTAATTCCACAGAAGCCGGCAGTGCTCATGGAGCTGGATTTAACACGCCGACAGATGGTGGTGGTCAGTACATAGCATGTCAACCCAGAGGTGTTGTTTCTGTGCCTGAGCTGTTCAGCTCTGTCAGGCCCCAAGAAAGTCATAGGCCTACTAGAACATCCGGGGCAGAGAGTGCGTCTGGGGTCGATGTTTCTGCTACTCATGGTACAAGGCAGAAGAATCAAGAGCCAATCATTGGCCTGCATAAAAAACCGGAGGATATGTTTGCGGCAACTGAGGCAAGGAGGAGAAGGAAGGAATTGATGAGACTAAGAAATATCAATTGCCATCATGTCCAGACACACTGTTGAGCCTCCCATTAGTATTTTTGTTCCGGGAATATCTCTAAATTGGGAGTCCCTTTACTTGTCTGAACTTGTTTTGCTTTCTAAATTCAGAGATCGCTAGCTGGTCAACATCAGTTGCATGTGTCACCCCCACCTGTAAAAGCTCGAAGAAGCTTTGTTTTTGTCCAACAACCAAATGCTCTTTACTCCGATGTGGTGGAGTAGTTCAGGAGCAGTATCTTAGTTGTATAGTTTAGCGGGGAATCCTTTTTTGGATTGCACAGTGCCAGAGAAGAATCACAGAAGTTGCTGGAAATGTGAAATTAATTTGTATCGAACCAACTTTTGTGTTCTTGTCTTTGTTTCCTTCTCCATCTGCTGTAAGTATATATATGCTTATTGGTAGCTCGTTTTTGTTAAAAGATTTACGACCCTTTACTTCAAATAGCGTACGTCAAAGAGTCTCCTATTGCAATGCAATTTTTCCTTTTCCTTTTGTTCAACATCAGGACGCATCAGTTGTAGATGTGATCAAGACATTCTAAAGAAACACAAAAAGAAAATGAGGGAATTTTCACTCAAATAAAATGATGTTGAATCAAATCAATCCCAAAACCAGTGCGATATTTATCATATGATTCGTCATTCTTTCCAAATGAATTTCCCAAAAAGAAAAACCAGTGTTCTGTATTTAATTAAAGAGTCTTATATTGTTTCTTATCTTCATTTTCTCATCACAGATTAGGCCAAGAGTATCGACAAACCAAGAAACCAAAACGTTAAGGTAGAGAATGAAGAGATGGTACGAAAATTTTTATTCCTCTAAAGAGCGCAACGCAACCCACAGAAATTGTGAATTGCGTCCCTATATGGGAAAAAAAGAACATTAAAAAAGGAACATATATGTTGTCTGTATAATGATCCTAAAACACATGGAAGAACATAAGATGATGATCATCCTTTTGTCATACTGTCAGCTATGGATGCGCTCCCATGTCTCTTATTGATGGATTCACTTAGAAGAAGACTGCACCAACGATGCCGGCGGCGGCTATTGCTCCCGCGACGGCTGTCCCTCCGAGTGCGGTGGCATCATTTGCGGGTGGGGGCGGGGCGAGGTTGGGGAAAGCCCCGTCGGGGACGGGACCGCCGACAGGGGCAGCGTCAGTGACTCCGGCACCGCTGACAGTGCCAATCACGTTGTCCAAGGTTGGACCGTCGGCAAGTTCGCCAGGGCTGAACCCAGAGGTGGAAGGAGCAACAGACGGGGTGGTATCCGCAGCGAAGGCCATTCCCACGACGGCGAAGAAGACGAGAGTAATCACAACGATTTGGTTCGCCATTTATTGCAGTTACAGATATATATATATATATATATATATATATATACTTATATATTCAATTACTCTCTATCGTTGGAATAGCTTGAAATCGTTGAAGAATGTGGAGGTCGGGAAGGTGTTATATAGGGCGGAGGGACGGTGGAAATGGGTGGTGGAGGGGCGGGCGTTGCGGGAGGGAGTGGTGGTGCATGGTTTACGTGATCTTGTTGAGACCATTGCTATATTTGCATGGGGACCTCAAAATAGGTGACCCAAACTTGAAAACCCACTTCTTTTCTTGAACGAATTATTATAATTTTTTTTTTTAATATATGGATTAGAGCATCTTCAACATGATTTTCTTTTTCTTATAACTCTAAATAAATAATTAAGGAAATCCAAGTTGGAGCTAAATCAACTGAACAGGAATGATTGTTGCAAAAGTCGTTCTTGAATTCTCAGTGACGGGTTGAAAAGATTATGGGCTAATAATCTGAGGCTCTTTATTGCAAATATGCACAATGCCTCTAATATTTCAACCAAGAATTCTTCCTCATAAGATTTGATTGGATCAAATTAAGACTTTTATGAATATTTTATATCCGTAATAAATTTAGGTGAATCGTACTAATCACATAATAAACAATGTCCGAATATGATTGATTATTTTCTCTGAATTGAAAAATCCACCACAATATAAGTATATTACATTTGCCATGTAATTAATTCTATTTTATATTCAAATGTGATCGGTTATTTTCTCAAAACCGAAAAAATCAACCGCACTATAATATATTGTATTTTTTATGTAATTAATTTAAATTAAACAAAACTGATTTGAATGAGAACTTTTCCGTCTCTAAAACCCAGCTAATTACATCATCGCAATGCGATGGCCAACGAATTGTCTTCAGACTCGTGCAAAAACTTTACAAGTTCAGAGTTTTAAGTGAAGATATGAAATGAAATTGTTACTTGTGAGGAACTTTGTCACATATGAAAATAATAGAGACATGCTCCTCTGGATATTCTTTGAGAATTAAGATTGTTAATTTTCACGTTTAATCTTTTCAGGAGCCTTGCTCGAAAACTGGTGCAAGATGGCTCAACAGGAAAGGAACAAATAGTAAATTAAAACTGGGCGCTTAATAGAAAAGTTACACCATATTACTTCATCATTGCCCTTTTCCAAAATAGTCTATCCCAATCCTCAAATGCAAAATTTTGTTATACGACACAAACCAATTGTTTGATTTCCTTATTTTATTCTTCTTTTTTTTTTTTAACTTTATTCGAGAGCTAGACTTCACTACTCGAATACAGTTTTACACATTTGATCAAATTTCACATCTTTAGCTTATATTTACATGGATACAAGATTAATAATTTAGCTTAGTCACATAGAGATGTATACGCATTTCTCTATTCATAAATAAACCTCCTACGTCTCAAGACTATAGTACAATAAATGCATCTCCATGTGGTGACCATGTAAACTATTTGAGAACACAAAAATCAACCTCCTGACAGCGTACCAAGCCGGCAGCCCCTCCATAGCAGAGCCACTTCTCTCTGCCTTTGTTGACATTCCATCTCACTCTATGCATTGCCACAATCTTTGGAGGGAAAACTTCGACCCCATCACCTTTCTCCTCTTTACCACTTCCGTCCCTTGGAGTTGTCCTGCATCTTCACTTCTACATAACACAATCTCTTGATTGGCTTGTAACTGAGTCTTACTGCTCTGTTTTGGTTTTGATGCTTGTTTCTTTATCACCACGGATGAGTTATCAGGTCCATGCTCCTCAACATGATCACTCCAACAAACTGCTACAAGAAACAACTAATTACAACTATTCTCTGAGGAGAAAAATGAAATTACACAACTTAAACATCCAGTCTCAAATTACCTGGAGTTGGCGGCTCATTACATGTTAGACTTTTAGCTATTTGTTCCTTCACTCTTTTCTCTTGGTCTTTCGCTCCTCCAGACCGCTTCATGCCCGGTGATCTTTTTTGAAGCAAACTATTAGTCGAAGGACTGGCTACGATAAGAGCAGTTTCTTCTTCCAATAGAGATCCACAAGATAATGATGCACACGATTTCGTGAAGGATCTCTCACTGATCTTGTTGTTGGCTGCTTAAAGTAAAATATGTGACTGGAAAAGATTAAGCTGCTGAAACTTCTGAAGAAATATACATTTCATAGAAGTGTATGTGTGTGTATAAATATATGCATATATATACATGTCATCAACAGTTTAAGAAATAGATTGGCTAGTAAATTTTGCATACTTTAAGGGACAAATCATAATCTTTCAAATATGTGGTCATATCATTTTTGTAGCAAACTTGAGCATCTTGCATTCATCAATACTTATGCAGTCAGAATATAACAAATCAGTCATCCTAGGAAGCTAAATATAAACTTCTTTGTGGATTTAGGGCAAACAAATCTAACTTTAGGACCAGCTATAATGTCCAAATATTGAAATGCAAAACATACATTGGATATTAGAGTTTAATGACATAAAAGATCAAAATAATCAATACATGTCAGAAAGTCTTAAATATTTTAGATGAATGTTCAATCAACAATTATATGTAATATGACATTCAAGATGTTCCTGAGGACAATAAACACAAAATCTCATAGCACTATGAAAATAAATTAACAAAAGTATAGAGATTTAACCAAACATTCACCTGGAAGCAAAAGGTTGTTCCTTCTTCACCACAATATGCAACCATGCCTAAGTAAATGGTCAAAGCAAGAGACAAAACTAAGTAAGAGTCGAGGGGCCCCAGTATTGGAAATTTAATTTTTGATAAAACAGTAAGGTACATAATCCAATACACTGAATTTAGAAGATGTAATATGGGACTTTTTCATTTTTTCAGGTAAAGATAATACAGATAGCAACAGGTTGCTGACATCATGTGTCACTTGGAGCTTGAATTTCAAGTGACTTCGTGTATATTGATAAGTTCAATTCTGGAATAGTGCACCACAGATGATGTAGGTGAAAGGGTAATGGCAATAAAATATAGCTCTCTGACAAACAATACAAGTCCATAAGACCATCTGAGTCATACAAAGACAAACATAACATAGACAAACTGACATGCAAAACTATAGGGAAATAAATAAGATACACTGCAGAATGAACTTCCAATGGTTGCTTGTTGATGTAGGCATTAAGAGTCCTTTATCTACTGCCCTGCTTTTGCTTTTTCTAATCTCTCATGTTTCACGTTGCACTTGGATTGAAGGATTTGAAATTTTAATAACAAATCCTTTGAAATTGTTTGGATAATTTTAAATTTAAAGGATTTCAAATCCTTCAATTCTAGTTTTGAACTATGTTTTGTTTGTTGAATATGATGGATTTCAAATTCTTTTTCAAATGGAGTCATTTGAAATCCTGCCCACATCCTTCCCTCAAATCCAAATCCATCAAGCCAAATGCACTGTCAAAGAATCGGACTTAATCTCTACTTTCATGAATGCTGACACCTTGCTAATATCACACTTTAATCTTTTTCTTCAAAGTAGGTAATAGCTGCAGCAAGACAACAGATTATCTAAATGCACATGTGTACTCTGCATAGACGTTAAAACTTTGCACTCCCACCAATTTGTAACCTTTCCTGTGACGTTGTGAATCTATAAATGGCATTGGTCAATCATCAATAAAAGAGGTCTCACCAAGGGAGGACTAGTTACTTTATGGTCCACGAAACAGACAAGAAAAATGACATTCCTCACATGTGCACACATTTTTTAAGAATGGTAACATTTCAAACATCTGCCAATCAAAGAAAGAAATATCTTAAATGGTGAACCTGTCAGCCGTGAAGCGTGAATACACCATATTGAGAATGAGGAACAGTCAAAACTGTGGAACCCATGCTTCGGTGCTGCAGGACAGATTTTCCAGTAACTGGAATATCATGTGCCGCCCTCTCTAAGCTGAGTAACCACAATGTTCCATCATCTATGGACCCAAAAACACATCTACAAAACACAATAACAAGTTGAGCACATATGAAATAATCAATGGGAGATAGAATTCATACCACGAGTATTGACCTATACCTTGGATCAGGCAGCCACTCCAGACCATAAGTGACTCCTGGAATATGATGGTCCCACAATGGACGGAATGGATCGCTGGGATAAACAGGAAAATTGAGGGAAAAAACAGAGATTAATAATGGATAGAGCGCAATATTTTTATTGAAATAACTTAACTAGTCTAGCACATATGTAGCTTTTTGTTTGCAGATCTTTACTATTACTATCCATGCCTCTGTGAGGATACTAAATACTACTATCTATCCTGGAATTTTAGCTCATCTTTTCCAGGGCTGGTTACCCAGGTTTATTTTCCTGTATCCAAAAACAGATCTTTTCTTCACAAAATTATGCTGTTTAGAATAGACAATGTGATGATTTTTGCACATTACTTTTGAGGGCGAAAATCAGAATTTACAAAAAACTCTTACATTTCTAAAATTTCAGGCTAGAAGTATGAACCAATCAAAATCACTTGATTACGAATTTTTCAGATCAGACAAGTCGCAAGTACATTCATAGGTTCAAACCAACAAGTATAATAGCATGACCATGAGAACAGGGTCAAAACTGATAACTCCCTTTTTCATTGCGATCAACATTTAGGTAATCAAGTATATAATATGCGTACTAACCGTATGTCCCAAAATTTAAAGCCTTTAGGACCTGCGGTGATGATAACATTTGCACTCTCAAGTTCGCTGCAAATTTTGACCAAAATTTCATTAGCGATAACTAAGGCCTATAAAACATGTAGCAACCAAAATGAAGGGAGTAGCATCACAATTAAAGCCATTTGTATCAAGTTTGACATTTTACATAACACGATAACACTCACAGAAATTAATAGATTATACGAGAAATTTCAGCTGCTTTACATGTTATCCGTCAAGGTTTTTAATGCTCAAGTCTTATATACTGCCTTAGTCGGGTACAAGGTCTCCCACATTATGGGAAGGCCTGGAAAAAAGCAATCGCCTTTCCCTCAAAACAGTAAATTTGGTTTTGGAGAGCATTGGTTATACTGAATGGTTGACACATTTGGTTTTAATACCAAGAGATCTCTTTGGGACTTTTCCAAATTTTGGGGAGCTACATAGTCATTTGGCCCTGCTTTGGTGTCTCAGAACCCTACAGAGATATATACATGCATTAAGTAAGATTTGTACATTGCTTTGCTTACATGATATTGTATGGATTTAATTCAAGTGATATGAACTTAGCTAACACAGAAAGTCATTCCAAAAATGCAGGCATCTACACTAAGTGCCCCATAAGGATGATATTTTGGTGAAGTCTATCCATGCACAACCCTAGTAAACCATAGTGGCCAGTGAATAGAGTAAGACACTAAATGCGTGTAGTGAAGGAAAAATATAAAGCAGAGATGAGGCAATTTGTGAAATCAGAATAGCAGTTGCAGGTGAGAGGAAAAGAAAGAAATTCTTTATTTGAATTGACTAGAAAGAATTGTAGGGGAAACCAATTCTTGCAGTATTACGAACCCTTGAACTGGTGCCCAGGCCAGTGATCTAACAGGACCTGTATCTGCACTGAAAGAAAGCAGAGGCCTTGTTTCTGGAACAAAACGAGGCATAAGAACCTATCACTTTCCATATAAAATAAAATTTTGCATGGAGATAATACCCAAAATGAACGAAAACATGGATCAATGTGAAATATGAATTCTTAAGGCCAATACCTGTTAATGGATCAGTAACTGAAAACTTCCATAAAGCAACCTGCATTTACAGAGAGAAGGAATGAGCTCCAAGCCTAAGGAGAACCTGATAGAGAATTGGTAAACCAATCTGCGAAAAATGGCTGCGCCACACACACTCCCACGCACACACATACACATATGTAGTAAAGTTCAGCGTTTTTATCTTGACTGTGTTTTTCTAGCCAGCCACTCATTAATGTTGGCTTTACAAAGACATTAAGGAGAAGAAGGACGAAGTAAACATTACCACTCCATCATGACATCCAGCCAAAATCATATCATGGGGAGATGACACAGACCACTCCAGCGTTAGGGGAATACTGTGATAAACCAGATTTAAACAAAATTACATGATAATTTTTTTATGTACAGAAATATATTATCTAATACTATGGAAGGTACAAAATCCTCTACCTTCAAAAGCATATAAACTCTGACCAATTTATATTTCCTTTTCTTGGATGTGGCAAAACAAGGCTTTGTTACTAAAATGGGTACTACATTCCCATTAAAGTAATAAATGTGACACCACTAATTCTTATCCACTACTTTTGAGGGAAATAGAGTATAGACACACAGAAATTAGTATTCAATTTTAGTAAAACAAACTCCAAATTGAGTCAGTACACCCACAAGACTGGGCAGAGAGAGTATTACGGATCATGGAATCCTGAAGTAAAAAAAACCCCAAGGTTGAAATAATGTGGAAATCAATAAGAATCCATTAATCAGTATTTGATCGAAAACTTGTCTGAGCAGTACTTTTCAGAGTGTGATCATTTTCCATTATCATCATCCACTGGTACTTTCAACAGAAACAATGGCTCTTTTGTGCACAAAACAGATGTACAAGTAACTGTAGCCAATCCAGTTTAGCACTTGAATATCAATTGAAGCCTAAAGGAGTACCTCTCCCAGAATCCAAGTTCAAATGCTCAAGGGTAGAAGAAAAGTGAGTGAAAAAAGCCTCTGTTTATGCACTAAAAATATGAAAAGGAAAGCAGTCCAGGACAAAGACCAACAAGTATAAGAGTTTGAGACAATCATTGTCTTCTCTGCGAGAATCCGATTCGGACATAAACTACGAATATATTTTGTGTAAAATGACGAACTAGCAGTACTTGCATCTTGGGTAGGCAAGAACAGGATAACCATATCTATTACCAAACTACCTTTGCCTATCACCACACTTCAACATTGAACACCTGAATACTGGTCGCAATTTGATGAAGCGAGGATCAATACGCTCCTGGCAAGCAGGATATACAAGTCTCACTGTATGAGGAAGAGGAACCTCCCACCTGCATGTAATATTTACAATCATGAGACAAACAATGCAAGAACAATATCAAAAGAGATGATCACGTCATATTGGAAACACTGATGAGAGAATGCACTATCAGAACTGCTAGTAGACTAGTATGGCCTATTTTTAACATAGCCAGTCTCAGGCCTGGATTCATACAGGAAAAAAGGTATTTGTGCTAGTCTTACAAAACTTTCTCAATTTTATTAGGGAGAAGTCATCAGGTTCTCAATAAAGGCAATTAGGGTATCCAGGTCAAGCTACATGATCTACCTGACTTGGGTGTTTCAAAAAGTTGTATGGTGTGTTGCTTATATTGCATCGGGACTGGTCGTGCCCTCGGTAAACGAATGATGGATTACAGTTCGAAGAAAATATGAAAAAAAAGGAATGCTTGAAATCACATGTTAGAAAGTCATTAAGTATTCGATGTGGAACATGTTAGATACCCCTTGATAGAGAGAGGTAGAAGAAGAGGATCCTCGCTACCAACCAGATATATCTGCTATAATATTTTGTCAGAATTTGAGCACACAATGTCTTACTTCAAACATTGCATTCATCCAGCTCATAGCCTCATATACTTAAAAGACAAGAAACCAGAACCAAAAATGTATCTATATTTAAACGAAGTTGCAAACAGTATTAGTTGACCTCCAGGTGAAAGATTCTAAATAATGTATGAATGTGATATATATATATATATAAATGTATATATCATTAATATAACAGATAATTTATGCCATTATTTCAATATAGAATGTTGCATACTGAGTTAGGTAATCTTCATTACAGTACTGACATCAATAGTAGATTCACACATGATTATGATAATTACCATTTTCAGTTTCATAACTTTAGTTGTACAAGAAATGGATAACAAGGAACAAAAGCAAATGTTCAATACTTGGACCCAATAGATGAAATACACTAGTAGAAATCTTACACTTCTAGAGCACCATTTCCAAGCAAGACAGCAAGATAACCATAATTTTCACGGATTCAGGGTCAGAAGCATTTACTGGCTGCCACTTTAGATCCCACACAACCTTTCCATTGTGAGCTAAACATAGCATCATTAGGCAATGCAACATCCAAGGGAATGGATATCTTAGAAGTACTAGGATCACAAGAATTATTGCAAGTTATATTCTTGTCAGCTCCTGCACATGCTGGTTGATTGACAAGAGTAGATTCTCCATGTTCACATTGCCTGAGAACATGCAAACCGTTATTATGTACCTGGTCTTCTTTCTGTGCCTTTGCTTTATTTCCCCTGCCTTTAGGACCAGCTAACATCAATGCATTTGGATGGTCCAAACAATTAGAATTTTTACGTATTCTTACAGAGTCTTCATCGTAAACATGTTTACTGGCAGTTCCAACAGCATCCGAAGAATGCAATGTGGGTGTGCCCGTAGGGTATTCCGTAGCAAGAGGTTGCACATTCTCACTATGAGTATCTATCTTCTCTACAGACTCATCAAGAGGTTTCTTCCTTGGTCTCCCTCTTGGCCTCTTTGGCTTAGTTGGCTCGTTCGCCTTAACTGGTTCATTTTTCTTGGAAATTCGTCTTGACCTTTTATTCCTCTGAGAATGTACATCTTCGTTCATAGAACCAGTTAACAAACACCATATCTGGACAACACCTCTGCCAGTTAAAGGGGCACCAATTCTGTGATATGAAGATTCAGGGGGATGGGCAGCAACAGCGACAAACTACTACGTCAATTTTCAAAAGTACACAAAATCAGTATTATATTTAATGTCAAAAAAGTAGTAAAGGTACATCACAAAAAAATAAGATACACATCTTTTAATGTATGAAATGAAGTTGAACAATAAACTCGGTGATAGTTAGAAAATGTGTGATTCTTAAATTAAAACAAAGGCAATGCAGATTACTTGGCAATAAAATTATAAAGTAGACAACTAGATATATAATGATTTTGTATTGTTCTCTGAGAAGTGCAACTGCAACATTTCCATATCAACAAAACTTAGAAACAGCCACAAGGCCTTTAATTTTAAAGAAAGTATCGTATCTACTGACTTCAATCAGGCCAAGGGAGCTCCACCTCTAATATTGTCGCAAAGCGAAACAGAGAAGTACCATTGCTTTGTGGACACTAAGAGAAATAAGACATGCAAATTCTGTAGCATTCATATTGAGGTCAGGTCATTTCCTAAGACATCAGAATAAGAACCCAAACAAAAGACTGTATAGATTTGACCCACTTCCCCTGATGTTACCTTACAGATAAAACCACTAAGTTGACCAAATCACTCTTTGAAAAACGTTTTTGAAAAAAACTGCACCTTTTACTGCCTAAAATTGGAAGAAGTGAGACCACAACACTCATAGCAAGAATCACGCTGAGATGGCTCATTATTAAAGTGTTTGCTCCTGAGATAATAGTTAGAACTCTTCAAAAGGATCTCCCACAAAATCTCAAACTAGCTATTTGGAGTAAAGAAGCTTTTGATCAGGGCTAACTGCTCAGTGGATGAATATAACAGCTAAAAGGCACTTCCTTTGTCATCCATGACCACAAATTAGAGGCCCTCATTTCCTTCCATCCTAGATAAGCATATAACTGAAAACTTAAAACCAAAACACTGTTATCTTTTTCAGGCATAGCCAGCTTCATTCCGTAAATTTTGAACATTATGAAATTTGTAATCCAATTTATCTATTTTACATCAGTTGTCACATAAAGCAGTTCTCATCATCAGAACTTGCCATTATTACAACTTAATTACATTTCTAATAGAGGCACCCCCACCCCCCAACCCCGCAGGAAAGGGAACAACAAGCAGGAGAGGATAAAGTAAGAGTTATACTTAGTGGAATACCTCAGACTTAATGTGATTCTCAGTATTGTGATGAACTCTAGGACACCAGTCTAATGCCCAGACTGCACCGCCGACATGCATTATGAAGTCTTTGATGCTAAAACAAGATAAAAGAATCAATGACAATAACAGATGATATCTCATATGCATATTGCAAGAATGAAAAATACCTAGATTCTGTAGCAGCTTCGCTCCCATTTTGTGTCTCCTTCTGCAGTACCCAAACAGAATTAAATTCAAAAGCTTATCACAAAAGTTTGAAACAGTCGTTCTTTTCATGAAGAATTAAACAGCAAAAGTACCTTGGGAACAGATGCAGCTGAAAATTGAGGTAATGTAACCCCACCTATTACCTCTTTCTCCTTCGAATTATGTTGATAAGCAAACCTCACAATTCGAGGTGTATATTTGAAATCCCTCCATTCTCTGCAACCAACATTCACCAAAAAAATTACCTACTCAGACTATGGCATTCCGTACACACGACCAATTTCAACCATTTGATCGGAAAACCAACCAAGAGAAAGCTAAAACTACTCGGCTACCTCAAGAAAGTTATAGAACTGGACAATCGCTTAACTTCAGGTTGATTGACATCGAGTGTTTCCGGGTACCCACACAGTTTGGCTATCGTATCAACCGCTTTGAAGTGATTCTCAACGGAGTAATCGAACTCAGAAACTGCAATCTCTGGCGGAACGTTAGAGGTGAGGTGTTCAGCGTCGGCAGGCAATTGGACGGACTCAGGATTGCGGGGTGCATCGGGTGGCTTGTCATGCCGGTCCTGCTGTTCTTTCTTCTTCGGGATCGCTTTTCTCTTTCGCTTAAATGCTTGGACGAGTGGAGCCTCTTCGTCGAAATCCATCGCTGCTGCTGCTTCCATGGAGGGGGTTTTAGCTACGAGGGTTTGGCGAGCGAAAATTCTGAAATTTCACGACTTTTAAAGAGAGGAAATATGAACTTATCGGGTCGGGGCGGCAGAGATTTTGGCCGATTTCAACTCTGCTCGGTACCAAGTAATAGCACTCTTGGAAATTTTGCTCAATCAATTAATAATTGGGATAATTACGATTTTCATCCTTAAAATTTGATACAATTACACATAATTTTTTATAATTTTAAAAATTTATATTTAACACTTCTGAAATCGATTTTTATCTAATAAATACGTTCATTCATTATTTAAAATTAACCGAATTTGTTGATAATAAAAAAAATTAGAAAAAATTCTATATTAATCCCTAATTGACTTATTATTGATTTATTACAGATCAAATATTTTTTTATAATTAAATTACCCTTATATACACTACAAGAAAATATGATATTAATGATAAACTATCAAGTTATAATTTTAAAAGTATATATCATTAATAACATATATTAAGTGAAAATAATTTTATCTTCTCATTATATAATTATTATCCAAAAAAATATATTGTTGTTTTCTAGAACAATAATTAAAATAATTTCCATAAAATCAAACTAGATAAATAGAAATAAGACAAGAATGATATTACGTTTCTATCAAGGTCAATATGACTTACCATTTAAATGAAATTTTTTTTATTTTTAATTTTGGATAATGAGCGATAGCATGCATGAAACATAGTTTAATCGGCCAATAGCGACTTTTATTTTTTTTTCTGGGTTTTGGTAATTATTCAATAACACTTATTAAGTGTGTGGTTAGTAGTGAAATTAACGGAGTCCAATGATTAAGTGCTTTAACATGTCAGCGCGACATGAAAAGGCGTGGCTATTTAGTATTACTATTAAAAAATTAGCACTAGCCACTATGAGGAATTAAAAACTGGTACCAGATTTTTTTTTATCATTGATTAGTGATAATATGATTATAGCAAAAAAATGGATCGATTCGGCGAATCTATTGACCCCTCTGAAAAACAAGTGCATGATGTCGCGTCTAATTTCCTATTCTCATGTTATCTGTTTTACATTGTGACCAATGTGTAATTTCCTATTCTCAAGCTGGTGATTTATAGGGATCCCTAAAGAATAATTTTATATTTTTTAATAATGTTTGACACTGATTAATATAGATAGTTTATAATTTATATTAAACTTATTTGGTTCGTCATTTAACTCATGAAATTGAAATTTGAACTCGATCTTGTGTTTGTTATTTGAGATAGTGTGAAAACATCCTAGTTGGGATGCATTAGCCTATTGTATTCTGATTTGATTGCTACATGACAAAAAAAACATATGTAATATTGTATTTATTGAAACATATCACCCTTATGAAATTGAGAATAATAGAATTATAGCATTAAGGATTAAGGATGTGGGTGTCAATCATGTCTTGACTACTTTTTTTCTTGCTAGAGAGAAAAAAGTGGAAAACACAATCATTAATGAATTTTTGTAAATTTTTTTATATGACACTCCTAATTATTAGTAACATAATCATTAGGATTTCGTGTTCCTCGATTATAAAATTATTTGTCGTTATAACATATATAAAAATCAAAATTTTAAATTAATATTTAATCAATTAGATAAAAGATTTTATTTTCTTGTATTTTACAGGGCACCCAGACACACCACTAAAATTTATCTTTTGGATGGGCTCTGTGAATTCTAACACATTCAAACATTCTACGTCAATACTAAAACCAACACCTCATACCTCCGACCTATCCTATCACTTTCATGGTGTATGGGCGGCTTATATTCCACATATGATTCTTATGTTGATGCTGACCGAAATTACAGCACATATGCCTTTCTTTAGCCACGTGCTAGCTTTTCTTTCGAAAATTTTTATACATGCGATTCGACGTTCGTCTCGAACTATATGCCAATCACATTGTAAGTGTATTATGCTCATCGTGTGAGTGATTTAGGTCTGATTAGGCCATATTTAAATGATAATTTCATACTTTTCGGATGTGTTTTTTATTAGAGTAAAGTCTTAAACAATTATTAAAAGGAAATTAAATGAAAATTTTGAGTACAGATGGATGATGATCACTGGGATGCTTGGAAGATAATTAAGGTGATATATTTTAGAAGGTTATGAAATTTTTAAGTTTTTAGTATAATCACAGCAATCCATGTGAGATGGGCACCTGAGCCTATATGAATAAAATAATGATTGTTTGACTTGCTACCATGAAAGGACATTAACTATTCAATCAATTCAAGAAACTTTTTTTTTTTTCTTCTCAATAATTAAGATATAAATTGAATTAAATCCACTGGGGGCCAATGTCATCTTTCTAGGCCCAATTCTAATGTCTTGGTACAACAGTACTACTTCTATATCTGCAAACAAGGATCAATAACAGAAAATATCTTACTCAATTCAATCAAATACCAAGGGTAAAAGATACACTTATTATGTAATTGATTATTTTTTAAAATTGTACACCATCACACGACAAATATATTATATATATGTGTGTCATAATTAATTCAAATCCGACCAAATTCGATTTGAGTTAGAATTTCCCAAACATAAAACCATCAGTGGCCGAGGTAGTGCAGGCCTGATGAAATTAATGAAGACGCCAGAAAACAAACCTATCACCCATGAACATCTTAGTACAATTGCTGACGACCAGTAATAGTTAAACACCAGTCATAATTTACATGCCATATCAATACATATTCAGCCAAACAGCAATAGCGGCCACCTATAATCTGCACATATATGTATAAAAGACAACAGCAACAGCAACAAGCTGGTTAGGTCATACCAGTTAGTTGCCAAATTAAGACATTTGGAGATCGAGCTGATGATGCTTCAAGGAATTAGCAACATTTTATACTAATTCACATGATATGGATCATTTTAGGTTGTTGTGCATATCATAGTTATAAATGATTGATGATTTGTCTTAGATCAGCTGTGCTGTGATTGTTTTGATGAACTACTTACACTTTGGGGACGAACTAAAACTCGTAATCCATCAGCAAACGTCGCGGTTAGCCCAGGTGAGAACCGGGGCGTGCACTCCGGTTGGGCTAATTCGACATGAAACCGTCGCAGTAGTGAGATTGCAACACTTTTGAGTTCCACAAGTGCCATTTCTTTCCCCAAACAGACCCTAATCCCAGCTTGAAAAACTGGGTACTTAAAAGGGTTTTCATGAGGGAAGAAAACTCCATTCCTCAGCCATCTTTCAGGCTTGAATTCCAAGCAATCTGATCCCCAAATCTCTTCCATTCTCCCCATTGCATAAGGGTGATAGGTAACCCTAGTGCCCCTCTTCACAAAACTCCCATCCGGCAAAAGGTCATCCTCCAAACAAAACTTTGAATCGAATTGGATTGGTGGGTAGAGTCTCATGCTCTCGTACACTGCTGCATGTAAATAGTGAAGTTCTCGCAGTTGTTCATAGCTGGTCAGGTCCTGATTAGGCCCGATGATCTTCTCCGCCTCGATCAGGATAGCCCCCTCGACTTCTGGGTGGCATGCCACCAGCCAGAAGAAGCTAGTCAGGGCGGAGGCCATTGAGTCGCGGCCGGCCAACAGGAAGCTGATTATGATGTCCCTGAGATAAGTTTCGTCGCTAATACTACTCATGAATCTTGACAAAAGATCATTCTGATCGGAGAAACCGAACTTTCGGCGTTGCTTGATGACCTCCCGGGCTAGTATGTGGACGATCTTGATAGCCTTCCGGAGTTGTTTCTCCCTGCCGATGTTCAGCAATCTTTTGATCTTCCAAACGATTGGGGAGGCAGTCATGGCTCTCTCAGCCGAAAGCCTCGACGCCAAATCAAAGGAGACAGCAAATTTCGACAAGGGTAGTGAAAGCTCCAAGCTCTTGGGGTCTAACCCGAATGAAAATCTACAAATGCTATCAAACGAAAATCTTCGGAAAACGTCTTGTAAATCCAGTACTTGGTTTCCGACGGAAACCGACTCCAGAAGGGGTAGCAAGCGACGATCGATTTCTTGATTCACGACTTGGAATGAGTAAGCCCGGATTGAGGTCCGACCCAGTTCAAAACTCGCCATTTTTCTCTGGAATCTCCACAAATCTCCATCGACGTTGAATATCCCCCGCCCCAAGAAGTCACCCAAGATTGCGGAGAAGGGCTTCCCTTTGGGGAAATTATCGAACCTGGTTTTGAGCATGTACTCAACGTTGTCAGGGTTAGCAGTGATCGTGTTGTTGAGAACGTGGATATGGATTGTCCGAGTGGGGGAATTCTTGAGCAGGTGAGCATACCAATCACAAAGATTCCCGAACTGGGTAGTCCAGCGAGATTCAATGTATGTTTGACAGATTTCACAGTTGCACCAAACCCTCACTCTCACCAACCGGATACCGAAGAAAATCAGCAACATAATAACGATCACGAGTAGGAAGAAAACAAAGAGCAAATAATAGTCATCAAAGGCCCGAATCCCAGAAGATGCTGCAGCCTCCATAGACAAACAAAATGATCCAATAAAAAGGAAGAGAAAGACGAAGAGAGAATGAAGAGTGAAGACCAATGGGAGAAGGGAGATAAATAAGAAGGCAAAAACATCTGGCCCTATTTATCTTTTGTTTTCTTTCTCCACAGAGTGCATGTTTACACCCACAGAAAACACTTTCGCATAGAATATAAGGTCCACTAAATAATTGAATTTTAAAAGAAAGCAGTAACAATAATAATAATAATAAAAAGAAGAAAGAATAATATATATAAGCAAGAACCAGCCATGGCGATTGATTAAATTCATTTCCTCATCTGATAAGAACAGATTATCTTTAGTTTACATACTTGTGTGTTCGATTCTGTATATGTTAATTTAAAATTTATTGTTCCTATAAGTGATTATAATCCCAAAGGTATGCCTTTACTAGTTGTGGTAATTGGAATTGAAACGTCTAATTAAAATGTATCTGTAATGATGAATTTGAAATTGACTGATGATTTAAATTGAATGAATTCAAATTCATATATTTGAATTTATGGGAATTTGTGAAAGAATTTGATGTGATTTTGAAACATTTTAAAAGAATTTAAAATAGCTAGGTTATTGGGTGGATTTGAAATCTATAATAAATAAGCTAAAATATCTTGGGCTACATTTGGAATTTTGGATTATAAATTTTGGAGTTGGAAATTTGAAATTCTTAGTAACAATTTATTTGAAGTCTTTTGGATAACTCTATATTAATTATAGAAGATTTCAAATGCTTCTGCCCTTTATGTATATTAGATTTCAACACTAATAATTTATAAGTGGTGAACATTAATGTTCTAAGTGTGAAATTGAGTGGGGGAGTATTTGCAAAAAAAGATTAACACTTCGATACTCAAATCAGTAATAGAATCGAATGAAAGCACATGAATTGTGTAAGAAATAATGATAGTTGAGTAGGTAGAAAATAGTGAGCTTTGAATGTAGCAAGTCATGTGGAGAGCGGAGAATGTAGCATGTGTGAAGAGTGTGGACTGTCACATATGCTTGATAAATCATGCATTAATGTGTTTAGAGAAGAAATACTTTGTCTATTTATAAAGTTGGAGTGGATAAGGACGTCGTTTCTCAAATTTCTCCGATTTTTGCTAGATAGATGAGCAAGTTGATGTTGGTGAGATTTCAGGGATCTTATACCAAGATTTTCTCCAAGCAGTTAGGCAGATTATTGATTCTTAGAAGCCACTTCTCTTATATTTGCTCTGAGATAGGAGGATTTGTTGTTGCGCATAGGAGTGTTAATGGATAACATCTTATCCTACCCTTCGGTGCTTTATTTCTAGTTGGGCTTTAAAATTTGTCGATGATAGCTAATTAAGCCCAATCTAGTTGTTGGAATCTTTATTGGGCCAATGGCCTATTGGGCCTTTGAAAAAGGTATCAGCTCTTGTTTAAAATTATATTTTTTGAAATATTGATAATTAATTTTAAATTCTCTGGATATGAAGTTATTTGAAATATGTTTTTATCAAAAGTGAAATCCTTCCATGCAAAAACAAAATAATAGACTCAATGAAGGATTTAAAATTCAATTGATCTATTGCATGAGCCAAACAAGTCAAATGGATTTCACAAATTTTATATTAATAAAATTTAAATCTATCGATTCAAATACAATTTGAAACTCTTTATAACAAGAGGAAAAAACAGGAAGAAGAAATATTACCAACATGTTTTTAAGCTTATTCCTTATAGTAATTAGTTGTAATCTTAATATGATCACTAATACGGAATAGCTTAACTATTATAAATTAATGAATAATTTATATATTTATATTAAGGGAGAGCACATGTTATTTTTTCTTTTTACATCGACACTATATATTACATCATTTACATATTAAATATAGATAAATTTCATTATGTACGTACGTATAATAAAATTTTAATTAATAAAAAATATATGTCGACGAAGTATTGAATGAAAATTCCAACCACAACTTCTGAACATTACATAACAGAAGATTTTTGTACAGATTCATGCACGTGCTATTATTCTGTCTATTGTACCAACTACTGTTTAGAAAATGGGCTAAACTCACCAACGTATGTGGCTACTGATGGGACACATTATCATGCTCCCCAAACTTTATTTACATATATATAATAATAATAATAATAATAATAATAATTAATGTTTCTTGATTAAAGATTTTAGCCATATGCTTTAATTAATTCCTGGGATTTGTCTTTTCATAACCCAAATGGATGGCGATACCGTTTGATGATTTGCCTCCATTTTTAAATCTTATTACAGGGTTACTATTTTTAATTTGTTTTAATAATAAATTGATAAGCCTTTATTTAATTAAACCTTCACAAACACATCATCCATCCATCAAGATACTTTATAGTTTCTTCCGTCCCCTTTTCTGTCGGTTTTTTCTTTGGAAAACTGTGTGCCAAACAGCCACACAGTAGTACGTTTCATGTTTGGACAGAAGCGTTCTAGGTTTCTGTTCTTCGTTAATCATCCCCAGATTGCCCAACTCTTTCCACATCCATCTACTTGTCTGCCGAAATTTACTTTCTCCAAAACTCCGACAATAATTTAAATAGAGGGAAATTTGCGATTTTAGTACAATTTTTTTTTGGGAAATGACAATTTTAGTTCAGGTTCAATTTAAAATAGTGAACTAGAATATTGATTTTAAAAAAATGATAACTTAAGGACAAAATGTCGTAATTTTACTGAAATCGAGCACATATGGCACATGACCACATAAATTTAGGAATTTCTCCAAAATCCGACGAATTAACTTACACGGAAGTATTTTTTCAGCTGGTGCTTACGTGGTTTTTTAAAACACGTCACCTTTGTCACGTAAACACCGGCTGAAAAAATACTTTCACGTAAACTAGTTCGTCGGGTTTTGGAGAAATCCCCAAATTTATGTGGTAATGCGCGTGATTTAGGCAAAATTAGGACATTTTTTTCGTAAATTTCTATTTTTTTAAAATTATTATTCTGATTTGCTATTTTGAATTGGACGTGGACTAAAATTGCCACAAACCCTAAAAAGTTGGACCAAAATTATATCTTTTCCTAAAATATATATTTGATGGGCAATTGTCCATTACAGCCAAACAAACATCCTAAATCACCACTACAAAAAAACAAGTTCAATTGCCACGGATTTTTGCCTCGGAAAATTTTTGTTGCAAATTTGCCACAGATTTTAAAAAGAATTTACAATAGAATTTCAAATTTTTAAATTTTTATAGTAAATTTCGTGACAAAACAACGACAAATGTGCATTGTAAAACTTGGTCAACTTTACAGTGGCCACTTACGTGGCATTTTAAAAATCTGGTCACAAATAAATATTTATGTGTTTGCTGAATCCTTCTGGAATGAATTTGGACTTTATGATGACAAGAGAAGTGCAGTTAAAGAGAAAATTGAAAAAAATAAAAATAAAAAATTAGTAAAAAAATCCGTGAACAACAGAATCTGACGTCGGATGCGTTGAATTGCAATACATATCATTAATTAATATTAAATAAATAGTACATTTATTAATCAGCACTTGGAAATAAGTCCAGAGGAGTATATATAGTAACGTGTTAACTAGTAACTGACACACACATGCACATATGACAACCATTATTAATTACAAAAATAATATGGGATTAAGGCACTAATGGCGGAATCTTTTCCTTTCTTACATTGCCCCACACCCTTGTCCCCCAAATCATGATTAGATTTAAGGTTAATTATTATTAGTATTACTAACGATAATATTATTTGGTGAAGTTAATTATATATAGGACTCCATCCTGGTGTTAGAAGGTGTTTGGTCGAGTTTATAAAAATTTTCAAATTTTTTATAAAATGTTTGAAAACATATAAAATATCAAAAAATATCTGGCAGAATTTTCAGAAAAGAAACTCATAATAATCTAAATTTAAGTTGTTCGGAGCTTATGCACTTAGGCCCTGTTTACTTTAAGTATTTAATTAAATGTTTAATAAGACAACTTTTAATTAAATGAATAATTAAAATTTTGATATTATTAAGTGTTTACATTGTTGGATTAAAATTTGAGGTGAACAAATAGTGAGATGTTTACTTTCTTTGATTAATTTGTCTTATTTGTTAAATCACCCTTATGACCCTCAACTTATTTCAAGACCCATAAAAATCCCAAAATCACACTTACAAGACCTAAAATCGCAACTAAAGGGGGGTTGGGGGGCTCAATTTTTCTTTCAAAATTTCCAATCAGCCGACGAATTCATCGTAAATGAAAGAAGGTTAGTAATCGATTATGATTCACCATCTTCCTCATTCTTGATATTGTAAAATTTTCATGTATTTTCCCAAAAAAAGAAAAAAAAAAAAATGTTTAGGTGGTGTGAATGAAGTTGAAAATATTTTGAAAGAACAAAATTAAAAAATAATTAAAAGATGTATACAATACCCAAGTCAATATTAAACAAAAAAAAATAAAAATAAAATATGGCTCATCAGGAGAATCGAAGTCGAGATTTTTTCGTCATGCCAAAAATGGCGTCTTGAGAGCTCGTCGAGTTGAGAGAAGAAAATGGCATCAATGTGATGTTTGAAGTGGAACATAAAGTACAAGAGAGGGTATAAAGAATGTAATTTGAAGTGAAAGATTTGAGGAGAAAATGGACATTGGCCAACCCCTATTAAATCGGTGATAACTCAACCCACCATGGTTGGTGGAATGAGTTATTTAGGGTTCAACATAGTGATTAGTACCGGGCTTGGCTACTAATTTCGGGCTCCAATCATGCAAAGTAAATATTGCACTATCCTATACTATTTCCTAGGGTGATCAACAAAATTGTCGGACAGCCTCAATCGATCGACCCAATCCAAACCGCACCGCAATTAGCGGGTTAAAGGTGGGTTGGGTTGGTCTTGGGCTAGTTAAAAAAAGACCGCATTTTAGCAATCGGGTTTGATTTTATGTTTACGTAGACCGTATAGACCGCGTTCGACCGCGATGATGATAATAGTAGTAGTAGTAATAATAAGAAGAAGAAAAAAGAAGAAGAATATGAAGGTGAGCACTAATAATATACTATAATTCTTCATATGTTTATACAAAAGTTTTGATTATGCATAAACATTCAAGTTGGTATTATATAATATATATGTATAAATATGTAGATGAGATCAATTAATTCATTAATTCCTGATTATTGACCATCTTCTATATTTTTTATCCCGCTGATAAAGGCAAGAACTTGAAATAGATGATATCACGATTTTGTTATAATTTGTTTTCATTACCATCTTGTTTTATTTTAAATAATTTTATTTAATATTTATATATTATTATGATCAGTTTTTTTATATAATTAATTCGAAATAATAAAATTTCACAATCTTATTCATAAAAAAATGATAATATTTTTAATAATATTTTTATTCTTTAAAATAAACATATAACTATGTATAAGTGCTTATTTTTATACATTGTAATTGATATATCATATTTCATAATTAGCTCTACAGAAAAATATATTTATTTTGACAAAATAACTGTAACAAAAGCATAAGTTGTCCCAAAATACTAATATAATTGTATAGGTGATTGTTTATATACTAAAGACCGCAAAAACCGCCCCAACCTGCCCCAATCCAATTAGACCGCAAAGTGCGGTTTTGATGATCGTTGGGTTGGGCTTGGGCTTGGGCTTGGGTAAAGCTTTCTAAAGACCGCAATGATTGGGTTGGGCCAAAATTTTTTCTAAACTGCCCCAACTCGCACCGCGTACACTCCTACTATTTCCTTTATACAGGTTAATCAATTAAAGTAAACGAGGTCTTATCTTAATATGGAGTAAAGACTTCTCGATTTATTTCTAAGATAAGAGTGTGTTTTTGTTTAGGTGAAAAATGAAGGAATAAGATAAGTGAAAGTAAATAAGAGATAATCTTGTGTTTGGTTAGGAGTAAGAGATAAAGGTGAAGTAAAACTCGATGTATATGAAACTCCTCTAGAGTCCAATTTTGTTTCAGTACAAAATAGGCGAAAAAATGAAAATATAAGACCAAAAAGACAAAAAAGTATAATTTTTTTATTTTTATTTACTCTATTACCCATATATATCCATCTTTATATATATATACATTTTAAATTTACTACTTATTTCCCTAATAATTGTCTATTAAGCTTTTTCAACATGATAAAAAAAATTTATATTTTATTAAATTACAATAATCTTTATATAGAAAATAGAGGTAAAAATCTCCAATGATGGCATTTGCGCATGTGCTGCCATTAAGGACTTAATTTTGTGCTCTAATTATGATTTGTCTTAAATTAATCATCGTATTTTTGTTTTTTCTTCAATAGAAAATTTAATAATACTTTATTTATTTTCTATTAAAAAAGTCAAATACGGCATGATCGGAATATGTATTACGCCAAAGGCCATATTAATTAATTATATATACTATTTTAATAGACTATGAAATATTTTTGTATTTTTTTAGTCCGAACACCTTTAAATTAAAAATGAGCTTTATAAATTTGGTCAGAATTGGAATCTATTGCATATAAAACAAAATTTAGAAAATTACACCTTTTCTTTTATTTAATAAATTGTGAGCATATGTCCTAATTATTTTGTAATTTTAAATGTATTTATTTAATTGATGGGGGGTCATGGTTGATGATCCCTACTCCATATAGTTAATGATATTGCGTGAAGTAGAACGAAACGAATTCATCCTATTGAATTTGTTCATTTTAAATATATCTTTTATTTTATTTAATATATATATATATATATATATATATTATGTTATGTGCATATTTTTTAAATAAAAAGATAGCATTATATACCTAGAGTGTACATACAAATTAAAGGATAAATGATAAAGAGCTCCATGAGATTTGACATAATTATAAATATCCTCTCATTGTTTGAAATATTACAAATACTACATAATATTTGATGAAATTATGCAATTCTTGAATTGAGGTTTGAAATTGTTAACTTTGTCCTTGATGTAATTTTTTTTTTCCCAAAAAAATAAAAAATTATAAAATACAAAATCGGAGAAGTGGATGCAAACAAAATTAAAATTATATAAAAGTATTCATTTAGTCCAAAAGAAATTCTATTTTTTAGAAAAAATAAGTAAAATTATAATGCATAAATCACAAAAATACTTTAGTTAGTTCAACATAAAAATAGATGAAAGGTGCTAATTATTAAACGATCGTAAAAATTAGAAGATAATTACTAAACTTTTAAATGTCAAAAAAATAATTCTAATTATATCAAATTTTACAACAGCTCGTCATAATTTATTTTAAATTAAAGAGAATAGAAAATCCAATTCGCAGATTGAGAGACAACAAATCATAACTCTAGCGTAATTTAAGGAGACAGAATCTAAGGAAACAACACTTCAACATTTGATAATAAGTCGTGATTGCAACTTTTTTCAGTTAAATAAAAATATCTTCACCCAAAAACAAAAAAAAAAAAAAGAAAAGAAAAGAAAAACTTCGAAAATGTATTGCATGCTTACATGTCTAGTCACCTTTTGTTTCTCACATATAATATATTGAAATGAAAGGACGTATCCATCACTTAATTTTAGGTTGTCATATGCTCATTTCTCCCAAGTATGTTCCAAATAAAAAATAGAAAAGAGGAAATAAAAAGCATAGTAAATTAATCCCAATATCTTAATTGTACTTAAATAATTATGATGTTATATATGAACTCGAACTCGAACCTTAATATTGTATTTGAGTCGATGAATTTGATACTAATTAAGAATTTTAAATTTATTGAACTTGTTAGGATAATTAAGTGCTGCAAAAAATTTCAAATTCTTGAATTCTCATTTTGAACTGTATTTTGTAACATGGTGATTAATTATATGAAATCATTTGAATTTTTTTTTTAAATTCAAATCATTCATCCAAACATAATGTAAGATTTTCAGTAGCTCGACTCATGACGAATGTGCGAACCTTTTCTCCTTTTCTAGTTCTAGTTAATTTTCATTGAAGATGAGAAACAAAAAATAAAAATAAAAAATAAAATGAGTTGCCAAAAACATATGCTATATGTTTGCGGAGTGGTAATTATAATTGATGGATTCATAAAAATAATATTTAATTTGTATGAAAAAATCATATAGTATTATTAAATATTTCCACGTGCATAGCGACAATAATGAGTAACAAGTCTATATATATTACCATTATTAATGTTATATTCTTATATTCTATTAATAAAATATATTTCTTATATATATATATAAATTCCCATGCTTATAAATCATGAAAACGATGACCCAAATGGCATGGCTTTACTTCACGTGGAATCCACGTCATGAAGTTGATCGATCGTTATTTATATCTATACTATATGAAAATAAATAAATAAATTTTATTCACGAATAGTGATTACTTATACTGCGATACCAAAATTTTAAATTATTAAAAAATATTCTTATATATTTTTAACCACTTATTCAAATTCTTCTTCTCATACATATGGTTTATACTATATATCTATACTAATATGAAAATTTCACTCAAACTATTTTTTTTGTTGTCGATAATATTCACAAATTAATTTTATTTTATTTTTTTATTTATTAGATTTGATTTGTTGGTTTATAGTCTTATTCTTATTTATAATATATTTTAAAGTATAAATAATTATTTATTATATGCACGCAGGGACGACTTGCCATAACGACTAATATATATATATGAAAAAATCAAAAACTCCCCCATATTAAAAATATTAAAAAAAACTCCATATGAAAAATTAAATATCAATTACATCTCTTGTGATATGAAAAAAAAAAAAAAAAACCCCCTAAAGCCAGAGGTTGTGACACACGCGCTTTGACTGCAAGTAGGGATTTGAAAATTATATTTTTCTTATGATTTTGCCCTTCTTTCTCTTATTTTAATATTATATAATATAAAAAATTTAAATTTTAAAAATAATATATAAATATTTTTTTAATAATAATATTATCTTATAAGTAAATATAATTATATCAATATTTTTAATATAATATTAATTTAAAAACATAACTAAATTAATAAAAATTATTTTTTAGAAAAAAAGCAGCAACAACGTCGCGCTAAGGAGGGCGATCGCCGTTGCCCATCGCTCGAGAGCGACGGTGCAACATGGCCCTCGACCTCTGAGCGACACTGATCTTATCCCATCTGAACTAGTAACTAAGAGTTCCTTCTTTGAGCTATGAGTTAGGAGTTAGTAGTTTGAGCTAGATCATACCTGAAATTGGTGTGTGTGCCTGCCGACGCTCCCTTTGTGGGGGGCAGCAGTGGGGGTTGGGGGAGGGGGTAGGCGAGGGTTGGGTGGGGGTTTTGATTATTATTTTTTAAATAATAATTTTACTTTATAAATTATAATATTATTATGATATTTTTATTTTTATTATTATAATAATTATATTTTTATTATAAATAATTTTATTTAATAAATTTTAATAATTGATATAATATAATTACATTCAACATGTCATCCAATTTATTTTCTAAAGTGACGTAGGACTAAAAATCCCCCAAAAAAAATCCAATTGACATGTTATGTCATTTTGTCTATTAAAAATAAAAAATTTAGCCAGCAAATAACTAAATTTCATCAATTTGGACTTACAAAAAATGGACACAATTATAGTACTAAAATCAAAATTGAGCATATTTAACGAGCTAAAAAAATATTTTTTTTCTATATGAAATTTTAATTTTATATAATATAGGTATATTATAAGTATATTTTAATAGGCTTATATTGACCAAGGGGCGATGTGATTCATTATTCATGACATAGGGGTGATTTTTTACATTAAAATTTTTGTAGAAATTTTTTTAATTTTTTCCACATTACATTGGTCAAAATGAATTTAAGTATATGTATGTATATTGTGTTCCAAAAATATTGGTGGTGGAGAAGAGTTCAAAAAAATCGGACTTGTGTTGTAGACCACTGAATGTTAATTAGTATTGCATTCTAGTTGATGCACAAGGTCCTACCTACCTAGTAAGAATATTACACATTCTTTTTCTATCACAAAAATGGCGTCGTCTTGCATCTCCATCTTCTTTCTGTATTTTTGTCGTCCATGGCCCGCCCCGACACGTGCAAATTCGCCTCTATTCGGTAATGGGACCGGTACAGAAATCAACCTGCTGACAATTTCTTTTTTATTTTTAGTTATATTTTTTTTAAATGAAAAATAAGGACGTACGGCACTTCATAGTCGTATAGGAAAAAACTGCTACGTCCTATGCAGCACACAAGACCCTATGTTGTTGTGAGGTAGGACACAAGTTAGCCAAGGCACTACTGCCTGTGCAGCAGTTTTCGTACCAGTCTCGGAGGCACTACTGCACGAGCCTGCCCAGAACCAAGACCTAGCTAATTGGTTGGGAACAAATGCATGCAAAACTTAGGATATGTATTTATCCCTACCAAACGGTTTTCTATGAATTCAAAATCA
Organism: Sesamum angolense; assembly: GCA_034509725.1. Classification (NCBI taxonomy): domain Eukaryota; kingdom Viridiplantae; phylum Streptophyta; class Magnoliopsida; order Lamiales; family Pedaliaceae; genus Sesamum; species Sesamum angolense. The sequence goes on from JACGWL010000008.1 coordinate 3,346,476, forward strand.
CGTCATAACTGTTCATGTTTTTGCCAAAACAATTATAAGGGTTTCAAGGTGCATAGTGAATTAGGTGGTTGATTTAGGATCAGTACAAATTAGTCTAAAAAATTCAATGCAGAACTGACTCACTACTATTTATAATTGGTCTTCAAATGGTCCTGGGCTTTTAAATAAAATCCAATTGCATACATTACCCAACCCCAAACTATGGACTGGCCTGATTGAGACCCGTACTAGGCTCGAATGTACTTGTTTTATTTTTTCTTTTTGAAATTGAGGTGTTGTTTTGAACATTTAATTAATTTTGTAATTGTCTAATCATGAAATAAATGAATAATGAATTAAATCATATAAAAAATCATAACTAGAAAAAAAGAGTTAAAACTACGTAAAAACTTAAATAATAATTTGACTAACAAATTTACAATAATAAACTTAGATTCTAACAATTATGGCTTATTAGCTTTAAAAAAAAAAACTAAGTCTATTAATAAATTAATGTACTAAAAATTTAAAAGTAAAACAATAAAGAAAAAAACGTATACTTTTAAAAAATATAAAAAAAAATCTAGTAGAATAATCAATTTAAAAGAATAAACTAAAAATTATATACATGCATTATTAAAAAACAGAAAAGGACCCAATAGGCCCAAATCAAGACCAGGTGGTCCTGGGTCATTAAACTGGTGTCAAGTATCCAGGATTGGTCCACTCCCAAGCAGATCTAAACCGGAGCTGCCCATTTTCGTATTGGGTCAATTCAATATTGGGCTGGTCTTGGGCCCTTGACAAGAGCCCATTCAAGCAAACCTCATGTCCAGTTGCTTAGGAGTCTAAGTTAGGGAAACAACTCAATGGGCCAGTAGAGGTCAAATTTACTGAGGCCCATACACTAAATAATGCCATAACACTCTCAGTGGGCCCATAATCCAACAACTGATGAAGGCCCATTAAGGCTGAAGAACCTACCGACAGGTCAAACATTATTCCACAGTCCACACTTCATTCCATGACTTTGAAAATTGGACAGCCAACCAAATGTAAGGAATATATATATATATACAATACTTCCCCACCCTCTGTTGCTACCATCACTGATCACACAACCAATTTTCAACCCACAACAACTAATTAACTCAATACTACCAAAACAAATAACAAATAAACAAGTTAAAGTTGTCACATTTAGGACATGAAGAGAAGCAAGAAACAGACACTAATTAAGCATTATCTAGTACAAAGACAACGACACACTAGTAAAGTTTCAAGTTTTGCTCAAGACTCGACTTCAAGTTCGTGTAGACGGCATGCCATCCAGCCTCGGTTGGATGCGATGCGTCCCAGAAAAACGCAGACTTTGGATCACTGCAGACTGTATACATTTTTGCACCTTTGTCGTCCAGGCTGCCGCACCAGTACCCGCTTATCCCCATGCAACATGGCTTCAATGGAGTCTCAAACTTCAAAATCCCTGCTTTGAATGGCAGATATGTGTATGTGATGTGATTACGCGCATGCAAGAACTAAAACGACCACAAAATACGGTAGTTACCAGCATATTATTTACCTTGAGAGTCTCCTTTTTGTTCGAGAACAGATGTGAAGGAGCTGTAGAGATCAAGAATGAAGAATGTGGAGGTTCTGGTCTCGTTGTTCAATTTGTCGACTGCTTGCTGCAGTAGGTAGTTGTGGTAACCGACGGCTAAGTTCTGCGTGATGTTGCATTGTTGGAAGGCGGACATTTGTGTCATCCGAGGGAGGCACCCCAATGGCTCCAAGGATGTTACAGCAACTTTGGTTGCTCCGAGTGCTTTGATTCGTTTTAAGTCGAGGGTGAGCTGGTTGATCACTTGAGGGATGAACCTTTGCAGACCCTAACAAGAGAGCAGATTTCAGTGGATTCAGATAACATTGGAAATTTTAGTTCAAATAGGATTCCACCAAACTCGATCTATTATTACACTTTTTTTTTTACCATTCACGCGCCCGACACACTACACACACCCAAGGTTCGAACGCGAGACCTCCCATAATAAAATTTTGTACCTGAACCATTGGCTATCCCCTAGAAAACGTAAGTATATTACATTTGTTATATAATTGGTGCACTCAAGCCGAACCTAATGTGGGATACTTGATTAAAATTAATTAAATAAAGGGACAATTACATCGTCCTCTCGTAAAGTTTGTTGTAATTAAACAGAGCCCTTTTATGATTTCAAAAATATTTTAATATATCTGATGCTTGTTTCTGTCTATCAAATGGATCATCCGTTAATCAAAATTCATGAAATTTATTAATATCAACAAAAAATAATTGAATGAAAATTCATAGTTACCTTGATTGACTTAGTAATGACTAATTATTGTAGGTCAAATAATTTTTTTTTACTAATTTTTCTTGTATATAGATATTCACAACCTAATGCATGTAAGAAAGTACATTTATCCTTATAAAGGTAGTTTGGTTAAAAAAAAATAATATATTTGACCTACAATAAATCTGTAAATCAATCAAGGGTAATATGGATATTTTTTCAACTCTTTTACTAATGTCAGTAAATTTTACTATAAAACGGACCTATTTATTGGATGGAATCAAACATCATAGATGCATACTATGTATAATTTTTTAAGTTATAGGAAGTTTACGTATAATTATACTAAACTTCAAATAATAACAATGTAATTATTCCTTAAATCAAATTCAAGTAAGTAGTTCGGATTTTTTGATAGGCAATTAAGGAACACTTAAGGAAATTTGAAAAGAAAGTGCATAGTAGACTTTAATGAGTGGGGTGACTTGCCACCTAATTCTCTTGGATTGTTCATCTTTATAATGAACAAACAAATGAGAACAGCAGTGTTGGAGTAAGCAATTATGGCTTGATTTCGCCTATTCAAATTTCAAGGAGTAGGCTTAGGCTAGCAGCTGGGCCTTCAATTAGTGTGAACAACTACCCACTTTCAACACACTACTCATCTCCACACACATACCAACTATATATCGACTGTGTGGCCACGTAAACTGCTGCATTTCTGTACAAAGAGTAGCTGATTTACAATTGAAGTCTCAGCGTTATTACAAAAGTCTAATTATGTGGACAGGAATACGGACACCACACTTTTAATATTCATTGTTAGAAGGAAAAATATGGGACATATATACATTTCTTCTCTGTCCCATTCCTATCTCTTTTCCTATAGTTCCCATCCTACACATCTTATCTTCATCTAAAAATGATTAATCCCCACCTCTTCTTTCCCTCCTAGTGCAACCAAATTCTACATCTTTCCACACACATAGTAATATCTTCAATTTCTGGAATAGTATAGTTAGGAGCCTTCACAATTCAATTTATCCATCTACTCGAGCCGCAATCAATAGGGAAGATTGTATTTTTTTTTTTTTTTTTTCCTATATGTTCGATCTATTTTAATTTAATCTTATTTATTATAATTATCTCAAATTGCAACTCCCAAATTGGAATCTTCTTAATGTTAGTTTTCAAACGTATTTTCTATCCAATAATTAACGACAGATATACGGAAAATTCTACCAACTCCATTAAGTATTGGACAAAAGAGCACGTAAGGACTAAATTGAGAGAAATTTTTTTACTTTATAGGATGTAATATGATAAAATCATAACAAATGATACCAAACTAAAAACCACCGTAACATAGGGACCAAATATGCGATTTTTCACCAATCAATATTTCGATACAAGTTCTTTTAAAATCTCAATATTCAGAATATCATATTGAATGGAATGCTGGTTTTTTTTTTTTTAAATGTATATTTTATATAACTTATAAGTATAATAAATTACAAAATATAAATATACTAAATACTGGCTTAGGATAATTAAATATAAGAGATGTAGATTTTTATTTTTAAAAAGGATAATTTCAATACTATGCGAACTGAGAAAATCGATTTGGTTCGATAAATTTTATAATGAAATTGATCAAAATTAAAAATTTAAGCAAGATAAATTTTAAAAAAATCGTATATTTCCAAAAACTTATAAACTCACGCAAACATCCCTATAATGCATATAAATCCTTAGAAATTAATAAGTGGCAATTTTAGTTTAAATAAAAAGGTACCTGAACGGAGCCATCTTTGAGTACATAAGCAGCGTAGTCGTTGCCGGCAAGACAAACAAGAACGACAGACGACTGCAGGTCCCGTTTGGTGTAGAGTGAGTCATTGATGAGTTTCTCAAAGAAGTCAATTTGAGTGGTGACGTTTGGCAACAAATCGCCCAAAGTGTTGAACACACCGCTCCCTCCATACGCAAAGTTCATCCCATTTCTCAGCTTCTTCCCTCCCAATTTCATCCATGTGTACGCCAATGGTGACTTCACTCCCAAGAACTTGGCTGTTCATTCATTTGCATCATTAGTATTTGATCATACTAAATCAATTACATCGTAACTAAGGACAATATTCTAGTTATGCATGTAATTGTACTTTGTTTGAACAACATATTCTTATTACGTGTTTGACTCAAATTTGATGAAACTCGATCCAATTAATTAAACTATTGTTTTTTTCAGTTTAGGACAGAGATGAGGGAAGCAGGACGTAAAGATATCAGAAATAAAGAGAGAATTTGGAGAAAAGGGGTCTGATTCTAAAAGAAATGTAGATGGAGGAGAGTCGTAATGTGAAAGCGACAGCAAGGTAATAATGGAACAAGAATTTCTGGAATCGTGCTAGTGGATGCAAAAGTGACTTAATTATATATACTAAGCTATTAAATTAATCACTTTTACTAATCCCATCTTGATCACTTTAAATTATAGCATCATCGTACATCATACATACACAAATCTGCACACGATTGCAGAATATTATATATATATATAAATACATCGTACATCATACATACACAAATCTGCACACGATTGCAGAATATTATATATATATATATAAATACATATTATTATTTCCCCCAGAAAAAAAAGAAATTGAGAAAGAGTAGATGAACACAGACGTGAAAGAAAAGGGCAGTGCATGTGGGTAATGACAATAGACAGGTAATTATGGCAAGAGATAAAAGTGGACGACCAGCTCATGAAATTTACATGCAAAAAAGCAGAAAATCACAGCCCACCAAACACAAAAAGGGGAAAGCCCATGTTTTAAAACCCTAAAAAGAGAAAGCAGAAGAAGAAAAAGATAAAGTTGGGCAAGTGATGAGATAAAAATGCCATAATAATTATATGTAATGGAGGCAACTGGCAACCGCAACACCTCTGCTCTGCACACCACAAAAGGAAAAGGAGCTGTGTGGGGTTGGGAGTTTTTTTAATATCATAGCTCTCTACTATACAGCTACTTTAATTTAATTACCAAGGTAATCAGTGAGGATGCGGCCGTCGGAGAATCGGCCGGCGGGCTTTCCGGGGAAGGTGCTCCCGTACGGCTCTTTCCATGAGTTCCCTAGAGATTTCCTGATGTTGCCTGTATCAGCATATGAGTCTCCAAACACAAACAGCTTTGTGGGTCGTCGGCTGAAACCATGATCGTACACCTCGTGCTCTTCCCGCCGGTGGTGATGGAGAGGTGATGCTTGGACGACTATGTATCCTGCAAGAATGAATGAAAATTGAGAATTGGAGTGGTGGTTATGGAATTCAAGTACAATTCAATTGGAGAAGAAGAGTACCTGCAGAGGTGAGGAGAAAGCAGGAGTAGAAGAGATAGAGGAAGGGAGAGGAGGAGAGATCCATGATATGCAGAGAAAAAAGTGTGTTGAATTGAAACAATTAAGCGCGCGTGTAATCACTACTTTATATATGATGTGTGGAGAAGGGACTCCCTTTTTTGAATTGTTTATATGCCTCATGCTTTAAAGAAAATTTTAATTTAAATTGAATTTAATAGTAATTTATTTTATAATTAATATATAATTTAAAAAAATAAGAACATTACATAATAATTACATTATATTATTTTGATTCGACCAAATCTGATTTAAAATACGGAGAGGGAATGGGTATGGACAGAGAGCATTAATGATTATAGTTAGAGTGGGGAGTTCTGGAGGGTTATTCTGGTACAAGAAAATATGGGGCATTAATGGTTTTCTTGTCAAGCTCTCACTTGATCAATTACTTCATTTCATTTCATATTTGGACACATTAATTAATAATGTAAGCTGTCCTAATTTGATTGGGGAAGCCCACAACCGCAACCGCAACCACAACCACAACCACAACCACAACCACCTCCCATTTTTTGGCATTTAACTCATCATTAATTTATGAACCTACACATTTCAAATCTTCACTACCCATTCTTTTTTAATTTGCTTCAATTATTTTAGCTTCTTTCCATCTATGTTTTTGTCTGATATTAATTAATGAATTTTAGCTTCTTTTTATTTAAAATTATTTGATTTTTTTTTTCAAATTCAAATTCTTCTGTCTCCAAATCGAGTCCTAAGTCTCTTTAAAGTATTTGAATTGACAAAATATTAAAAAAATTTAAATTTTCAAAGTTTTGGTGTTCAAATCTTATGATCATAAGTTCCTAAGATACAAGGAGTTTAATTAATGATTATATATTTATTTTTAATGTTATAATTATGACTCATTTGATTACAAAAAATGATATTACTAATGTCTTATTATAATTAGTTTTATATTTATTTTATTTTATTCGAAAAATTTAAAAATATTAATTATAGTACACTATATATAGATTAAAAAAAAATTATTAGTTAAATAAGGGTTTAGCTCCTTCTGAGCTCCAAGCATCACCTTTCCAACAGTTTTTAATTATATGATCTTTGAAAGAGATACAAAAACCAAATTAAAGGTGTGGATGAAAGTTTTGAATATTATTTCTAAGAAACAGGAGAAAGTGGGCACCATTGTGTGATATATCCACTATAATTCCTTTACATTTAACTATTCTGCAAATGGGTTCCTAAAATAAAGATGAAATTAAATATTTTTATATGAACATGTATTTTTTCAGTGTCTTATAAAGTAGTTCAAAGCTCATAAAATAGGCACTCACATATATAATCTCTTACAAATATGTGCAAATTATTACAACTTATAAGATTTTCTTTAATAAATTCAGTATAAATAAACTTTTATATATACAAATACGAACACAAGATCTTTTCGGAGAAAATCTTGATCCCAAAAAACAATCGATCATTCTTAGAAATTTAAATGTCTTGCGGGGTTAAGAGTGTAGGTGATCAGGTCTTTGGAGTTGGATTTGCATCACAACATGCGCAGGAAAGTAGTACTAGAATGGATGACTCCCTTGAAAGTTCTCGTGTTGCAATTTTTTTGTTTTTTAAAGAAATATTTTTCCAGTTCCCACTACCTGAGATTATTTTGCTTAATTTAGCTTCATGTGGGTGTTTAAATTAGCAGTGTTATGGGCTTTTTGATAAGCCGTCTCAAAATTCTGGGCTTTCTAAGTGTGTATTGTATTGGGGTAGGCATTAAGTGGAGTTGTTGGTCCATCAGTGGCATTTATGTAAAACTGGATCTGTTGAAGAAAAGTTGATCCAAAGGCCCCTCTAGGGCTAGGCCTATTAATAGATATGGTCTTACTGACTTATTCTATCCAGATTCAAATTCACAAAAAATCCAAATAAATTAATTTAGACCAAATTTTACTCAATTCATTGAACCCTACTGAGGATTTATGGATTTCTAGACCCAACGGATTTTTTTTTATTTTATAAAATTTTCTTTTTATTTCTATTTTATCCATTAATTATTAATAAATTCAGAATTATTGAGATCAATTTACAAATAGCTTTTTTTTATTTAAATAATGTATAATTTATTATACCATTTTAAAAATAATATTATGAAAATATTAAATGTTAAATAATGTTATGATGTTTTAAGTCCTTTAAATTTGTTCACTTGAAGTTAGATCGATTGACAAATAATAATCCAATTGATAGCAAAAAAATATAATATATTTTTTGAGTCCAAATTGAATACATGACCCATACTTATTGATGGGAAGAAACTCAATATATATTATTTTAATAGGTCTGTCTAGATCTTATAATCAATATATGAGTTTGGATAGAATCTTACTATATTCGTTAATACCCATATCCAGGGCTAAATTAGCCCAATTAAGCTTGGGCTTTGTTCCCAATTCTTTTCTTCTTCTTCATTTCATTTTTCTTGTTTGGGAATAGAGTACAACGGTTGGTTGGTGGTCCAAATAAAATTAATTGTGGATAATTATATTTACACTTCTGATTTATGATTTATTTATATAAATTATTTCTGTCTGCTACATAATTATAAAAAATATTTCTCATAATAAAAAGTAAGAGTGGTTTGTGTAAATGATGTTGGACGTTTTGGTGGAAGTATGTATAATTATAAAAAAAATATAGATAGTTTGTGTAAACAAATTATAAATTATGGGGTATAAATATAATTATTTCTTAAAATATTCTCTATTTTTCAGTATTTCCTTCATTGAAAAAAGAAAAAGGAAAGAAAAGTGGAGACATGTGCACGATCATTTCATGAGTAACCAACCCAACAGATTCTACGGAATGAATATAAATCCAAGTAAAAGAGTTGGCCACAGGAAATACGAGTAAAACACACTTGTAAATTACTGTAATAACATAGGAAATTTTAAGAGAGAAAGAAAATGACTGGCTCCGAAGAGAGAGAGAAGCCATGACTGCATTACAGAGGAAGGTACATTTACAGAAAAAAAGGTGTAATAACAATAACAATGGCAGAAAGCTTCTCATCAAGAGGCAAATGAAAAGCAGAGGGTGTGGGTGTGGGTGAAGAAACAGAACAACCTCAACAAAAACACTACTCCAATCTCAATATCATGCTATCCATCTATCTACCTATTCTTAAAAGGCGTAATCTTAATAACCAAACCCGGGAAAACATCATCCGGGTCGTGGATATGCGGGTTCTCCTCCACAATATACGGGTCCCCGCACTTTTCACTTATCGTGTGCAGCGTTTCTCCTTCCCGAACAACGTAAATTTCATCGCACCCCGCCCCCTCCGAGTACACCAAATTATTCTCCACCGCCGGCAATTCTCCCCCCTCGCCCCATTCACAGCAGCTCAAAACCAGCATCAGAGTCAACAACAACGCCGAGTACCATGAAACCGCTTCCGCCAAAGCTGTCAGTGAATTAACTCGGGCCATGACGACGACGGCCGACTCGATGAACTTTTGTTCTGTCAAAGGATGTTTGTTTCTCTCGACGACGTCTGCCTGGAGATTGTGCGGGGGGGGTATTTGTAGTGCAATTGCTTGTTTGACGTGGTGGAGAAGGAGGAGATGATATGTTGTATATTGGTAATGGAATTGGTGTGTTTGAAGTGGGTGGTTGGTTGGAGTGGGTGCACTGTGCACTACACTGTTAAGAGTTGAATGTCTGAAGTTGAAACGGTTCTTTCTGGAGGGTTTGGTAACTGTCAACGCCGGGCAATGGCTGGAGCAGAGGGCGTTCACGTAATCGCATTCTTGAAGTTGAAATCTTTATATAATGAGGGAGAGGTAGAGGTAGAGGTAGAGGGGAACGATTTCTATATGTCAAAATGGGATTGGCAGCGCCACATTGGTTTCTTTTATATGCGTACTCTGACGTTATAACAAACCGTCATGTAATACATAAAACTTTATTTTTAAAATAAGTTATTCATAAAATAAAATATATAAATTAATATTTCACATTTCAAAAAAAATATAAATAAAAAAATTAACTTAAGAGTATTATTTGCACAAAAAAAATTTAGTGTCGCGGTGTCACCAGCTAACAAATGTAAAATCAAGCCCAAAAAAAATATTATTTGTCCTTCAATTCAAAAAATTTTATATCATGATAGTGTTTTTTCTTTAAAAAGAATTGATAATACACATCTCCTGTAAATTACAAAAGGTTCCGATGAGAAATATAAGTATATATATATATATATATATATATATATATATATATGAATTAATTACACTTAGATCCTTCTAAAATACGAATCATACTTCCATTCAAAAATATTTAAAATTACACTGACATCTCTTTCGAAATTTACTATGTAAACCTGACTTCTTTTGTTAGAGTTTGGATGGAGAATATTGATGTTAACCAAAAAATTATATATATTTTTCAATTTCACCCCTCATTAACATTCCTATATAATGATTTTGTATCTATAAAGAGAAAAATGTAATGATGCTAATCTCACTCCATATATAGATATTATATTTATCTTTTTATAAGTACAAAAATATACATGAAAATATTAAATGAAGGCAAAATTGAAAAAAAATTGTAATATTTTTAACATCCGCATTTTCTATCAATTCTAACAGAAAAGGATTAAATATAATAAAAAAAAATTTCAAAAAGGGTCTATGTGTAATTAATCATATATTATATATATATATATATATATTATATATATATATATATATGAAAGAAAAACACTTGTAATTCAGAAGCCTAAAATCCATATGTCCCTCAAGAAATTAAAAAAGGGAATTAAAGTCCAGGAAACATAATGGTTTTAAGGTATATTAATATTAATATGGTTGGACGAGTAGACAGAGTAGTACAGTTTTCAAAAGTAAGAGTTGGTTTAACTGCTTTATTAAACGGTCTGACGAAAACATCTTCACATTTGACTTTCTTTTATTTTATTTTCTTTTCTTTTCATTCATCTACGTACTAAAATGTTGTTTGTGTTTGTGTCCTAATTCTTGACCACTTCTTCTCCTCCTCCTCCGCCTTTTCTATTCTCTGAATTGGGTCATAATTTGACTTAATATCCATTGAACCCTCAAGAGTCTTGACCTGATAGCTGGTATTGAAATTTCAGAACAGTACATAATCCGACTTATAACTACATTAATATTTTGTTGTGCAAGACATTGTTCCTAATTTTTAATTTTATAAAAGTCTCACGAGTTTGATTTGAAAAGATGACCCACTAGAAAAATAAGTCATTGAGGCTTATAAACCGTTCAAATTCTTTGTTTACAATCAATGTAAAACGTTTGTCTATATCTGTACAGATATGAGCCCGTAGAATTTAATATCATCGGATGTGTGGATATATATTTATTTTACTTATGTGGTTTATTTTTCATTATCCTTTTTGTAAATTATTGATAAGTAAATAATAGGCTAATATGAAATTATGGTTAAAAATGATGATGTTGTAGCCGTCAAAGATGGTTTAGTGGTACGACAAATAATTGTGCACCCATTGCTAAGAAATGGTACCAATAATTCTTTTTCCCACCAAAAATTACACAGCGGATTTATGAGATGATTGACTTTTGAGGGTTTAGAGTTGAAATTTGGGTCAGGTAGTGGGGAGAGAAGAATTAAATGACTGATTAGAAGTTAACCAGAATAGGTCTTTTAATATTTGAATGTTTTTTCCCTCCCTTCCCTTGTCTTGACTTTTGCCCCTCTACCAAGGTGATTCTACTCCTAGGGAGAGGCAAGAAGTAAGTGATAGGGTGGCAATTTCAACCCGAACCCGAAAAACCCGTCCCGGATCCACCCCGTATGGGGCGGGTCTGGGATGCCATTTTTCGGGTTCGGGGCGGGTCTGGGACAGCTAAAACCTAACCCGGCGGGGTCCGGGGCGGGTTATGGGTCCTGTCTCCCGCCCCATTGGACCCGGCCCCGGCCCCGGTCCAACCCCGCCTCTTTTCTTATTGTATATTATTAATATATACAATATATTATAAATAAAAATTATCTTATTATATATATGAATCCTAAAATTATATTAAAATATTTAAATCTAAACTGATATTATTTCTTAAAAAAAATATTAATTTAATGTATTCTTTGTATAAATTAATTAGGTCGGGACGGGGCGAAATTTTTAGCATGGCGAGGCGAGGCGAGGGCGGGTTATGGGGCTGGCAAAAAATTAAACGAGGCGGGTCTGGTACGGGTCCAGGCGGGGGGGGCGGGTTATGGGGCTGACAAAAATTAAATGGGCGGGTCTAGTACGGGTCCAAGCGGGGCGGGGCGGATTATGGGTCTGGCAAAAAATTAAATGGAGCGGGTCTTGAATCCGGGCGGACCCGTACCAGACCCGCCCATTGCCATCACTAGTAAGTGATACTACACTACAAAATATAGATTTTCTATCACATTTTCATATCACACATTGATATTATATTAATAAATGATTGAAACGTGCTTTATTTTTTTCAAATTAAATATAGAATTACATGCCCGTATGAATGTGACATCAGTGTGTGATATAAAAGTGTAATAGAAGATTCTTCATCGACACCACTGTTTAAATTTTATCTTTCTATGTCTACTAGTTTCAGTTAATTCAATCGAATGGACTAGTTATTAGTATTTTATTGGTCAATAAAGGGTGAAGGAAGAGTAGTATATCAATATATATATATATATATATATATATATGTATATATATATATATATATATGTATAAACTCATTGATCATTAATGGATATAAGTCAGCAATACAACTTTTCGTTATTTGTTGAGTAATTAATTATGAATATAACACTAGTGGAGTTTCAATTAGCTCAAAAAAAAAAAAAGGGTAAATTACATCTACCTCCCCTGAGGTTTGGCATAATTACAAATACCCCCTTGTTGTTTGAAAAATTACAAATACCCCCCTAATGTTTGATAAAATTATGTAATCCTTGGATGGAGATATAGAAATGTCAACTTTGCCCTTACAATATTTTTTTATTTTTTAAAAAAAAAATTAAAATCTTATAAAAATATTGAATTGGATGGATGAAAAAAATTTAAAAATTATAAAAAAAATTATCGCCTTAGTTGATAAAAAAATATTTTAAAAAAAATTATAAATTTTAATTCATAAGGGTATTTTGGTCAGTTCACTATAAAAAATGCATAGATTGGGGTAATTGTTAGACGATCCTTAAAATTAGGGGGGTATTTGTAATTTCTCAAACAACGAGGGGGTATTTGTAATTATGCCAAACCTCAGGGGAGGTAGATGTAATTTACCCAAAAAAAAAGGTATTAACTTCTCGTGAACTGAGTCTGTTGATATTATTGATTGTAGTATGACTGTTGTAATGGTTTGTTAGATATTGATATCCGACAAGAATGATTGTAATTAATTTATTTTAATAAATAATAATTCATTGCTCTTACTTAAAAAAAATTAACATATCCAGAATTAGTATTTAATTGATTGATTAATCAAACATAATATTATTAATGGAAGACAAAATTTAAAGAAAACTATATGGCAGGTGAGGGCGTTGGGCCCTTAGAAAATAAAATAATAAGAGGCAGTCACTTAAATTATAAAACAAGCAATTGAAAAACTTTGCAACTTCACTTCTCTATATATTGAATCATTTCACATTTACAAGAAAGTGATGGATCACTCACACGTAACCAGATTTTACTGGTTTCTAATATCAATTGATTCCTCCCCTCTTTGATGCTGTGCTCTGTTTGGACATCCATTGCTGTTGGACCTCATAACTGAATTGCATAAAGAAGATTGTACATGGTACATAGCATTTTCAAGAAATATGGAGTCTGTAATTTGCCATACTACATTGTTCCATCGGTCTTTCACTGGTTTCAGATTTCGGGCTGTTGCCACCGACGAATCCGGGTTGTCTCCTTGTCCTGGCTGATTCAAGAAAACAAATTTCTGGGTAAAAATTACATCATAACAGACATGTTATCAATGCAACCGTACGTAAACAACATCTGTCGTATAAGGTCGTGGCTTTGTTCCTAAGGGCCGTCGGCATGCATTTTATAACTAATCAAGTGACAATGTGTTCAGTTTTGAGAAAAATCAACCCGCCCGCTAATGTTAACTAAGCAGACAGAATTAAAATGTGGAATTATTAGGTTATGAAGATATAATTTATTAAATAAGTTATTGAAATTCACTAATGTAATCATAGTAAAAGAAATTCAACCCGCCCCGTCAATTTCGGGGGCTGATCAAACTTCTTGCAAGTCTCTCGTATGCTTCTCTATTCTCTTTCAACCCATTATACAACAGGCGGCAGCTAAAATCCGCTGGTAAGAGTTTAAAAATCAAACGAATTGCAAGACGTATTTTGTAAAGAACTAAACTCGGGAGTCAGGACCAGGCCTCAACATGATACTTGCCAGCCTTTTCCAGTGTCCGAATCCACCTTAAAGCAGCTTCTCTTGATACGCCACTTTCCGTTGAAACGATTTCCTCAAACACTGAGAATACATCAGAGGGCATTTTATCTGCAGATCCAGCAACATAAACAGCAGCACCCTGAGTCAGCAAGCTCCATATCTTCATACTTTGCTCCCGCATTTTGTGTTGAACGTATACCTTTTGCGGCTGGTCCCTTGAAAATGCAACGTAGAATCCTCCACCCTTGTCTTCGCAGAGCACCCCATTCTTCTGTGAATGTGATAACCAAAAGTCTCGGTATAGAAAGTCGTCCTTATCGCTTCTACAGCCGAAGAAGAAAATTATTGGGGCAGTCGAAACAGTTTTGCTCTGGAGCGCCCTTTCCTCCACAAATCCATGGAAAGGTGCGCACCCAGTTCCCGGTCCAATGAGAATAAGAGGAAGTGAAGGCGGTGGAGGAGGAAGAGAACCTTTATGAAACCATGCTGGTATAAAGACTCCTGTTCAAGGTTGACAAGAAGTAAAAAAACAAATAAAATGCAACTTAAAAATCACCCCCACAAGATGCCCTCATGAAGGGCAATGATGAAAATCAAGTACTTACTCTGCTCAGGATCAAGACTGGCAAGCCATGATGAGCAAAGACCTGTGCGCTTTCGCTTGTAAGGAGTTGTCCATGACACAACACTTACAGTTAAGTGTACTTGATTTGGATGAGCTGAATGAGAAGAAGAGATGGAATAGGCCCTTGTTTTCAGAGGAGGCACCAGTTGTACCAACCACTCGAAGGGCATCTGCACCGAGGGAAAATCCTCTAGTACCTACATCACAGAGACAAAAGGAAAACAAATAAGCATTTTTTCCTCATCTTTTCTGAGCACAATTCAAGACAAGAGCTCTGGTCCAACCAATCAGCAGTTTTTCTGAAATATCGGCAAGATAATGCATAGAATGCAAAGATCTAAACAAGCTATTGCATGAGAGAGATGCTATACTGCCGGTAATCTATTCACAGATCTGCTAAAATATGAATGCTTTCAGGACTCTTTTTTCTTTCTAGCGAAAGAAATACTCCTAGTTGAAGCAATCAGAATGCCTCTTCTATATAAATGACAGTGAGATTTGTTTCCCAGGCACAACCTGTCTGCTATGCAAAATCGTTGAAAATAGAGACTCTTTCCTAGAAGAGTGAACCATGTAGAAGACCCCCAATCATTACCAATTTCACTTTTATCAATCTTGAAAACCACAGCAAATAAATTTGAAATATACAAAAGTAAATTCGTATATCCTGTTTGCAAAGAAAATAACAACTATCTTCATCACCTCCAAGACAGTCCTCCTTTCCTTCTGGTTGTATTGGTATAAATCATCTCTTCCTTCAGGTGAGGCAAAATATTGAAGCCTTTCCTTTTCATGTTCAGCAGTTGCAAAAAAACTCATGACCTGAAGAAGTCCGTGTACCAAAAGTGAAAAGACTATAGTTAAGTACACTTTGGCACAGTGCAGTTGCCATTGTAAAGCAGATGTGCAATATTAAGATCTGACGACAGCATACATATTAACAATGCTACAATCTTAATACAGTAATTTTAGAAAAGAAAATTGGATCTTCTTCCAATAGTCTGGTCTAGATCTAGGATGTGTTTTTGGCTAGCTGTCTAACACAATTATGTGAAGAATCAAGAATATTTTATAAACACATTAGAAAGTACTTGCAAGTCAAGAAAATAAATGAGACTACCTGAGAAATAACTGAATTTCTCAAAACCTAGATCATGAAGATAACAAGCATCATACAAAAGAAGGAAGCAATGGAACTCTTCTCGCTAATAAAGGGTTCTCCAAATTCACCTAAAGAATCTCCTTCAAAGCTTTTAGAATCACCTGAACTGCATATAAACTATTCAACCAGCCTATGCTCAAGAGTACACTGTCACAGAAAACTCAAATTGAACAGAATTCTCAACCAACCCCATCTGATAAATCAGAAATTATTTTAGCAAATAAAATACACCTTTGCGACTTAGAAGAAAAAAATCAAAATTATTTATCTCACAGAATTAGAAACTTTATAGCTTAAAGTTCATGTTATATACCGAGATTAAATAACTGCATTCAGGTGAAGTACCGCCTCTCAGCCGAACTATGGCTAGTAAAATCACAGTCTGATATTGGTCCTTTCTTAACATGGGTCCGCTTTTGGTCATTCACAAATCAGAATTTATCCACATTGCTAAATGGTAATATATCCATAACTGTCTCTAGAAAAGCAAAACTAATTACCAGAACAAATTAATGTAGGGCATGAGGACTCAATAAACAAAGAAACAAAAATAGGAGCAGTGTCTATAGTACCTCAAAGAAATAGCGCCGAGGGGAAGCTGATGCAACATCCATTGTTAACTCAATAAATGATTTTAATTTCACAGAGGATAATGGCGGATTCAGAAAATGATGATTTTCTGCATCTCTAGGCTTAACCTGTAAACAAATATTTAGTGAAACAAATGTAAACAAACAACTCATAAGCAAATTCAGAAAATATGCTTCAACTATTTAAGAACAAGGAGCAAATGTAGCCATGCATTAGTGGAACAACATCCACAAGCTCTCTCATGATGGTGGTGAGAACCTAAGCCCTAAAAAGGAAATCTTGGATGTGAGCCTATAATGCCCTCTCAACATCATCAGAGGTAGTATTGTTCATCAAGGGCATCAAGCATGTGATTATCTAATTAACTCCACGCGTCCATACACTACGTATAAACACATTCACAACTCAAATGGGATGTAATGAAGCAAAAGAAGCTCCACTAAAGGCTCAAGAGGGGAAGAAGTTGTGGTATGTGACAGTGAGCATAGAAAATACCATAATAACATAAGGGAGAACAGTTGTGGCATGTGATAATGAGAACACGTAAAACTACGAAAAGCACTTAAGTTAGAGAACCACCCACAGTGATGTATGATTCTGGGTTCAAACTACAACGCCTGATAAAAGCATCAACTGCAGCAGGACTTTGGCCAGGAAGCACCTCAAGAACATCACCCACTTCATAATCTATTGACTGCAAAAGAAACAATGATAAATAAATTTAAAAGAAAGAAAGTTTTAGAGGTTTATATGGATTCAACATCACTGTATGGAAATGTCAACAATTAACCATGTTTCAGAATGTTTGGGCTTACTTACAGATGAAACAGCATCAAACTCAAAGTGGCGTACATCTTTCCCGCTGTCCGGTCTACTTAGTAGATGATTCTTGGTCTATATCAACAAATCTAAAATGATCAAAACCATAGAAACCAAAAGACACTATGGTAGTACGCAATTAAGGATATTGAGCATTTGGAAGATCTAAGCAAGCAAGCAACTGACAGCATAAATTGGAGTTATCAAATGAGTACACAACAAGACTGAAGCCTTGATTATAGTATAATCATTTTGAAATTAGATGGATTTCCTTCTGCTTCCGGTAGTGTCTTGATTATTGTTTACTGGACTATACATATTTCCATTATCACCATCAACACAATTGTGATTGAATAGAAAGTTTTCGCAGAAGCCCCTGCACAGTGGCCAACCTAAGTTCCCTCAAGAAAGCACTTTGCCACAAAATGTCAATTTATGGCTTTAGTGTTTTTTAGAGGACTTGCAACTCCTGGAATTTTGTGAAAGTTTAACACAATTCAGTTATTCATGATCAAATTTCAGATGTTCAACAATTATATAACACTGAATTCATCACAGCTCATTTATTGCTCGAGACACAGAAAAATACCACCTACCATTTTCAGGAAGCAGTCTGGCCTGTCGTTGCCAGAAAACTTTCCAGGAGTCATTGAGCGAGCCCTCTCAAGTTGCATCTCAAGATACTTCAGTTCTGGTAACACCCAAATTTGGTAATTAATATTGGAGATCAATAAAAAAGCTGCAAAGAACATAACCAAGATATAGACCGAGCTTACCGTATCATCCCACTTATGTTTATCTTACGCATGCAGAATGAAGAAAATTGTGACTGTAGAAAGCCTTGATTAATTACGTTGTAAAGCAGGATTATAACTCTAGAGTTGTTATTCTTCAGTTTATTTGTTTCTCTTTTACAGGAATTTGGTTTCCATGTTTACCAATTCCTATTAGGCAAGCTTACAATTTCCATCTCTAAGAGACTTTTATCATTTCTTGGTTTGTGTAGGTTTCCTAGTTTTAATTGAATGTTTTCAGCTCCTTTTGTATAATATGTATACAGGGTCTGATTCTGATCCAAGCAATCCCATGGAAGAAACAGTGTCCCATCGTGACATTCCATTCCTATTTGCACATAATTGTGCTAGTTGAGCAGAGAGTAAAAATTTCATTTCCAAAAAAGTCAACAACATTTTGAAGGATATTTGTAACCTTAGGACCATCAACCACAAAGAACACACAGTAGCTTGTGCCACAAAGTCAACTACCACAATCGACATAGTTATATAAAGAAAAGGAAAGGCATGGCTAATTTCTCATTTTTAGATGCTTATTTCCTTATTTGAGCCAGGGGCTACAAATAAGAGGTGCATGACAGTATTGTCACCCATCATTTTACAACTATCAACTTTATTTTTTATCTTAAATTCCTCGAAAGAAACCATGTGCATGCTTTCATTTGTATCTGAAAACTGCAATATCATTAAAAAAAAAGTATATCTATCGAAAAAATTGAAACAATGAAAAATTTATTGATCCCTGCAAATATTCAAAGAAAGCAAAAAGTTCAAGAAGCAATCAACCTTTGGCACTTGAAAGTGGTGGAATCCCTTCTTCAATGTCATGATATATGATTTGTAGTTTTGGTTGATCTATAAAAGTCGCATCTGGAGTCACGAAATCTGGGCCATTTGGAAGTAGTTTATGATTCTTTTGATACAACATATTCCACAAGGCAGACATCCAAGGATCTAGAGCCCCTTCATACCTATCAGTGAATTTATAAACAAGCAGTCAGCCTTGATTTTCGGAGGCTCACACCAAAAATAATTTTACGCCCAAAGAGAAAAAAGAAAACAAGAAAGCAAACAACAGTTGAAAAACACATAGTTCAAAAGGCTACATGCAAAGAAGGATTGTGGCAGGTGAAGTGTGAACTCTGTAGCAAATAAAGTAAAGGAACAGCAATAATAAAATATGTCATGAGAAAGGATTTAGTTTCTGTAAGTTTTTGTTGACCACCAGAAGCCTGAAATATCAAGTACACAGATGATGATGTCAAACCTACACAAGGAAAGAAAAAAGGATAGACAGAAAAGCCAGAGCCCTATCAATTTATTAAATTTCTAAGTTGCGACTTTCCAATAATAATACATAAATTATATGACATTCTAGTGAAAACTTTTCTACTAGCAAAACGGGAATGTAAATTATGTGACATTCTAGTGTCTGACACAATTGCAAGCCATAGAATATAATATTCAAATATCATCTAGTAAAATCTTAGGCAACTATCCAAAATCATGAAACACTATGTATGGTGGACCAACAGTGAAAATTTACCCTGAAGGGTGTTGATCATCCCCCAGGCCTCTTTCAATAATTGCTGTTGCACCAAGATCTGATAGGCGCTTATCAAGCTTCTTTGCTACAAACTGCAACCAGAAAACCCATTTATGCTATTGCAGGATGGTTTCAAGAGAAAATTATTCAGTAAATCAGACATGCTTGATCTCAAAAGTGAGCATGAGAAAATTTTACAATAAAACTATGGATAGATTTTTGAAGCTGCATAATCGTTAGGATTATCATGATTGTATGTATTCAAAGCATCAAAATGAAGGACTAAACCTATTACAGCTATCGTCTGAGTATGAAAACCCTTACTAAATTTTTATGAGATTTTCGCCGAATCAAAATACAAAACATAAATAAAGAGACAGGAAGAAACTTTTGTACTAGCAACATGGCAATAAAATAGTAGACTTGATATGTATCTATGGGATAGTAATATATCATCAATATTCAATGATATCTTCAAAAAACCCAAGATGTAAAAACATAAACAGGCCGAAGTGGCAGAAGTTCCCAAACTAATAAATTATAAAAATATTATTCCCAAAACACACACATTACATTATACTTTTGGTAGCTTGAATCACCCAATCCAAACACAGCGTAATGAACTCCTTTAAGCCACTCTCTGGTCAAATTCTTTTGCAATAAGAACCTCCAAAACCCCTGCAAAAAATTAAAACAATATAGATATTAAAAGAACTAGGAAGTCAATCCAATACCACAATGAAACATTTGATTTTATTATTTCAAATTACAGAAAACCTTCATGGAGTCCGGGTTGTCACCTTGGCCCGTGGTTGACACTATAAATATCACAGCCTCCTTATTTGGCAAGTCAATCTGAATTAACAAATAACACAATCAAATTAGAAAATTTAAGAGAAAATAAGTCCAGATGTGGGTGACAGCAGACTCCTCTCTAGCTTGATGAAGAAAGAATAGGCATATGTTACAACTCATAAAACTACACAAAATTCCTAATTACAATATTTTGATCAATTTCCAAATTATTATTAAATAAATATTAACATAATCAAGCAAAATAAAATAAAACCTAGAAGTTCAAATTTATAGAAGTTCTCAAGCTGTGCTAATAAATAGATGGGAACATACAGGTTGAAATTCATCAATGGAGAGGACAGAAACAGAGGGGCAGCCACGGCGCTCAGCTTCCCGCCCAAGCTGCTCAGCAGCATCCATTGCATTTCCTGTTTGTGAAGCATACAATATCAGCAGCTGCTCATCAAACTTCTCCTCCATTGAGCCCATCAAGTTTTCACTGCAACAGTATCATTAGCTAAGGAGAACCTGCGCACAACGTTTGAATATGATACAACTGAAAACGAAAAAAGTAGAGAGACGAACAAATTTTGTTAGATTCTAGACTGATGTGGATTAATAGGAAACCAGAAGTACATCATTACTGCTAACATGTATACTGAAGAAAACTAAAACTCTTGTCAGAAACTTATGAGAAATACAACCCAATCATTCATTCCCTTTTGGGGGGCATGTCTACAGAACACATCCCTAGTGCTGAATCCCATGAAACTAATGCACAAACATGAACAAAAACCATGCATATAGCATTTAGTCCTATATTTCACTATTATAATGATCAACAGTGAAGGTGCCTTACAATTTGCAATAAACTTATAACAACAAAGGGATACAAATACAATACCCCATAAAATTGAAATCTTTAGACTAACAGAGTAGCACAAGAACTATTTCTTTCCTCTTCACAACAAACTTGAGAACGAACAGAGAGCGATAGAGACATAAATCACAAGTAAAACTACCGTGGATGACAATTCTACACATATGACACCCAAAAGAGAGCCCAAGGCATGAACATCCTAAGACAGAACACATAGTAATTGTCACGTCTTGTCTTTACCCCTCCACAAACAAAACGCTCATAATACGAGAACGATAAAGACATCATCCTTCAAATCCATTATTAATACAGTTAATGAAAGAGGAATTTCATCAAACACATTTCCTTCAAACAAATATGACTTCGGGTCCAAACATTCCATTTCATAATAATTTCAGAAACCCAAAGGCACAAGGAGTTCATACCTGATGCGAATTGCTTTCTCCCTCCAACTGCTGTTTAAAATGCAGCGGTTTGCTAAATCCCTCCGCTTCGCTGCTCACTCAGAAATGTTGGCCGCCATATTGGTGAAAAAGTCTGGAAAGAAACGCTTTTAGGGGAGAAAAACGCCGTATGGCTTTTGACATCATGACGCTTTTTGGGGAGAACAACGTTTCTGCTCTAACCATGGGTATTTTACCAAAATTATTAAATTATGTTAATTTTAAATGTGCATTAGTAAAAAGTATTAATTAAAATAAGTTACATCATAAAAATATATATACCTATAAGACATCTTAAATAATACATATTTATTTAATTTAAACATATTTAATAAATAGTATAAGATATAAATTAATTATGCAGAAAATTTATTGAAGTAATGACCTATTTTTATTGAGGAGGAAACACTATTTTTCTTTTTCCAGGGTGCAAAGTGTCTATTAAACTTATTATGAGGTGCAAACTGCAAACTGCTTGTTCCCATTTTGATCCCTTGCAATTTTGAGCGACTTTTTTCTTCAGGTTTATGGAAGTGTCGATTCATTAAAATCTCAAATATTTTAATTAATTACATTAATAAGTACAAATTAAAGTATATATCAAAACCAAAGATACGAGACAAGAATAGAATCAGTGAATCAAACATCATAACGTTCGAACAGTTTATTTGGCAATATTTAAACTTTTGATATAATAGAATATGGTGTGTTGCACTTGTAGTCCCATACTTTATGGGATTAATATTTTTGGTCCCACGAAATTTGATAACGTTGCATATGTAATCCCAAAACCTAACAAATTTAGTCCCATATGATTAGTACATGGGACCACGTTTATAAGGTTTTCTGATCATGTAGGGGGAATAAAAGATGGTAACTAGAAGTACAAACCCCTTCATATGGAACCAAAAATGCTATTTTGCCGAATTGAACTTATTTGATAGAGTTACTTGAGAATGAGTTTACATATGCAACATGAACTGAAGCATGGTTCCAATCAGCAATAGGGAATTAATCCAGACTCTGTCCAATGATAAATATACAGTTTACATGTTGAGAAATCAGGGCTTCTTTAGAATTCCATTGATATAGTTCAGCACTTCTTCCACATTAACTGTCCATGCTACTGAAATTGGGGAAAAGCCTGTCCATGGGTTGCTTGAATTCCATCTGCATTGCAATCATTTCTAGCACGGTAAGGAGTGAAGCAAAATGCGAAACAAAAAAAAGTAAGTGATGATTTACGATCGTGATAACGTACTTCTTTAATCCTTGGTCCATTAGCGTATGCCCAACGCAGATGCCCTGCGTCTCGACCCTCACGACTCCCTTCTTGAAGGTAAAAAGATCAGGCCTGACGAGCGCCACAAAACTGACGGGGTCGTGAAGGAAGATTCCTGAATGATATAAATATTGATAGAATGAGTTGTTGATGGGGATAAGAAAGAATGAGTGGGGATGAAGAAATTCTTGAATGAATGCTTGGTTCTTTGATGAACAAAGAAGATTACCGTAGACGCCATCAGATTTGACGTGCCAGTCGCGATAAAATTTGCACATATCGCATAGCAGCTGTGCGTGTCTTCCCTTGGAATTGCTTAGCTCATTGAGGTGCGAGTCTGAAAACAAGATATTTAAGTGAGAATTATCGTACATGAAACAGTTCGATTTATGCAATTTAGAAGGGAATAACCTGTCATTTGGACTTGTGTTGTGATGTTTTGCCGACAACATCAATATTTGCCCCAGAAGTGAATACAATATCGGCAGCTTCTGGGTCGCCATAGATCTGCCAGTTACACAAGCTCAAATTAAAAATGGACTAATCTAACAGGAATCTCGGAACTAACGACTATGAAAACTGCGATCAGTGGAAAGAAAGTTGCATTCTCGTAATCTTGGAGGCGTTCGGGTACTATTGCAAAATAAAGCTCCTCTGGGAAACAGAAATGTAGAGTTGAGGACTACATACATTTGCTTCAGCAGCAGGATTGACATTTCCCAAAGCAAAGAAAGATCCGCCAAGTATCACCACTCTCTTCACCTTGCTTGCAAAGGATGAGTCTCTCTTTATAGCCTAAATCAAGAGGAAAAGTTATATCTTGCACAAGTACAACCAAGTCAACTTGAAAATTTAAATATTGCACGATTTGAATTAATAAACAAGGAAACAACTTACTAGAGCGAGATTTGTTAGAGGTCCCAATGCAAGTATAGAAACTTCACCAGGATATTCAGAAACTTTATCGACCAAAAATTCAGATGCAGATTTCTCAGATTTCTTGGATTCGGGAGGAGGGAGAACGATGTTGCCAAGACCATTTGAACCATGAACAAAGTCGGCGATACGTGGTGTCCTCTCTATTTAAAGTGCAAAAGTATGGTCAAGCTATAGAGAGTAAAACAAAGGTTCACCATATATGATGGCATCTTAACCGATAACATAAAATACAAACAAGAATCTCTCCATACAATCGCATATCATGTTAAATTGCTTGTAACTTCACTTGCCCAGTCTACTAATGTGACAGAAAAGCTACTTGACTAATGGAGGCCTACACACCGCTTTGCCCAAAAGCATGCTGAGAAATAGACAATGTCTAGAAGAGTTCTAAACAAATTACTTGGTCAACCAAAGGAATCTTATTCCATCTGAGATGTCTTTGCCAAAACTAACAGATACATAAAAGTACGCTCCCGTTCATTCTTTTGATTCTCAGGCTACTTTGGGTGTTTTAAAGAATCTTGGAAACACATTCAACTTGGCTCTTAGAACACATATAAGCAAACTCTTTTCAAGTTCGGGAAAACAGAGTACCCAAGATGCAATAAAAGAAAAGCATAAAACCCAAAAGTAAACATTTAGCAGAAAATACAAAAAATAAGATCTATTTCTTGTTAAAAGTATAAAAGAACCAAGAAAGGCATGCAATTCAATCATTACGATCAATAAAATGATGGTTAAACGTAGAACCATTTCTTTTTACCTTCAATGGTTCGGGACTACCCTCTGCCACAGGAACATCAGGACATCCAGCAATCTCACACTATCCTTTTGCATTAAAATAGTAAGTGATCACGGACATATCCCAGAAACAAGAGTCGAGGTACATATATATACTAGCAAGACAGAATTAACAAACTAAAAAACACATACCAGAAGCAATGCATTGCGTGTGGCATCTTCTGTAGTGACATTGCCAAATATTGTTGTTAATCCTAGTATCTCTAATTCCGGTGACTGAAATGCCATCAATATCGCCATGCTATCATCTGCATATCAACAGAAGGCACTCTATTGCTTCATAATTGACTTTGCAATGTATTGCTGGCAGGGGTGTTCAACGAAAATGTCGAACCGCCCCAACCGATCGACCCAACCCAAACTGCACCGCAATTAGCGGGCTAAAGGTGGGTTGGGTTGGTCTTGGGCTAGTTAAGAAAAGACCGCATTTTAGCAATCGAGTTTGGTTTTATGTTTACGTAGACCGCATAGACCGCGTTCGACCGCGATAATGATAATAGTAGTAGTAGTAATAATAATAAGAAGAAAAAGAAGAAGAAGATGAAGATGAGCACTAATAATATACTAGAATTCTTCATATGTTTATACAAAAGTTTTGATTATGCATAAACATTCAAGTTGGTATTGTATAATATATATGTATAAATATGTAGATGAGATCAATTAATTCATTAATTCTTGGTTATTCACAATCTTCTATAGTTTTTATGTCGTTGATAAAGGCAAAAGAAATAGATGATATCATGATTTTTATAATTTGTTTTCATTACCATTTTATTTTATTTTAAATAATTTTTATTTAATATTTATATATTATTATGATCAGTTTTTTATATAATTAATTCGAAATAATAAATTTTTCACAATCTTATTCATAAAAAAATGGTAATTTTTTTAATAATATTTGTATTCTTTTAAAATAAACATATATAACTATGTATAAGTGCTTATTTTTTACACATTGTAATTGATATATCATATTTTCATAATTAGCACTACAGAAAAATATATTTATTTTGACAAAATAATTGAAACAAAAGCATAAGTTGTCCCAAAATACGAATATAATTGTATAGGTGATTGTCTATATACTAAAGACCGCAAAAACCGCCCAACCCGCCCCAACCCAATTAGACCGCAAAGTGCGATTTTGATGATCGTTGGGTTGGGCTTGGGTAGAGCTTTCTAAAGACCGCAATTATTGGGTTGGGCCAAAAAATTACCTAAACTGCCCCAACCCGCACCGCGTACACTCCTAATTGCTGGCATGTTAAATCACACGCCCAATCTTTTGCTGTAAACAAATTTAGATAAATATATATGGTGGCAGGTCTTAAGCACCAAAATGGAGAACACTATGCAACCTGCTTAAGTCTGATCTTCTATGAAACTAAGTTGAACCCTTCAAGTTCTCCCAGTATTTCCTATTCTTACTGGAGCCACTTGCAACATTCCACTTATTAACTCGTATATTAAAAATGGCTAGCCTCTTCATAGGAATTGAAACAAAGGCCTTATTTCATACCACTTCTGCATGCATACAAGTCTTACACGCCAATATCTCGAGGTCCTACTCGCATCTTTTCCAAAGTTATTAGAAGTAGGGAAAAAGAAAATGAACCTACTCTGATTCGCCAAGCAAATATATCATATATATTTGAGGTGGAAAGTCATGTTAGCAAGAGAAGGAAGTGATCAATCAAAATAAAATACTGCACAATTAGAAAAGTAGGAATTTTTGCATATGTTCATGGCAACTAAAGAAAATCGCATACTTATCATTCTCTTTGATGCTTTGCTAAGTTTCCTATAGACAGAAATCATTCACTCCCAGTTCCATTTAGTTTTCAATCCTTTATTTCAGTAAGTTCGCATTTTTTACTTTCACATAAATATTGAGGTTTTCTCGTATCATCTATGCTATGATCTTTCTCACTATCTGAGAAACTACAAAAAGGCTCAAAGGAAAAAAGAAAGTGGCTCCCCACACCCCCCAAAAAAAAAGAAATTGAAAGATTTCGTTGAAATTGTTCGTTTGGAAATTCCCCGAAATGTTAATCAGAGTTATTCTCTCCATCAGAACAATATGGCCATTATGCTCATTACTAAACTTGTTGAGAAGGTGAATATCCACTCAACCAAATCCCTTGTTCAGAATCAATCTTATCAATTTAATCACAATGTCTAAGTTCTAATTGCTTCTACCAGTACTTCGAGAAAACCCCACAAAAGCCTGAAGCCAAGGAAAGCTAAAACTTTAGAACAAAAGAAACCCACAAGAAAAGAAGCTAAAAAACTTTATTTCGGCACAATCTCGAGATGTTGGTATACTGCCCTTCTGAATTCATTGCTCAGTCAAGATAAAAGAAGATAAATTGAGAAGTCATGAAAAGATGCTACATTTTGAAATTGCAACAGTACAGAACAGTAAACAAATTCAACATGAAATCAAAAAATTACCTAAAACAGAATAAAACCATGAATTAAGAAACCA
The DNA here is from genome assembly GCA_034509725.1 of Sesamum angolense. Taxonomy (NCBI): domain Eukaryota; kingdom Viridiplantae; phylum Streptophyta; class Magnoliopsida; order Lamiales; family Pedaliaceae; genus Sesamum; species Sesamum angolense. The sequence goes on from JACGWL010000008.1 coordinate 3,373,813, forward strand.
AAGAATTGACCATCTCCTTACCAATTCCAGGATCGGTATCAATATTATCTTTTCACGTTTCTTGGAAAAAATTGTCGGAAACCACCACCCCATCAATCCCATCACTCTGAGAAATCGACATCACCACTTTTTCTTGGACAGAGATTCCTCCAAAAGAGCAAACACTTTAAAGGGTCCCAGAAATTGAAATAAAATCCCAGAATTATCCTGTAGCTGCATACACACAGAACATATACTTATATGTATATACACACACAACCACAGAATATGCAGAGGAGTAGTATTTCTTAGTGAAAACAAGAAAGATAAGAATTGTACTGTCAGCTCTGACTCCGAGTCTGGCGATGAGCTGCCACTCTAATGTATTATTATTGAGTTTAAAAAGAAAGGGAGTTACGAATTCTATATGAGATCATTAATCGTAACGCTTCCCACCAACCATATGAAGAACTGTCAAAGAAATTCGGTAGTCTTTTCACGTATTCTTGATGACAAATGGCATAGTCTAAGTGGTTTTTCTGAATATTCTATATTTTATTCCCCTTGTAAAATTAAATAAAATGTGATTAATGGCCTTAAAATTCATGTTCATTATATTCTACATGCTATTCCTCTTGTAAATTTGAATAAAATGGGATTATTAGCCTTGAAATTTATGTTGATTCTTTTGCATAATGCCTGACCTCCTCCTATCATTATTCAATCAATACAAATTTTAATTATCAATCAATAACTTTTTTTAGTGAAACAATGTGTGTATATATATATATATATATATATATGCAAATTTTTTAGTCAATTGCAATTATATTATAAATTTCAATCATTATCAATCAATATATTAATTATCAATATCATATCTATAAACAACCTTTTGTTGTTCTTCATATATCTTATTTTTTTTCTCTAAAATTATATCGTTATCTTTTTTTATGATCGCTTCCTTATAATTCTAATATGAACTTATTATTTTGTATAGATTTATTAAGTAATAAAATATTTATTTTAAATAATTTTAAAGAATTACACACACGTAAGGTGTCTTACAATTACTAGTATCTATAGTTAACCAATTGTTATTCAACTAAACCAACACTTATATATTGGTGAATTTCAAATTCATAACCAGGAGATTATGAAATCTCAATTTTGCGGATTAAGTTATGTGTCATTGAAATTAATACATTAAGAATCTAGCTTATTATATTGAAATATTTCACACATGGTTAATTAAAAAGAAAAATTGCAGCTTTAATTATAAGTTACTTAAACCATGTACTTCATTATAAATTACTATATCTTGAGGAAAATGAAAGACAAATTGAAACCTTTTTGATGCTGCAGAAAGAAGGAAAGTGGAATGTTAGAAACTTGAAAGAGCCCAACCTTTTAGGGTTTCCAATTGTTAGAATTTGAAGCTTTAGTTGGTAGATAATTAAAAAGAAAACTTGAACCCAATACATAATGTAGATGTGACCTAGAAAAGCATAGTAGATCCCTTTAATAAAGTAATATGGGCGATTCTTGCAGATCTCACCACATTGTTTAACTACAAATAATTAGACAGATATGTACCATGTTGACTTCAAATTTACCTTAGTCACCACCACAACCTTAGAAAAGTGAAAGAACCATATTTCCTAGAAATAGAAAAAACCACGTTTATACACACTTTGTTTGAACAATAGATCGCAGTAAGTTATCTGATTGGTGAAAATACTAAGAAAAAGCTCGTAAAAGTGTAATTTGTGATTAAGAGTAAAAATCTTGATTACATATCATACGGGATGACAAATGAAAGACTATTACTGATTTTTTTTTCTGCCTGACTATATTTTATTTCACAGTATTAAAATATAAGACAAGCACGTATATAAAGAAAAGAAGAGGCCAGTACAGACACTTAATAATGGAAATTTATCATGTGGTGAGGTGGGGGGATGGATGGAGAAGTGGTGGGCAGGCAGGCAGGCATGGTGATGGAGATAAACTGAAATGATGTATGCAGCACGAGACAGCACATGAATGAAAGTTTTATTCATAGACCACGTGAAATGTGATGCCCCCACCAAACTTAGAACGCATCTGCCGTGTTTTCGGCGTTGCTCTAATAATGAAAGCAGATGAACTAATCCTCTGTCCTGTTTATGTTAATCATTTGTCTCTATGTTGCGTTGTAACAATTGCGTTAGATAAGTTTGGAATATAAAAATGAAGAGAAAAGAGACCGTTATCATTTACCCTTTCATATTGTGTTTTCGCTTTACATATACATAGCAATAATGGGAAATCTGTTTTAAATATAAAAGTTGTGTAAAACTTCATGTGTGTGCGCGCGCACGCGTGAGCGCATATACAAAATCTACAAAATATAGAATCCAGACCGGATAATCAAACATGCAAATCTAATCCACAGCACTGTTGAAAACCATTTCCTGTGAGTTTATCAAGCTCCTATAGTTGCACTCTGAAGTCTATACCACAAGAACAAGAATACACTGGCGCCGAGAGCACAGCCAAAAACCACATATTCCTGTGCCGGTGGTCACCAAAAACGGATTCAAGAATTTTCAGCATTATAGAGATAATGTAAACATACATGATACAACTAAGGAACATCTGCCTAATCTTTGCTATTACTGGTGACTCAAGCCTGTGCTTTTCATAGCCCATAACATCCATTTGAGACCAACTAACAAAAATGTCCCAATAAAGATCACCTTGAATGCTTCCTCCAAGACTTTGAAACCATTCCAGAATTGCAATTTACATAATGGTGATTAACGCAGCAATGAGAAATCAGGAGGGCAGTCCGTCAAGAGTACAAAATTTCAATCATTTCGCTCCTTTTAGTCGCATGGAAGTAAACCGGTGCAGAGTGCTCCAATCCCTCGCTTCTTTTTGTGGCTTCTTTTTTTGTTTGTTTGCATGTTTTTCATTTACATGTCATGACATCCATCACAGGGTTTGCGTGGACTAAATTTGTTTTTTCTTTTTTTTTCCTTTGGCCCCAACTGCGCTCCAAAATTGATCTGCATCAGAAAATGAATTGATGAGCCCGAAAAGATAGGGCTAACGGGACAAAATGTGGTAAGCCTGAAAAAAGACTTGAATTGATAATTGCAGAGATATATATTCCCTCTAAACTGTTCATGCATAGTGACACATATTTTCGCAATTTTGAGTGCCATGAACTTGGCAGAGGGGCATCGGGCACGGAAATCAATCAGTAGAATGGAATCAAAAGTAGCCAACTCCCACAGCATAAATATCCATTAAGCTTGAACACCGCCTAACTATTACAAAAGCTCTTTCAAATCACTGTTAGATATGCATTAAAATAGCCATCATTACTCTCCAACATGCTTCCTCTCTACACAAAGATACATGCATATTTGTTTTTTAAAGGTTTAAGCATTCCTAGCATACATATAGCAATGCAAAAGAGGGAGAAAATACCAGAACACAAAACTCTATCTCCACGTGGTCTCTTATGCTGCTTCACGTATTTTGGGATTTGGGGGGGAACCAATAATGCTGGCAGGTCCTTTTGCCAGATGACCTTTGGCATTCCCACCAGATGGACCGCCTGGGTTCTTAGTTACCATATCATTGGCCACAATTGACTTCTTTATCTGTGAGAGAAGAAACATGTATAAATCTAGTTCGAACAGAACTACAAATTGTAGAACCTGAAACTAAAGAAAGCATCCTGATATCCACGTTGTACTATTTCCCATTAACCTCAGATGATGATTTCAAGCAAAAGAAGCAAATGAAGAAGCAGAACTTACAGCAGCAAGCCGCTCTCTGTGAATATCACTTACAATCTGGAACCATAAGAAACATGTGAGAAAAAAGATGAGAAAGTTGGGGTGGAAGAGAGAAGAGAAGCATACAAGAAGATTAGTGACTAGATAAAGAATCAATGCCAATGTGCTGGTCACCCTCTTACAGAAAAATAATCAAAGGATCATACCGGTTTTTTGTACGTCTTAATCTCATCCCCTCCAAAGCCAGGAAGAGTCATATTCCAGTTTCTTTCTAATTCAAGATACAAGTAGAAAGTTAAGGTATATATTCTTTTTATAACTAGAAAAAAGAAACTCAGAGAAACTAACCTAGATGTAGGAGTATGTCCTTTGCTTCTAAAGTGGTAGATTTCCGATGCTTAGCCAGCGAACAGCCAAATGTTGTAATCTGGTGAAGTTGAAGTTAGAGTTCTAATGAGCTTACCATCAACAAGCATGAGAAAAAGGATGAAGGATTTACAGCAGAAATGAGTTGATAGTAAATCTAAATAACAACGTACACAGAATTAAGCAACAGAAAAGCCATGTGTAAAATTGTTCAACTTTTATTTACCAATTTTGTAATATGATGTTTCAGAGATACTTTGTAAGCCTTTAAATGCCGGAGCAACCCCAGGAAGCACAAGAACCCTTTTTGTCATGACAAAAGAGAGGAAAAACTATCCTCCCCGGCCAATGTCCACTTATTTGTTATTTTATAAGAAATACAGAATGATCCTTCCAGTTTCATCTTTCAACCAATAACAAAATAAGCGTATTTTAGATGTTTTTGCTAACCAGATTTGCATGAGAAATCAACAGTGGATGAACTACTTGGTCTCGAAGATTCACAAAAGTATGCAGGTAACTCTACAGTTGATATATCAGAACTTTCAGTACATTTTGGGTGCAACAAGAATAAATGTTATGGTAGCAAAGATCCAGTATGCAGTAAACAAATTTGTGGGACACCACTTCTAGAAATCTGCAATTTCCAACTTACTGATTCCACAAAATCCTCAGCAATTTCGACAAGAATGTCTTCAACCTCGGGATCTAATTTCTCAGATGGGTCAATCTGGCCAAAAAAGAAAAGTCAAACACATTGATCACAAATATCCAACAATTGCTCTTAGATCACGGACAGGTGCAGAGTGTATGAACCAAAACCAGGCACTTGCAAAATCAAATTATGAAAGTGAACTATGCAACTGCACAAGTGCAGGCAAAGAATAGATATAAAATCGTTTTGGAGGGGGCAAAAAGAAGAGATGTCAGGTGGAAGGGCAACACAGACCTCTGCCATTAAGGCACATTAGAAGCCTAGCCACATGCGTCTTGACTCTTAATTGGTAAGAGGCAAAAACACATAAACTATCAAATCATTGACTCCACAGATGTTGACAAAAATAGGAAATAAGGCAGGCATATTCACCTGGTTTACAAGTTCCTGAATGCTTCGCTTGCTTACAATTCTGTTTGAAGATTCTTCAGTATCTGCGATTGCAGTTTTACTGAGGGCTCCAGGGTGTGATGCACTAGATTGCATCATGCCAAGAGGCGGTTTTTGGTTCCCCAATCCTGATCCCCTTGTGATCTGTTGTTGATGAGATAACGACTGTTGAATCCTAGAAGGTGGATATTGTTGGCCATGATGCTCCAGGGGCTGGCCTGAGGCTGAGGATTGTGGTGGCTGTTGGCTTGAACCAATTGGCTGTTGCTGTGGAGTGGTAGACATGTTTTGGTGATGTTGCTGAGGAATATGGGATCTTTGCTGAAATGATTGAGTACTCGTCTGTGGTCGAAGTGACGGAGTTGGCAAAGGAGGTTTGCCTTGCGTTCCAGAAGACAACCATGGTTGATTCTGGGGCTGTGGACTTTGAGAACTGCTAGGTGATGGTGATCCGGGGGATCCCAATGATGAAACTCTAAGCATACCATGTCCTTGAAAATTCTGATTAGAATAGGGGCAAGAAACACATATAAGTCAAATATACTGCTAATCAGAAATCAGCAAATAAGCCACCTTTTAAACCAATCCGAACCTTGGGGGTGAGACAAGAACCGGTTTAACTTTCAAACACAACAGCATTGATAAAATATAGCTAAACAACATACAAAACCGAGACAGCAAATTCACCAACACTGAGTAACCTAGAAATTCTTCAAATTAAACAAAGACAAAGGATCATGCATCCACAATAATAAAGAAAAAGACGAAGCAAAAATCGGCAAAAGACATGTTACCTGAAAAAACATGAGAGTTAGCATTTAAAAGCAGATATTTCAGATAAGAAAAGTTTCATGGCAGAGTTATCCATCACCTTAGAAGGAAGGTTTCTCTATGTTGTACAGATGCATGGCAAAAACAATATCGCACAAAGGAAAAACTAATCTCGAGAAAAGTAGGAAATGGAAAATAAGGACACAAGCAAAGAACATAGTAAATGATTCGAGTTTGACAAATCATAGGAATCCTGACTGAACATACAGTCTTCCTAAGAAATAACAAAAGTATGGAACATGTGAACATAATAAAGCAATACAAGCATACATTACATGCTTTAAACTTAACCTTGCACCATCATTATATTGGTAGAGACTAGAAATGTAAATAATAAAAGCAATACAAACATAAACTACATGCTTCAGACTTAGCCTTGCACCATTTTATCTTGGCAGAGACTAGAAATGAATGTAAAACTCAAGCACTAGTAATCCTGAAATCACAGGGACATGACACTCTAAAAGGCAGTGAAGTTCATAAACCAAAAGGAACTACTTCTGTTTGTGGTTCATTTTACACTGCCAAACTAATGCATGGATACCACTTTAACAAAATGTCCTCATAACAGTTGAATCATCTCAGCTGCTTAATCATTCCAGCTTTCAATATGCATCATGGAGCACCAAACTTAATTTAACTTGAAAATTGCCCTGTCAACTTTCAGTTTGTTTTATCATTTCAGATCAAGTTTTTATATATAGCCCCTTAAATAACTACATGAGATGCTCAAAAACTTCAAAAAATCTTCATAAAACAAGTCTACGGAATCCAAGTTTTTCTGAACTACAGGGCAGAATATCAAAACTTCTCCTCATCAAAGATACCTCACTTTCAATATTCTCGTGGACTTAAGGGCACAAATAAATTTATCAAATCAAATCTCAATCATCAATGACATGACATGAGGTGTATAGGCTTTTCGTTCCACCACTTTATTTCTAGTTTCAGAATCTGATAAGTTAGCAACCTGTGCAGCAGGAGACTGACTACTTGGGGCAGTCTGCGGTCTGAGAGATGACTGGGAAGGCCTCAGCTGATGAGAAGGAACCGCTGCTGGCCGCATTGAAGATGTCGTACCCAGCGAACCCGTCATCCCCATTCCTTGCATTGGCTGCCTTATCTATGATATATATAAACAAGGACTGAGACAAACACCCAACTCCACAATTGTGTAAACAACATAGCAGAGAAATAAAAATTTACTCAACTACCAGAGCCAATCTGAAGATTTTGCACCACCGAGATTCAGAATTCTACTTAAAACCATAAAAAATAGAAGTCCGAGCATGGCTGTTTCTAAGAGTAATTACAAATTCCTCCCCAACCCCCAACCCCCCACGGTCAATGTAACCTAGATATTACATATCAAGTTCTTAAAGACGCTTCCCTGTTCACCTCAAAACACAAATATGTATAATGAGTAATGAGAAAGGGACACGTACGAAAAGTAGGAATTACCTGGGATGGTTGGCCGTAAGATGGGGGAGTGAGTGAAGAAAACGATGCAGGCGGAGGGGGAGGAGTGGAGGGATTATGGGCAGGGACTCCAATGGCCACTCCGCCGCGAGGGGGCGGCGGAGCGGAAATCGAAGACGAAGTTGAAGACGAAGAAGAAGGAAGTGGAGGCGAGGGGAGAGAGAAGTGGGAGTAGGGAGGTTGCTGCCATGGCCGGGTATTGAATGACGGCCTTGTTTGGGAAGTGGTAGATTGCTGGGACTGTGGCGTAGTAGGAGGTTTAGAGGTTGGGGTTGGGGTGGGATTTGAATTTGGGAATGAGGTGGTGGTTGTTGGCGGTGGCAGCGAAGAAGAAACAGGTGGTGCTGCGGCGGAGGTTGTCGCGGGCGGTGGTTGGGGGGTTTGCGGAGTCTGGTCGGAGGATGATTGTGCAGCGGAGGGGGTTGGTTCCATCAGATCAGCGGCCCGAGTATTGCAAAGGGGGGAAATTGTTGCGTTCTGCGTCGTATAAATAGTACTTGTCGTTTTTGAGAGGACATGAATTAAACTAATATCCGAATTAAGCGATATTAATCTTTAATTAATGGTATTGATATAAAAAAAAGAGAGAGAAATTTTTTTATAAGGCGCGTTTTTTACAAAAAAAAAATTGTTTGTATCAATTATTATTATCGTATTAAAAAAATAATATTTATTATATGTAATTTTTATGGTTTAAGATTAAAGAAATAAGATGTCAACCAATCATAACAAATCATGTATAGAACAACATATTGAAGGCTTTCAACAATGACCGCAATAGAAGATCCACTGCATCGGAAGGTTTGCCCATGTATTCGTTTAACGCAGAAATTCCAAAAAATACATAATTCTCTTCGAATCAACTCTAAATCTCCTCAAATAAACAAAAAAATATTTCAATTCCAGGAGGTCCTTAGCCGAGCGGGTTTGCAGCCGTTGCAATTGAATGAGGCACTTGAAAGAATTTCAAACATTTGGTAGTTTGATGACTATGATCATTTCGGGCAACTTCTAAGAAAAACAAAAATCTGATGACAAAATAGTCGTTGGGTAGATATAAATAAGATAAATTATACTTCAATCGATGAATTGGTAGGTCTTCCAATGAATTTGGATTAAAAACTAGAGCTTGAGAGAATGAGGGGAATTTGAAAAATTAGAAATTATGGAATAAAAATGCATGTGTTAACCATTTTATCCACATTACCATCCTCATTCGCACGTAAATCACTCGTACTTTTCTCCGGCCAGCATTGTAAATTGCCGGCCAATTTTAGGACTATACGTGTCAGTTGTCACGTTTTAAACATTTAGAAAATTAAATGTGTTTTACATAACTAAATGTTGGATTGTTTTTGTTCACTAAATAAAATATGTCAAAATTATTAAACTTACAGAATTAAATCAGGAAAAAAAAAAAAGGGACTTAAATTAGAGGACTAAAAAGATTTTTGGCCTTAGGGAATGACTACAATCTTGCCCTGTCTTTGCATTGGGATTGTATTTGTTCATAGGACTAGATTGCCATTTCTAGTACTCTCTGCATTCTCTTCAATAAGAGGAAAACCCTCTGGACTTGTGTTTCCATCCTCAACAGCTTGTGTGCTATCAGGATCCCTTTCCCTGCACACCCAATACTCATTTAAACTTCAAATGCCACAAACTAATAAATGAACAAGTAGTTGTTGCTTGCAAGACATACGTTTTCGAGTAGATGAATATCCCGATCGCCACAAGCGCATAAGCCGAATAGTATAACCAGTTAACCTGCGATTCACAGCCGTTGTGTCGCCTGTGAATGGGTGATTACACCACGAGAACCAGCGAAATTAGGAAAAATGACAAACCTGCTGTTTGTAGATAAACAGTCTTATTAGAACTGCCCACATATCAGACGTCAGAAGGGATAGATTGAAAAGTGTGGCTCCACTCATCTGTATCAGAATACATGTGCAATAGTATGGTTTAAAAACACAGCTGATGGTTGATTTACTGCAAAATTCTGCAGCTGTTGAAGCTGACCTTTAGAACGAAAGGGCTGAGCGTATAGAACATGAAGCTCGCTATCGTGTTTCCAACATAGGCTAATACCTGTGGACGAGGGAGTGATTATCAGACGATATATGGTTTGATTGGTTTCAGGACAAGATAGCTGCTACATGTTACATAGAATCAGACAACTTTTACCATGATATGGAGGTTGTTTTAAGAAGAGAAAACGTAGGAAAATGAGTATTTCTGTCTACTTACTAGTTGAGGAGACCAACTGATCGATTCGAGGCTCTTCCTCTCCAATGTGGCCCTGTAAGAAAGTGAAGGAAATACAGAAATTACAGTACTAGTTGAATGTAATTTTCTGAGTAAAAGCCGAATCCATTTCTCCGGTTTGCTTAATGACAAGGATACATCCCTGATGCAGTGACAAGCATGCCGAACACGCTGACCATTGTCACTACTTCAACGCGGTCTTTCTTCTTAGCACAAAATTCCTGTAAGACAGATACGAGATATGTCTAATAGTATTCATGACTTACAAAGACAGTAAAGGGACAAGACAGATTTACCAACCACGCCAATGTTGTTCATTGCAAAAAAAACTGTTGCTGCAATGACAAGAATATCGCCATAAAGAGGTTTAGGGCCACCTGAGAGGCAAATTCGATCCTGTTATGACATTTATCTGTACTGAAATAGTTTCTTGATCATGCACTTACAAGAACTCATCAGGGTGTCAACTACATTAGACGAGTTACTGGTCCGCTGGGCAGAAAATGTTACCTCCAACACTGTTAGAATCAGACAGAATCACTAGACCAAGGCCTACAAGGCAAATTCCGGCACCAAAGAACTGCCAAAGGGAATATCGTGTCCCCAAGACAAGCCGTGTCAGAATTATCGCCCACGCAATCGTCCAGCAATCTAGTATCGTCACACTGGTGATTGATGTGTACTCATAAGCTTTAGTCACTGCAATAGATCCATCCGAAATGAATTTCTTCGTAATCTTGGTATTGACTCGGGAGTTTGTATATGTCCACTACAATAGTGTTCGATTTGAAATAGAAAATCCAATTCAACACAGAAGAAGTGCAAGTCAACCAGCCTTACCAAGATAATTGCCTAGGACATCAACAAGGCCTAGAACAACATACCAATACCACGGAACCTGCATTTTTGGACACGAAACCAAAGTCAACACCTTGGTTGTCCGAAATCAAAACATGAAATATCAATGTATCTAGTTAATGTAAGAACCAGCAATTTGTGTCCGCGGTAGAGCATTATGCTTCCGTAGATGAAAGCCAGAGCCATGTATGTGAAGAATGAGAGAGTAAGCGGTGTATGCACACCTGCACAATCCCACAAACACAGATCAGATCAGCATAATGTTATTGTAAGAAAGTGCACAAGTCATGAAGAGATACCTTGATTGGTGACCAAAGAAATAGCAAAGCTGGAGATGGCCACACTAAGAGAAACAGCCTGACCTAAGAACAAGAGGAATGCTGTCCGAGCCATGCCCGGACGGTTGATCCACAAGCAGCTGCTGCTGCTGCTCATGGCTTCTGAGATATGTGGAAGAACGAGTAATAACTGGTTGTTATTTTAGCATTTGTTACTAGTTTCGAGGAACCATTTTTCAAGATTTGATCAGAAACAGAGGTGCACCTAACTGATTTTATGGTGTGTGTCTCAAAATGTCAACTACGTATATACAACTCTTTTTTTGCTCTAAAGTGAACTTTGTTTTATTTTAGTTTTAGTCCATTCTCTACTCTTCGCTGTATTGGCACAGTTATACTCCCCGTTCGATATAATTATACATAGATTTCTTATTTAGTATTCTTGAAGTTTACTATCAAGTCCCCAATTAATCAAAATTTATTAAATTTTATGATGTTAACAAAAAGATGGATAAAAATTTATATTTATCTTCACTTATCTTATTACTGATTTATTGTAGGTTAAGTAAATCTTTTTATGATCAAATTACCTTTATACATTTTTACACGTTAATGCATGTAATGATATATATTTTCACCATTATAATAGTAGTTTAGTCATTGAAAGGTTTGTTTGACCTGCAATAAGTCACTTGGGGTAAATATCAATTTTCATTCAATTTTTGTTGTTAATATCAATAAATTCGGTGAATTTTGATTGACATGATTATTTATTTATTAGACAGAACTAAACCTTAAAAATACTAAATGTGATGTTCCAAATAGTAAAAAATTCATATATAATTACACTAAATATCAAAGAAAACAGTGTAATTATCCCCAATATCTATCTAATTAACACTCCGAATTTTTTGGAGTAGGTTCCGACCCGACACGCACTGAATGATTTCATGCTGTTGGCCGAGGTTTCTTCTTCCAGTTTCTAATGAATTTAGACTAGGAAATGACACTAATCATAGTGATTACATTACACTCAAAATATTTCAGTGTGCAAGCTAGTGTAGTTTTAGGCGATTTTAAAGTAGTCTGAAAACTGAATGCACGACTAATTTATAGAAAGAAATTCAGATTGTTTCTTAGACAGTACGAAAACCAAGACAAATCAGATCTCTTTTTTTTTTTTTTATAATAATATAATTCATGTGAGCCATAAATATACGAAGGGATATGATTGTTTTTTTTAAGCTACGGGCTCCAAGATTTTCTGGAAAACTTCCTTCACATGCCAAATTCACAGTGATCAATCTATTTGTGGGGTACAAAATAACCAAAGCTAAATGTTGTGACTTTAGTCTCTAAATTTCATTTTTTAACGCTTGTATTCCTAAATTTTTAGTTTTTATTTTAAGTTAATCCATCTAATCATATTTCAGCGAAAACATCATGTGAATGTGATTGTGTAATCAGAACAGGTTTAATTATTTTCTATTATTAAAAAATAATAAAAATTTATTTAAAATAAAATATATATTATTAAAATAACAAGTTGTGGATTGTTTTTTTTTTTAAATAACACGGGGAGTCGCGATTTCATTTTTTAACGCTTGTCCACGACTCCCTTTTAAATTTTTTTAATTTTAATAATTAATTTTTATCTGTAATTAATTAACAAATATTATAAATTTAATTAATTATATTTTTAATAAATTTATAATTTATACATATATATTGTTCTCTCATCAAATCTTCCTCACCACAAATGAATTCGTACAAGCTAGCACCAATATATTCACTTTCCTCATTCTGTCAGGATTTTTTTTTTTTTTTGGTTAAAAAAATACTAATTTGATAATTTATAAACTTAAAAGGACTAAAGTGAAAAAGCAAACATAAATTTACCATTTTCACCTTCCAATAGGTCAAACTCCGAAAAATGCTAATAGGGATCAATTTGAGATAGAAATTAAAGTTTAGAAATTTTAATATCACTAAATAAATTTAAGTGATTCTAAATGAGAATTGATTGGACCAACTATAATATTTACCCAATAATTAACTACACAATTTATTTATATAAAACATGTCAAATTTAATTTACTGAAAACAATAAATTCAAGTCAAATAAATAATTAAATAAAAATTGATATTAAAATAAATATATACCTTGATCTGTGATTAGAACACGAGTAATTCTAACTCCATCTTCTTGATACCTCATAAAGTCCAGAGATTCTAACTGTGCACTCCATCAACAGTGAATTAATTTTTCATTATTATTTTACTCTATGTAAAATATAATTCATATCTAGGTAAAATAATATTTTAAATCAAATTATGAGGTATTATTAGTACGACCCGTCATAATTTTTGGAATTTTAATACTTGTCAATGTATCAATTCACGTGATTTTTCAATTCACTAAATATTTATTATATTGTACTAAAGATAACAAAATATATTATTAATTAATCCAATATAAATAAATAAGTTAAGTAACCTAATAAAAAAAAAAACTCAAAATCCCAAATTTAGAAAATAAATTAATTATGAATGATAGTTATGTTTGAGTCTGGACGAGTTCACAAAATTAACTCAAACCCAGATTCGAAACCCATTTACTTGAATTCGAACCCGTATATTCGTGAGGGGTTTGGAACTGGGCCAAAATTTATCCATACCCGTTCTCATGCATAAATTATGTTTTAGCACCCAATTGTTCCTAAACCTTTGAGCTATATGACAACATCCAAGTATATATTGTAATTTATTAGAAATAACATCCAACGCATAAGGTAGGGTTTGAACCCATAACCTCTAAATTCATGGAACCTGAACTTCGTTAATTGAGTTATGCCTCATCGGCCATATAGTTCAATATTTGCACGAAGTTTTTGACAATTTTGTCTTTTCATTAGGTTTCGATTTTGATTCTTGATAAACAAAATATTAATTTAATGACCACAGAACTTTAATTATATATATTTATAGATACATAATACTAAAAAAAATAATCAATCACGAGGTTCATAATATGAATACACGATCACGGAATTGATAACATATACAGTAAAATTAATGACCTCGAGATAGGGTTCTACCAACCAAATATAGTTACAATTCCCAAATGGACATCCCAAGAGTCAATCAATTGACAAAATAAGCACCTCTACAATGCACCGATTAGCCCAAACACTTAATAACAATAAACCAAGTAGTGGGGGGAAAAAAAAAAAAGAAAGAAAAAAAGAAGGGATAATTACACTTTCCTCCCCTATGTTTGGTGTAATTACATATAGACTCCCTGTGATTTGGAAAATTATAACTAATATCCCAAAAGTTTGCTTTCATCTAACAAATAAGTCTCTTTGTCAATCAAAATTCACCAAATTAACTGATATTAATAAAAATAAAATAAAATAAATTCATATTAACCCTTAATTGACACATTACTGATTTCTTACAGGTCAAATAAATCTTTTTATGATCAAATTACCCTCATATATCTTCACGCGTTAATGTATCTGAGGACGTATATCTTCAACGTTATAAAGGTAATTTAGTCCGAAAAAATTTATTTAAATGCAATTTTTTTTTGTTAATATCAATCAAGGGTTAATATGGATTTTTTCTAATTTTTTTTTTAATATCAGTCAATTCGGTGAATTTTGACTAACGAATGAACTTATTTTTAGATGTAATCAAACCTTAAGGGTGTTAGATATAATTTTTTAAATAACAAAAAAATTTACGTATAATTACACCAAATATGAGGAGAGTGATTGTAATTATACCAAGAAAGAAAGAGAGAAAAGGCATAGTGATAAACCCATTGACCCTTTCCTCCTTGCAACAGTGATTGGTGAGTGCCTTTCTTGGTATGTATATATGATTGTGTTGAACAAAAGAGATGGACTTGGACGGTCCAACAATAATGTAATAAATCCCTACATTAAATTAATACACTAATTAATTATTTTTATTTATTTAATATCGTCATCCATAATTGACGCCCATTAAATAAGTAAAGAGGAAAAGTCTACAGAGAAGCAAACACGCACAACAATCATGCTACCTACTTCTACCCACCTAACTCCCTCCAAACTTTTTTTACATCTCACATTCACCTTATATTTATACGTGCTTCTATTTTTAAATTCTTCATTATATTATTTTATTTAATAAAATAAGTATTAATTGTTTATTAATATGACATTAATCTACGATCCTAAAATGTAATAAAAAAATCCACGCCAACCTAATCCTTAACCTCCCAGAGTGACACATTTGCTCCACATGGCCCCACCACGACCACTCCCTCGTCACCACGCGTCCTTAACCCATCCGTTTCGTCTCAAAAGATCACGTCATGGAATCTTTCATTATATAATGACAATATTATATTTCATATCGTGTTTTATACATAAACATCATGTGTATATTATTCAAAAAATAATTTATTTGCGTTATGTGGTGTACAAAAGATGGTATGCAGAACATAACATTATTTTGTAACAGAAAATTCAATTTAAAAATAATATAAAAAAATACTTACAATTTCATGGTTTGTCGAAAAATGAAAAAAGAATAGTATTTGTAATAATAATAAATAATAATAAAAGGGGGGGGGGGGGGGGGGCGGTTGTTGACAACAAACATGGGGGACCATACAATCCCAACTCAATAGCCTTGTTGTTTGTGTTGTGTCTATTATTCTCATTTACACCTTCTTTGGCTTTCATGGAAAAAAACACAAAAGGCAAAGGGGAAGTTAACTTAAAATTCATCCTCCTTTTTGGCTATTTCCAGGCTGTCTCCCTCTTCTTCCACTCTCTATCTCTTCTATGATTGACTCACTCTTTTCAATTTCCTTTCTCAATATTCATATATTGAATTCCCTTTTGGCTTTTTCTTTCCTTTCTTGGATCCTTCCTCTTCCCCACTTCCCTTTTTATTATTCCTTCTCCAATCCCTTCCTCTTCATCATATAGATTCCTTTCCCTCTCCCTCTCCCTCTCCCTCTCCCTCTCCCTTCTGCATAAAAATCATCATATTTCTTTTCGCAGGCATCACTTTCCAGTTCCCCCCCCTTGATTGGGAGTTCTTGATATGGCTGAAGAGCACGGGTTTCAGGCTCCCGAAGGCCACCGCTTGTGCGTCAACAACTGCGGGTTTTTCGGCAGCCCTGCCACGCAATATATGTGTTCTAAATGTTATAGGGACCTTTCCATCAAGAAATCTGCCGATTTTTCCTCTCCGTTGACTGCCCCTCCGCCGTCGTCGTCCACGGCGGCGCAGCCGAGTCTTTCCTCGCTGGAGAAGGCTGAGTCCTCCGTCGCGGCGGTGGTGGCTCAGTCTCCCCCGATGACGGAGCAGCAGCAGCCGCAGCCGCAGCCGCAGCCGAGCCGGTGCTCCACGTGCAGGAAGAAGGTGGGGCTGACGGGGTTCAGGTGCAGGTGCGGGATCACCTACTGTGGGACCCACCGGTACCCGGAGAAGCACGGGTGCACGTTTGATTTCAAGGCCTTGGGAAGGGAGGCCATCGCTAAGGCTAATCCGGTGGTGAAAGCCGACAAGCTGGAGAAGATTTGATCCTAGGCCGTCGGATTTCTTAATTGTGGGGATGAGTGGTCGAGATGGGTCGGCCACGGTGGTTATAAGAAATGATGATGAATCGATGATCCTGCGCTACGGCGGCGGCGGTCCTGTAGAAAACGTGTGAATTTGATGTGTATAATTTTTACGTTTTATTAATTAAAAATTTAATATAATTTTCTTCATTTAGTAGTCTATTACCATAATCAATATCATCATCTTACAGCTTCCAGCTCTTCCTAATTTGTATTTACCCAAAAATTAAAAAAAAAAAAGAAAAAGTTGGGACTATACACGGTTTGGTTGCATTTCATTAATTTTAAATTCTTTGAATGGTTTTAAATTTAAAAGATTTTAAAATTCTATTTTAATTTTATATTATGTTGCATTGCGTTGAATATTGATAAATTTACTTTTTTTTTTTACACACAAAGCCAATAATTCAATATTTTGTTTTGGGTTGTTGTTGGTTAGAAATATGTAATTCTATTGGGGTCAATAAAATCTAATCTAAATAGGGAGAACTTAGAATTTTATGACTATAAAAGTATAAATTATTAGTTGAACGTAATAGTGATACCTATACTTACAAAGCCGATTAGTGACATCGCTGCACTATTTTTTTTTAAAAGTCAATAATGTCCTTCAATTAATAAAATAACTAACTCATTCCACTTCTCAAATTATACATTAACTAATAATTAGTTTTTTTTCTTTTTTCTTTTTAATATCATGTACTGATTTGTGTATTTTTCTCTTATTTATAATATATTTTAAAATATAAAAAATTATTTATTATTTATACGCAGGAATAATGTGTCACAACAACTAGTATGTAAAGGGAGAGTATCTATTTAATATCTTTTTTATTTTTTGTATGCTAGTTTTCCTCCTTTTTTTCTACCTACTAACTTTCCACCCTTCCTCCACTATCTATAAACAATAAAACCTATTTTCTAAATAGTTATTTACTTATATTTCTCCTACTCTAAATATTCTCTTTCAAAATAATTTATTTTATTATAATTATTTTCATATTATTATTTTCCTACAACAACAAAAAAAATAAATAAAAAATAATTTATTTGTATACATATATCAAATATATCACATATAATTAGTTATTATTAAAAAAAAAGAAAAAAAAAAGTAAGAATGTTATGAAGGGGTTATAATAGAAGTAATAATTGAGATAATAATAAAAATTGGGGTAAAGGTTATTGCTTAAGAGAGGAGCAACACCCCCTAAATAATGGAAAATTTATAGTGGGTTTGGGTATGGGTTCGGACTCGGATACGGGTTTGGGATGTGATCCGCTTATTCATATATGTGTTTGATATTGGTAACTGGGGAGAGGGACCATCACTTAGAGTTGCTACAGGGGAGCGAGAGGGATTGTAATGTTGTTGTTGGGCGCATGTGGGAAAAAGTATAATCTCTCTCTTCCGTTTGTTTTTTTAATAAAGTATAATCTCTTTGGTATAAGACGGAAAAATCATATTTCCTTTACTCTTTTGTAATTACATATAAATACTTTATAGTTTGAAATTATATATTTAATTATATTTCTTTCGACAAATAGACCCATCTATTAGTCAAAACTGTTACTATCAACAACAACAAAAATTGATTATCATAATTCATATTTATCATCAATTAATTTATTACAGGTAAATAAATCTTCTTTTACCAATCTATCCTTGTGCAAGCAAATATGATTCTCCATTCAATTCTTTTTGTTAATGTTAACAAATTTTATGAGTTTTACTAATAGATGAATTTATTTATTGGATCAAAATAAACGTTAGGGATATTAATTAAATGTAATTTTTTGAACTACAGTAAATCATATGTAACTATATTAAATCTAAAAAAAACAATGTAATTATCCTTTAATATAATATTGCGCCAACGTCATTTCTATTTATATATTTAACTTATATAAATACAATTATTAGATAACATATGATTTTAATTAATATTTTGTCTGGAGTAAAGTTGGGCTCAGTTGTTGAGTTAAAACGATCCAAATTATATAATGATCTTTTTGGGCTCCTTGTAGATACACAAATGTATACTGTCGTCACAGAGGAAAATAAAATAAATAAATAAATAATCAGGCAACAAAAATTATTAATTACGGTCAAATTAATTTGATTCTAAATTTTTCTTAATATATATATACATAAAATAAAAAATAAATAAATAAATGAGCAATAATTCCACATTTGTGGGGCAAAATAAAATAATTACATCAATTTTAACACATAATTTTCTTGAATTTCCCCTAGTTGGTACAATATTTCTCACAGGATCGGAACCAACACTACTGTACAGTCTATTCAAATTTCTAGGTCTTGATCTCACAGTAGGTAGGTGCAACATTTATTTAATTACTATAATTCATCATTTGAAGAATTGGATGAAATTTTAGTTTGGTTGCAGGGTGTGGAGGAGCTCAAGCGTTCCAACCATACCTCGTCCGACGTGTGCGCGTTGGTCTCATTGTTACGATGCCACGACCAATGCGCATGGGTGCTGTTCACTATCCGCAGTCGCCCATGTCCGAAGCTTGGTTCTCGGTACACTGAGATTGAAGGACTTGGGCTCTCGAACCTTAACAAGTAACAACAACATCAATATACACACACAAACACAAAGAAAGGAAAGAAATTAGTAATAGGTTTTCTTTGATCTTTTTTGTAAGCGATATTCATAAATTTTTATCCCAAAATAAATTTGATCGAACCAAATCAATCACATAACAAGTATGATTGATCATTTTTCTTAAATTGTACATCAATCACACAATAAGTATATTACACTTGTCATATGATTGATTTAAGTTTAGCCAAATCAGATTCGGATTAGAATTTTCCTTTATTGTCCATTATGATCTACTTATACATGTAATGAAGTTCCTTAATTTTGGTATATTTTAAAAAGATAATTAGGTAGAGATACTTACAACATAGCAAGGCCTTCTCTATTTCCTCCATCCCCAATGGTCACATGCACAGGACCACATTCATCCTCCTTGTTATCATAAACCCTGCTCTGCACCATTCATCAAACCAAAATATTCAATTAACTATTGTTAATCTCCAATCATAATATTAATTTCCTTAAAAAAATTATTAAAAAAAAAGTGAACTTGACATACGAATCTCTCGTATGCGTGAACATGTCCCGCAAAGACCACATCGACCCGTGCCTCGTACAATATTTTCTCCATGGCTGTCCTCATGCTCTCTCCCTCCCCTTTATGAGCAAGATTAGAATTGTACCACGGGGCATGTATTATTACCAAAATCCAAGGTGTCTTTCTCCTGTCAACTCTCGCCAAATCACCTTGCAGCCACTTGTACTGATTTGAGTTGGAATCGAAGTCCGTGTAAGATCCGAGCATGATTATATGAACACCAGCCACGTCGAATGAATAGTACAAGTTGGATGCCGACCCACTCTCTTGGTGTGGCATTAGCCATCTCGCGTTGTAGGCTTTGAAACCGTGAGGGTAAATGATTGGGAAGGTTTCAATTTCGTGGTTTCCTTCCGTGACCATCCAGGGCCGGGTGCTTGCATATGGCTCGACCAGGCGCCCAAATGAGTCCCATAGTGGCTGGTTAGTATCGGCATAAGACAGATCACCGGGTAGAAGTAGTAGATCGTAGTCCCTAGCGCCAACGTGTGATAAGGTTGAGGCTGTCCATTCGGTTTGTCCTAGGTCACCTATATATATATTTCAAAGTGCAAAAGAATATTAATACGAATCAAAAGATTATAAGTTATAATTAAAAAAATTCTTATTTGAACCTAATTTGATTGAACCAACACCAATCACATTTGCAAGTGTATTGCACTTGCCATATAATTAGTTCAGGTTTGACCGAGTCGAGTGGGCTAAAATTTCCCATTATAACTAATGATAAAATCAAAGTCCAAGCGTTTTAGATGGAATAGAGACTTAAAGACAAAAATTGAGATAAATAATTAAAAAAAAAAAAAAAGGTGCGGAAAGGCTTTGCTTGCAAGTTTAATTCCACTTCAATAATGGCCTCATTTTCACTGAACTAATAGAACTAACTCGAAAAAGACTTCAAAACAGGCACGCAACCGACGACAAGAAGCAAAATGTGAATGAAATCGGCGGCCACCACTACTTACCAGCGACGGCAAATTCGACGGGAAAAGCCGACGGCAGCGTCCGGAAGCTGAACTCCGGCCCATAACCGCCGCATCTGTAGTAATACATTGTGCTCGGCTCCAATGGTCCAATCCTCACATGGTGGATTTCACCTGAACTGTAGAAGAAGTATTTATACGAAGTACTCTCTCCGGTGGCCGACGCCTCGTATTTCCCGGCGTCTTCCCGTATTCAACAACGGATTTAACCTTCTTGTCTGAAGTAATCCATGAAACCCTCATATGATCATTCCCTGCCACTGAAATATGTACCTGAAAATTTGCAAACAATTATAAACTATACATAAATCAAGTCGTACGCACGTATACATTCATGGAGCAATCGAGAAAGTATACGTATATACACACACATCAAATGCGAACCTGTTGAGGCTCAGCATCCGACCGGTAATGCGGCCGGAAAATGAGTGGCCGTGGATCGGGACGGGTATATTCCGGCGAAACCCGTGATGCAACGAACAAGAGGAAGAAGAGAAGGAGATGTGGGAGTGATATTTTCATTTTGGAAAAAATAAGAATGGCAATGGTGGATTAAAGCGTCAATGTCCGAGGAAGAGGATATGTATGTACTATATTTCTCCCACACATGACACAACCGTTGGATTGTATTTATATAGGAAAAGGAGGGAGCAAGAATTTATAGAAAGGGAATAATAAAATTAAAATTAATTAAAATGTAATAGGTAGCGTGAAGGAACTGAGTTAGGACAAATATTGGATATGCTTACAACAATGTCAATGAACTGATCATATAAAACGGATCAATTCATGTACTTTATTATGATAAAATTTAATTATATAGAAATTAATTAACCACGTCGTCGGCATATATCCATCTTTTTATGAAATTATTACAAAATCTCACTTTAAATTTTTGAAATAAAAGGACCAATGACGCCTACTTTAATTAGTTGGCTAAGTTGATGAGATTTCATAATTAGTAGGTTATACATTTGAATTCCACATATTTGTCGACTTTAAAGTAGTTTGTTGAGTTTTTGTAATAATATTATTGGTATATTTGATATTGATAATTTGTTTATATTGATTGTTGATTCAAAATTTACGATGTAATTATAATCTACTTAAAAAAAATTAGAATAGAAGGCCTCGTGCAGTTTGAGACCGAGAAAATTACACAACTACATAAAGATTGGATTGCCGTTTAATTTAAGGGTAAATTATATCTACTTTCAAATATTTGACATAATTATGAATACTCCATCATTATTTAAAAATTTTCAAATACCTACCTTAAATTAAAAATAATTATGTAGTTGTTAGACAGTGAGGTAAAAAATACTATCCCTTGTTGGACTTTTTTTTTAAAAAAATTGAAAAAATATAAAAAAAAACTTGAGGTTGGATAAAATAAATAATACATTGGAGTATTAAATCATAAAAATATTATATAAAATTTTAAAAGCATACAAAATTATCATTCATAATTCTACAGGACATTTTAGCAGTTGTTAACCAAAAATTTGGATGAAAACCTAACGAAACGTGATCATTGTTATACGAAGGGGTTTGTAAATTTTTCAAATAACAAAGAAATATTTGTAATTATGGTAAACATAAGGAGATATGAGTGTAATTTATTCTTAATTTAATTAAATGGTTAATTTGGTCACAAAATTTTGCAAATAAACATTTTCAAATATATATAGGATTTGATTTATTTGTTGAGAAAAGATTTAATTTAAGTTAATTGTAATTAATTCGTAACTCCTGTTTTTATTGAATTAACAATATTGTTTTATATGTGTGTATATTGTTTTACGTTCATGCATGTAATTCATTTATATAACAATAGTACAAATGTGATCATCCATATTAATCACTAAACAGATAATTAATGATTAAGTGAAATAAAATGTTTGCGTTTTCTATTAAAAAACTGGTTTCACTTACACTCACTGTTCCTTTTTTTTTTTTTTTCACCACTAAGTATTTATGTAAATGCATTTTTTAGAGGTATATATATAAATGCATTTATTATATATATATTGTAATTTTATGGTCGGTGCCAATCCATTATATAATTCTGTCCCATGTGGGGGTGGCTGAGAATATTTATATATTGCAGTGCGAATTTTGATTAATAACATATATATATATATATACTATTAATTATTTGCCCCAACTGCGAACAACTAGCAATAAATATTCAAGTAGGGCTAAGTCATGGGAATGTGAAATGAATGTGTAAATTACTTTTCTTCTATTGATACTTTTTAAGTCTGGTTTTATTTAATGAGAGAATTTTTATATGCTTTTATCTTGCCAAATTATGAATAATTAAAAGGGATCTTTTTTTCCTGCTAAGCGAACTTACAATTACTATTTTGTGATGGGGAGTCTCCTCCGCTAGCTCCCTTGAGATCACGAGATAACTTCTGCGGTAAAAATTATCCTCATTCATTAGCTCTCAAGGTGGCCTACTCTCGCCCTTTGGTCAAATTGGCATCCTTGTGTATATTGGTTGACATACTCCTTCAACTATCCTCAGTTTTTCTAACTCATTTTGGATGTCATGACATTCCTCAGTTGTGTGGGTGCAATCATACTAGGATTAATGCATCGGGACTCATCGAGAACTGCAAAGACTCCCCGTCAAGAAGTTGATTTTATGAACCGATCTCAATTTTAAATTTAAATTTACATGTTCTTAAAACCCGATTTTTAAAAATTTTTAAATCTGAAAAAAAAAAAAAAAAAACAAACTCAAAATGAATTCAAATCGAACGTACCCGTCAAGAAGCAACAAAAACATCTTGAAACCAAGTTTGTCTAAGATTAGATGATTCAAAATTTCAAAAAATCTGTAATTAGTCCTTTTCATATCATCAGTTATCCAAAAATTCAGACAAATAAAAGTCCTGAGCAGACCGTACGTTGCTAATGTAAGGTATCAGGATCCAATTTTCGTGGAGGAGATGCATGCTCCAATTAATGATTAATAAAAAAGTATCAGCAAAGCATATTCAAGGAATGTACTGTATACATACACATATGAGATGATAACACTTGTAAGTTGGAGAATGTGTCTTCTTAAATCGCGATCCTTCAGTCTTAATCTTCAATTATTTTCTTGACAACAAAAGAAGAGATTGGACATTACGTGACCAACTCCAACACCTTCTTGCACTATTGAGCTAGTGTGGTCGGCAACTAAGGGGCATCATTTTTTTTTAATTGTTAATTGATGATATGTCTAATTAGACGTTAATTTTGTTTATACTATATTATATAATTGGGAAATGCATGAAGGGATTTCAACTCTGTTTGCCTCTCCAGCTGAAGCAGAATAGGAGACCCTTTTTTTTATTTAAAAATGTTAATCATGCACCTGAATATGGATGTTGGGAAAATTAGGACAATATCCTTCATAGTCGTTAGGGTACTCCTTCAAGTTGGAATATGCTTCGGATGATTCTGTAGCTATATTTACAATGAATAATTACGATGAGGAGATGATGCCGAACAACATATACAAGTACTTAAGTTTTCCCATATATGAAAAATTATTTGTCAGCACCTAAATCGGCCGAACCAATCCAATCATAGAGTAAGTGTAAAGTACTTGTTCTTTAATTTGTCATTTTTTCCAAATCGTACATCAATCACATGACAAATGTATTGTACTTGTTATATGATTGGTTCAAGTTCGACCGAGCCAAGTCCTACTTTTCATAAACTGAATTTGCAGTTTGAATAATTAATATTTATTTTGTATTCAACTTCATATCTATAACTTTATTAAGTTTTATATATTATATATATAACTTAATTACTAAGAGATAGTATAAATTTTATACGGGATATATAAAATAAATAGTAAGATAAACACTAATTTAAAATATGGGATCTAAAATTAAACTCCTTCTCTTAGAATTTAAACTGCAAATTTGAATACTTTAAGAGAAGGAGATGAGTATAAATTAATGGCAAAATAAATATTGACCATCAAGAGACTCTTTACTCCTGAAAAAGATTGAAAATATTAATTATTTCCAGTCATTCTTTGTAGCATAGCATGCGGCGAATGATTCACATTCTTCTTTCACTCTTGGCTATGGCCACACATTTCTATGGAGTTTTCACCTATCCCATGTCTCCACCCACCATGCGCCTCCTCTTGCAGTCCCCACAACAGGTAATCACTGCCAATTTTGATTTAATTTCAAAGATGCAAGAATTAAGAGGGACAAAAGTTGATTTTAATTACAGAAACAGACGGGAACAGATCCCGACGACCCTTCTTGTCCAAATTAATAGTACCATATAACATTATTCATTACCTATGTTTCATACATGAATATACGTACAATGGATATGAAGAAAGGAGAGTGCAGGTCCGAATATCGTTGAGTGGTAAGAAGCATATGAGAATCTCATGGACAACGTTGTTCCCTACTCCTGCAATTGTGTACTACGGTACTTCTTCCGGGAACTACACTTTGTCAGCAAAGGGGAGTACTAATATGTATCACTATCTAAGGTACACGTCCGGGGAGATACACGATGTCGTCATTGGCCCCTTGAACCCCAACACTTTGTATTACTATCGTTGCGGCATTAAGTCTTCTCCAGACTTCACCTTCAAGACTCCGCCACCACGATTTCCGATCAACTTCGCCGTTGTAGGTAATAATACAAAATTAAAGAATACGGGTTCTTTGCGATGCATTCATCATCCTTGAAGCATTTTTCCCAAAACATCGCATAAAATATTAAAATTTAGCGTTTAATTCCCTCATTATTGAAATATCTTCTATCTCATTTTGGTGGAAAATCGCAACTTTAATTACTTCTCTATGTATTTTCCTAATTTTGTGATATAATTTTGAAATTTTTGTACATTGAGGACAAAAATAACCAAGCTTTACTGAAATGATAGAAAAATTCCTCATTAATTAAGCTGGTAGCATGCACTTTTTTGGGGTTATTTTGTCCTTTAATGTGGGAAAATTTTAAAATTATACTAAAAAATATAACAGTTAATAATAATTAATTGTCATAGTTAAAAATAAAATAATGGTAGCAAATAGTCATATCATTGTAAAAAAATGCTGGCAATTTCTACACTAACAATATAAACTACTGATGCAGGTGATCTCGGACAAACACAACGGACGAGTTCTACACTCGAACACATTGAGAAGTCAAACTACGATTTGTTGCTCTTGCCAGGCGACTTGTCATATGCAGACATGTACCAGCCGAGGTGGGATACTTTCGGGCACTTTGTAGAGCCACTGGCAAGCAACAGACCATGGATGGTCACAGAAGGAAACCACGAACGAGAGAGAATCAGAGGAATTTATCGCAAGAGGTTTACATCTTATAATGCAAGATGGGTTATGCCTTACGAGGAGTGTGGCTCGCCCTCAAACTTGTACTACTCTTTTGAGGTTGGCGGCGTTCATGTCCTAATGCTGGGGTCATACGCCAATTTCGAACCTGGTTCGGACCAGTACCGTTGGCTGCAGGCCGATTTGCGCAGGGTTGATAGGAGAACAACACCGTGGCTCATTGCTGTTGTGCATGCGCCATGGTACAATTCTAATGAAGCACATCAAGGAGAGTATGTGTCGTTGGGCATGAAGAAGGCCATGGAAGACGTGCTCTATAGAGCTCGTGTCGATGTCGTTTTTGCAGGCCATGTCCATGCCTATGAACGATTCGTAAGCCGTTTCTAATGTTTCATTCTAATTTCATACAGAGAGTTAAAGATTGTTATAACTAAGATCATACTTTTTTCGACTTATTACTACTACACATGGATTAGGTACGAGTGTACAAGGATCAGGCCGACCAGTGTGGCCCGGTGTACATAACGTCAGGGGCCGGTGGCAATCACGAAGGCCTTGCTCTAAGGTAACATTAATCACTAAAACTCATAATCCAAGAATTAGTGGGTGGATCAACCCATGTGTCGTTTTTTTCAACAGATTTTTGGAGCCACAGCCAAAGATATCTGCTTTCAGAGAGGCAAATTTCGGGCACGGACAGTTCTTGGTACTAAACGCAACCCATGCTGTGTGGACATGGCATAGAAACAAGGAAGACATTGGTGTTGCATCCGATAAAGTGTTGTTGAGGAGCCTTGCATCTGTCCCAACTTGTCACAAATCACGTATACATGGACTGAATTTCTTAGTTGGGAACAGATGAGTTGCAGTGCTGATCAATCAGATAATACTGAGTGAAAGTGATCAATTAGTTTGTTGTCAACGGTCTTGATTCGTTAAGTCTTCTTCTGGTGTAATGAAGGTGTAGGACTCAATCCTTTTCCTAGAGCAGAGTAAAAGGGATTCTGAGTTGGGCTGGGGAATATTGACATCGGAGCCTTCTTTTTATAGGCTTGGACTTCTTTGGTAATGGACTGGGCCGAGATTGGACGCCGAAAAGCCCAAGAACGGCCCAGTCAAAGTTACAGATTCTATGCCCATACCCACAGTTTGGCAGGTGTACTGTACACTTTAATCTTTGGGACAATATCGACGGTTTCATTTTCATTTTGTTTTTCCTTACACGGAGATCAAAATTACTCATCAACGAATATTTATTATTAAGTTAAATCAATCACATAGTAAATATAATGGGTACTTATTTCATAATCAATTACTTCAGATTCTTACATAACATAGGTATAAACTCGTTTAATCAGCAATTAATATTAAATGTTTGATTCAAATCATATTATGTAGGGTAGTACTAATCATCAGGCTGAAAGCCCATTTTATCCAATATAGAAGCAGACATCATGTTTCAGACTTAATTGTTTGTGAAACATGAAACAAGTGCATAAGAAAAAACGACAAAGTGAAGAGATGATGTGCGAAAAGCAAAGCATGCACGTAATGTAAATATAGGCAAACAAAGCCGTGTTGACAACATTAATCCAGCAACGGATTGCCGCCCATAAAGACTTTTAAGGCAAAGGATCTTGTGAGTGATGTCCTTTTTGTCTGTAACCTCTCTTCTCTCTCTGTCTCTCTCTCCGCTTCACACAACTGTTTCTACTCCGCAAACTTCACTCTCTGAAATTCTCTACTCCTCTTTTCCTTTTCACTTCTCATCTTCATCTTTATCTTCCTCTTTTTCCCTTTTTCCTTTTTCCTTTTTGTTTTGGGCTTTCTGGGTATGGCCTCGAAATGCTTGGTTTTGTTATTAGTTTGTGCTGTAGCCATTGATGTTTGCGCCGCTGAATACCGCCGCCCCCCGCCGCGGAGGTCCCTTTCAGGGCTACTCTTTAAACAACTTGATGAAATTGATCCCATTTCTCCACAACAGGTACTAAATGTACATGATCTCTTCTAGTGGTTGTTTTTCTTGCATTCATTTTCGTGTCGCCATGGATTCATTTCCGCACTTCTCTCTCTCTTGCAGCAATGTCTGGCTGTTACTTGTGTCGTGCATTCTGTTTTTGGTTTGGGTGTCTTTGTGTTTCTCAACCTTGCAATGATTTTATGCGTGTAATTACTTGGGATTACGTCATTATTGCAAATTTGCGTGAGCATATTACATCAAATTTGTAATTGGACAGGCTTCCTACTTTCCCCAAATTAAAATCTGACATCGGATTTTGGGCGTTGCCCTAAAATCCTGATGAGGTTGTGTTCCATTGCATATAGATTTAATTGTTTCATTACATTGTTAATGATTAATTTCTCCTCTTGTTCAAAGCAAGCCCACCAACTTAGGGGAGGTTGAACTAAAAACAATGCTGGTCTACTTTAAAGTTGATGTAACAATTTTCATCCTCGAAAATGTTAGTTAATCCCTGATAAACAAGCATCGGTTCTGATGGTTGCAGGTGCACATTTCTCTGAGTGGTGAGAACCACATGAGAATATCATGGATTACTTCTGATCCAACTCCACCAGTTGTTTACTACGGTACATCTCCGGGAGCTAGTACTTCCTCCGCAAACGGAACTACCAATATGTACCACTATGTAACGTATCGCTCTGGAGAAATACACGATGTGGTTGTCGGCCCACTGAAGCCAAATACGGTGTATTACTACCGTTGCGGTCTGAGTTCTTCTCCAGAGTTCAGCTTCAAAACTCCACCGTCTCTGTATCCTATCAAATTTTCAATCATAGGTAGGACAATCAATCATATATGTATGATAAATACGTGCTTGTTTCTCTCCGTCTGCGTAATGTCTCATGTCTACTTATTGCAGGTGATCTTGGGCAAACCGAGTGGACAAGTTCGACCCTTGACCACATTGCGAAATCAAACTATGATGTATTGCTATTGCCGGGAGATTTGTCGTATGCTGATGTGTACCAGCCATCTTGGGACACTTTTGGGCAGTTGGTACAGCCACTAGCGAGCAGCCGACCGTGGATGGTTACACAAGGCAACCACGAAGTCGAGAAAATCCCAGCCGTCCATCATGAGAGCTTTACATCTTACAATGCAAGATGGGTTATGCCTTATGAGGAGAGTGGTTCATCTTCAAACTTATATTACTCCTTTGAAGTGGCTGGTGTTCATGTCATCATGCTGGGATCTTATGCTGATTTTGGGCCCGAATCAGATCAGTACAGTTGGCTGCGGGCCGATCTGAGGAAGGTGGACCGGAGTAAAACACCGTGGCTAATTGCTCTCATACATGCACCGTGGTACAATTCTAATGAAGCACATCAAGGAGAGGATGAGTCTGTTGGCATGAAGACGGCCATGGAGGATTTGCTCTACGGTGCCCGTGTGGATGCCGTTTTTGCAGGGCATGTCCATGCATACGAGCGCTTTGTAAGCCATATTTCTTCAATTTTCCACACTTTAGAGTAATTTTAAGTGATCCAAAGTTATGAATAGTACTTTAGAAAATGGATTTCCAATGATTGAAAACGACCTCTAACTAATTATCATTATTCTAAAATCTCACCTAATTCCCAACTCCCTTGTCAAAATGTTTCACTTAATTAGGTGCGTGTGCACAAGAATCAAGCCGATGAATGTGGTCCGGTGCATATAACCATTGGGGACGGAGGCAATCGCGAAGGTCTTGCTACGAGGTAGTTATTTGTCTACGGGAAATGAATCAACTGTAGACATATTATTGTCATGTTTTAATAAATTGCGCGTTATGGTTGCCAGGTTTATGGATCCACAGCCAAGAATATCCGCATTCAGGGAACCAAGTTTTGGGCATGGGCATTTGAACATAGTAAATGCAACCCATGCTGTGTGGACATGGCACAGAAACGACGAAGATGTTGCGGTTGCATCCGATGAGGTCTGGTTGAGAAGCCTTGCATCTGTCTCCACTTGCTCTTAAATTTTGAATCAAATATTAGCTAATAGATAAATGTTTGCAACACTATTACCGCTTATACAACTGGTTCCTACATTTCTTGATATATTGTTAATGTTGACCAAAATGCATTGGAAAAAACACAAAATTATGGAAGTGAAATATAGACCAGCATCCTTCATGAACTCTGATTCGTGAAACTACAACCTTATCAATTAAGCAAAATTCGACGTCGCGCCTCTCGCCTACATTACTAAACTGAGGTAAAAGGAAGTCGATATTGTGTTTGTTAATTTTAGATAATATATGTCACCCTGAGTTTGCCAACTATGATGCATGGCTTGTGCTCTTTCAGATAGTGTAGTATTCGTATTGGATATTTGAATACGATACTATACGATAATGTTAATAATTCTTTTAACATGTGTTTGATTATTAAAAATGTGTATTCGAGATATAAACTGAAAGTCATTTGAGTAAACTCTGTGAGATGCATTTATACTAGTATAAATATGAATTTGTACATAAAAATTAAGAATTCTGTGGACTTGATTATGAAATGCATGTCTTGTATGGATGTGTTTTGAATTACGTACGTTGCATCTTCTTAATGCTTTTGGTGTATTTATTTCGAATTTTAATTTTATAATTAGCTTGGTATTATTCTGTATTTATAAAAATTATTAAATAACATATATATATATATATATATATATGCTTCAATATATAATAAATTAAATTATTTAATTCTCCTTCACTTATTCAAATGTACTGTATCCTATAATTTGTAGTTCTGGTATTATCATCATATCCGTATCTTTAATTTACCATATTCAGAAGCCCAAATATTGACCTAACTTGAGATAATTATGAGGTTTCACCGTAATAAATATGACAATATTTTATCATAATTAATTATAATAGTTAAAAGTGAACATTTATGGGAATGCTAATTAACCAAAGCTATGAAATGGCTCTTAGTCGTTGATTTTATAAGCAAAGTCAAAATATTAACTATAAATAAATATTTTAATCATAATTAAATCAACATAAATTTTGATTAATCGCGACAAGAATTCAAATTTTCGTTCTGATTTTATTCAATCAAGGATAGACAATATTGAACTACCACAATTTTAAAGGCATAGTCTTTTGTGACACACAGAATAATCCATGTTTTATTACAATGTTTCTTAGGCCCATCCCGCTATTACAAATTTACACTTGAAAACCTATATATAATGATAAAATTAAAATTATTATCAATTAATATATATTTTCGATAATAAATTTCAAATTGCGATAATCACATTCTTCTCCGCTGAGGTTTGGTGTAATTACATATAGATCCTCTACGGTTTGAGAAATTACATCTAGGACCTTTGAGATTTGCTTTCATCTAATAAATAAGTTTCTACATTAGTAAAAAAATCATCGAATTTATTGATATCAACAATATATATATATATATATATATATATATATATATTCACCGTTATAAGAGTAGTTTGATCAGAAAAAAAATATTTGACCTGCAATAAGTTAGTAATAAGTCAATTGGGGATAAATATCAATTTTCATTAAGTTTTTTTTATTAATATTAGCAAATTTAGTGAATTTTGACTGACATGGAACTTATTTATTAGATGAAATCAAGCATCAAGGATATTAGATATAATTTTTCAAACCACATAAAATTTACGTATAATTACATTAAATTTGAAAGAAGGAAAGTGTAATTATGCCTTTAAAATTAGCAGTTAGAATTATGAAAGAAGGTGTTGGGGCTGAAAATGGTGAGTTTAGAAAGAGAATAAGGATGAGTTGGAAGTGTTGGTGGCAGTTTGGTTGGTGATGTGGGCAATATTAATAATTTAAGCAAGTGTGGAAAATAATTACGGCATTCATAATGCTGGAGGAAAGGTAGACATAAACATTTACATGCCCATACAAAAAGTTGATCCCCTTTCAAATCTTTTTTCTTCAACATTTACCCCTCCACATTTAACTCCTTCCTAAACCCACTATTTTTTTAACCATTTTCATAATATATATATATATATATATAAATAATAATAATAATAAGAAGAAGAAGTAGTGATAATTATTTAGTGAAATTAAGAAAGAGGGTGTGGGGGGAGGTTTGAATCAAATCCAATACAGTGCAGTCTTGACCAGCAGACTAAAAGTCTAGTCAGCAGGTCAGAAGATGAAAATGGAAAAAGGAAAGTTGAGGAAAATTGAAGTGGAGTGGGGGTGGTGGTGGTGGTGGTCCCAGTGGGGCCATATTAATTTATAATAGTAGTAGTACTCCTACTCCTACTACTCCTAAGATTGGAAGCTCACGTGTAGGGTTCAATGCACCATCATGTAATTTCATCATTAGACTTGCAGGCATTTGTTATTATTATTATGTGAAATCATTAGAATTTACCTCAGAAAAAGTGGAGTGGAGTGGAGTGGAGTGGAGAGTTGCAATTGTTGATGAGATGAGATCACTGCTGCATGGGCTGCTCCTCCTCTTCCCTCATTCTTCAAACCAAATATACTTCATTCACATGTAACAATAATGCCCATTGCCATTTGCACCCTTCTACTCTCCCCCTAATCCTGATCGTCTCTCTACTTCCTAATCAAATCTTTTTTTTATCAAAATAAGTATAATATACTTATCATATAATTGATCAATTTTTCTGTATTATTCACTGTATTTGTTATATAATTAATTCAATATGATATAGAAATTTATACAGTGTGATTAATATGGGGGGTGGCAAAAGGTAATGGTAATGTGGGGGGTGAATAATTGTAGTGAATTAATAGGCAATGCAGGAGATTATGATGAGTAGTGAATGGAGTAGAATGAATGAATGGTTGTTGATGGGGTATTTCTGTTTCTGATAGAATTAGAATACAAATAGAGTCGTACGTTTTTATGGTTAAAGTGTAGGTCCACCACACTCCAAATGGCTGCGAAAACAGTGCAAAATCAAAACACAAGTAATAATTTCAATTAATTAAGAGGGAGAGAGGAAGAATTGAGGCCATTATTAGTAGGCTTTTGCCATCATTTTGATTTTCAGACCTAATTTATTACAAAAGAATCTCATCAACTTACTCTTACCCCAACCCCCCACCCCAATTATACCTCTTCCAATTTCAATTTATTCTTTTGGTTGGGAGTTGGGACCAACTCTTTCCACCCTATCCCACCATTAATAGCTTATGACTTCTACTTATATGAATTCAAGTAACTAGTCTATTTTTAATACTAACATTTTTTTTTTTTTTTGAATTTGTTGGTTGATTTAAAAATATTAATATATTGCGTATTGAATGTTATAATAAAAGTATATTGGTTGATTTAAAATTACAGATATACTTTCCACCCTAACCACACTCTTTTGTGGAGGATATTTAACTTTCCTATATATATATATATTGATGGTACACACGCGTTGACTGCGATTATGTGTTTGAATTTTTTTTTTTTTGTTTTTTTTATAATTTTGTTCTTCTTTTCAATGTAATATATATATATATATATATATATATATATATATATGTTGTTATAATTTTAAATATAGCAGGTTGCAAAGGAAAGCCCGTGCCTTCCTCATGCCGTTGCCATTGCCCCCTCTACGGGGGGCGGGGGCAGGTGGGGAAGGGGGAGCTGGTCGTGGGGTGAGGGTGGGGGGTGTGATAATTTTTTAAAGATAATAATTTTGTTTTTATAAATTAAATAATATGTATAATATAATTATATTCAACTAATTTTATAAAACCACGTAGGACTAAAAATTTCAAAAGATACACAATTGGCATGTCTTGTCATTTTTTCAGTAAAAAATCAAAATTTCGGCTACTAATGACTAAATTTCATTAATTTTGAAATTTAATGGACTTATAAAAAATGAATATACTTATCGAATTAAAATTAATATTAAGTATAGTTGACGAACTAAAAAAATAATTTTTTCTATATAAAATTTTAATTTTATATATTATAGATATAATATCGGTACATTTAATAGGCCGAGTAGACTTGGTTGATCAGGAATGGCATTTCAGTCATTGTCCCTAAAAAATAAGTTCATGTTGATCGGGGGGCAGTGTTAGCCATTATTCTTAACATAGAGATTATTTTTAATATTTGCATTTGCATAAAAAAAAATTTAATATTTTTCCATATCACAAGGGTCAAAATAAATTCAATCTTATATATGTTGGAAATTAAATTGTTTCAAGAATAAAGGGTTTAATATTTTCGTATAAATTAATCATTTTCATAAATGTAATCTGGAATCGTAATTTAATTAGAGGGAAACAAATTAGATGATTAATAAGTTGACGCAAAATAAAACAAGGTGCACGAGGGCAGTGGACAATTTTACACATCTAAAAATATAATTACATAACTAACCTCTCAACCTATCATATCTCACCTTAATTGCACTCATAAGTACCCATGAGTTTGTCCCAACTCACTGCCATAAAATATTCACCCTTTATTAATATCTCCAGAAAAAAAAAAATACTTAGGCAAAATTATTACAACTATTATTATTGCAGCAAAATCATGAGGTTGCTAGAAGGATAATTTAATAGAAGGGCTGAATTGTCATTTTGAGTACACATAAATGGGTCGCCAATGCCATTATTTTGTATTATACTACTAGTTTTCGTTGCACGTTGTTCTCGCGACCATACAAAAAAGATATTTTAAGAGATGATAAATAAAAATGAAAAAAATAAATTATAACTATAAATTTAATAAATGTGAAGAATTAAGATGAAAGAGAAATGTGGAGTAGTGAGTAGTTAAGAAAAATAAATAATTATGAAATTAAAGAGAATAATGAAATGAAGAGTAAATTTTGGCATTCTAAAGTTGGTACGTCAAATAAATTTTCTTTAATAATAGTATAGATAATGTCTTTTCTTTTATAGTAAAATGATATTATATATTATATTTATTTATTTTTTACATATGTACACTATGTATGTAAAATGCGTATTACTTATATATGAAAAAAATATTATATATATATATATATATAAGATAAAATTAAATAAAATACAAGATATATATTATTCTAAATTAAAGTTGAGTTATGCTCGACTTCGTTTGGATTTCAATGTGAACTAACATAGCCAACCATGCTCTAGCTATATTGACTGCAAAATATATGGTAAGGATAAAGTTTATTGTGCTTTAATATATTTTGCTTAGTCTTTTGTGAGATTATTGCTTTTTATTAAAATTCTTTGACTGGGAAAGCAATATAATATCAAATTATAATTAAAAAATCATTGTATTCAGGTGATTTATATATAAAATTGGCATGATTTTCGACATGCAGAAAGTATAATATCTACTCAGTCAATGATTTATTATCCACAGATGTATATTAATTAATGGATAAATGAGATCGGGTCAAAAGTAGCACGATTACTTACTTTATAAAATATAAAAGTGTGATCGTCTGTGCGCCCAGATGTAAAACAATACGTACATTGGCAAGTACGATCAAAATAATAAATTTTAACTACCAAATAAAAGAAAGAAAAAGCGAGATTAACTATATATATTCGGTGTAAAGCAAATGTATTGAAATGATCTATAATATTATCTTGTATTAGCAAGTATGCTAAACATAAAAATAGAACTATCTGCGAATGTTCATTAATTAACAGATAAATGATGATCAGATCGTGTAAAAAGTAACACGATTACTTGCTTTATAAATATATAAGTAAGATTACCTACGTGTGCAAATGTAAAACAACACGTACAACTGCAAGTACAATCAAAACAACAGGCTACTAAATAAAAGAAAAAAAGCGAGATTAAAAGAAAATATATTGAAATGATCTATAATATGATGTTATATTTGCCAAATTTGTGAAACATAAAAGTAGAAGTATCTCCATATGTACATTAATTAATAGATAAATAACTCGGGTAAAAAATATCACGATTACTTTTTCTATAAAATATAAAAGCGAAATCATCTATCTGTATAAATGTAAAATAATATGGTAAGTAGGATTAAAATAACAAGATTACCTATTAAATAAAAAAAAAGGGAGATTAACAATATATTTTCAATGTAAAGCAAAATTTATTAAAATTATATATGATATGATCTTATATTTACTAAGTATGTGAAACATAAAAGTAGAACTACATGCAGATGCATAATAATTAACAGATAAATGACACCGCGTCAAAAGTAATACGATCACACACTTTATAAAATATAAAAGTGAGATTACCTACATGTTGTACAAATGCAGAACAATACGTATAATGGCAAGTACGATAAAAATACCAAAATTATTTACTAAATTAAAAAAAAAAAAAAGTGAGATTAACTATATAGAATCAATGTAGAGCAAATGTATGAAAATATCTATAATATCATTTTATTTTACCAAGTATGTGAAACATAAAAGAAATAAAATATTTTTGCATTGTAAGGTAAGCATTAATGTTATTGTTTGAATTTGGTAGTAAAAGGGGTAGAGATTTTGGGCAGAAATGAGTGTAAAGAGGAGAAAACCCAATGGGCAAATCAGTCATCATAACACAAAAATTAATGAGGATTTTAATTGCAGAAGAGAGAGAGAAGATTTAGGATGACAAAAATAGAGAGATAATAAATAATAAAAGGGGGTTGGGGTTGGGGTTTACATTTATTTAGAGAGACATTGAAAGACGAAAATAAAAACAAAAGAGAATCGATTGTGGGCTGTGGAGGTGGTGGTGATGATGATGGGGGTGCGT
This sequence comes from Sesamum angolense, assembly GCA_034509725.1. Classification (NCBI taxonomy): domain Eukaryota; kingdom Viridiplantae; phylum Streptophyta; class Magnoliopsida; order Lamiales; family Pedaliaceae; genus Sesamum; species Sesamum angolense. The sequence continues at coordinate 3,410,640 of JACGWL010000008.1, forward strand.
CGGTTCGGACCAATCCAAACCATCATTGCGAATCTTCGGACGCCCCCAGCCCTACCATCATTTTTCTTGAATCCCCAAAAAACCCCTTCTTCTGGGGGGGAGGGGAATTACCAAGAATGCCCATGACGATGACGCCATCCTAAAAACCAACTCATCATCATAATCATGGTAATATGGAAGGGGAAGAAGAACATTAAATCCTTGCCTATGGAACCCTCCTTCCATGCTTACACATGCATGATTACCGTGGCAGTGACCCCCTCTCTCTCTTTTCTGCTTTCCGAGATTTTCTCTCTCTTCCAACTTTTTGCACTATATATATTTCATCTGCTGTTGCTCTTCCTACAAACAAAAATATACTCCCCATCCTCCCTTCTCTCTCTCTTTTTTACTGCCAATTCAATTCAAGACGAAACAAAGAAAATAACCCTTTTTCTCTATCTTCCCCTTCTTCTTTCAAAAGGTGATCAAGAGAGGCCCACTCCCTCTCTCTCCTCTCTTTTGTTTATTCTTTCACCAAGAAAGTTAGGCAAAAAGCCTTGTGAATGTCTGCATTTTCTTGGTAGAATTGCGAACAACTTTGGTTTGTTATTCTTGTTTTCTGCCAACACCATACAAAATCTCAACAACTCTGCATGCCACCACACACACACACACACTGCCCCATTAACTCCACTTCCCTCTCTCCCTCCCATTCTCTCTTTGATGGCTACATAAACACATTTTTCTAACATTCACGTCTTAGGTCCCCATATATATATGTGGTGGTTACGAGGAGGAATGTTTTTATGTATATATATTATATATATACCTTATTCTTTTAGAAAAAAGAAAAAAAAAAACACTTTGTAATGTGAAGTTTGTTTTGTTTGGAGGATACTTTATTCTTTGTCTTTGTAGGAAGGGGACAAATTAAAAGAAAGAATCCATTTTCTAATTGAGTGCAGATTTGGACAACCTCATATTCTTATGCTCTTTCTCTAATTTCCAATACCATTTAATACATTCCACATTAATTCAGCAAAACCATCATCATCTCATATACACATACAAAAGCACGATGTAGTATATATATTCTTAATATATGTTGTTTTCTCTTATCATTGAACAGAAAATGGAGAAACTGAACTCAAAGCTTTATCTGGAGAACTGCTACATCATGCAGGAGAACGAGCGGCTTAGGAAGAAGGCAGAGCTTCTGAACCAGGAGAATCAGGCCCTCCTCAATGAACTCAAGCAGCGCCTCGCCGCCGCCGCCGCCGCCGGCAATGATCTCACCTCCCCCTCCACCTCCTCCAAACCTTCCAAGTCCGGCAAGAAATCCAAGAAGTGAGATTGGACGATATCAGCAGTTCAATTGGAGCCCACCTCGCTCTCTCCCTTTTGCTCATCGCCCATTTTAGGATGATCAAGAAAATAGTGAAGGAAATTAGTATCAGTAGTTAGTAGTAATAGTGGTAGGAGTGGTGGTGGTGGCTTCCAGTCTCTGTTACATAGGAGGAGAAGTATAGTTAGAGTTTCTCAGCTTTTTTTTTTTTTTTAATAGACTTCACAATTTTTCTATGTTTTTGTTGGGGGGGTTTTCTGTTGACTCAAAGACATGTTGTCAGTCAGTCTTATCATCATCATCATCTATAAATCAATATTAATTATTATCACTCTTTTTTTTTTTTTTTTTCTGGGATTTCTAATTCTATATATGCTTAGTGAACAGAGCACAAACAATTATGATATGAGCATTCTCTTCCATAATTATTAACCACAGCAGTTTCCCACAGGAAAAGTCTAAGTCTTGCCCGATTGATAAGGCTGTTTCGTTGTCCCAGCTTATTTTTTTGCCCAATTGATAAGGTTGTTTCGTTGTTCCAGCTTATTTTGTTATCTCATTTGAACTTATATATTTAATAACGTGGAAATAAGAACAGGGGAACTGTAATTTGAGTTATTGATATTTCTGTAATAAAAGTCTAATTTAAGCATGTTATTAGTGAAGAAGAGGTGGTAATAATAGAGATAAAAAAAATCAGCATTGGTAAATTGGCAGTAAGAAGAGTGGAATTTGATGAAATTGATCAATTCTGAAGGTGCAGACAAAACTGGAAGATTGAAGATTGAAGCAGAGGAGGTGGGGTCTTATTTTTGGCCCTTTAACATTAACACTCTTATTATGTCTGCCCTTTTTCTTTTTTTTTTATTTTTATTTCCCCCTCTTTTTTGTTTTTCTATCCCTAACTTTGCATCAATCGGTTAGTAAACCTATAATTCCAATATATGTTCACCTGTAAATTTAATTTTGTCTCACTATGATAATTATACATTATCCACCCTCATAAAGTAATTATTTAAAAATGTATAATGTAATTATTATGTAAATCAAATTAAATATGATGAGATAATAAATCTGATACAACACCATAGTAACAAAAATACATATATATGATTTAGAAAAAAGGTAATTAATTGCTGTCGTTTTTTTTTTTTTTTTTAAATATAAAAGCCAATTTTTACCAATATGTGTGTTAATTAATGCCACTTGACAGGCATATATAGCAATAAAGAAATTCCTAAGATAAATGTGAATCCCACAACATTACGCACCAACAACTCAAGTTTCATGCGTTTTGACATCCTTAAAACGAGTTGTAACAAAATTACACCAAGAAAAATGTTAGAATCACATTCTACTTATGTTTTTCTGTGTAATAACTACCACTAATTTGTATCGATTAATCATCACGTTACATGACACAATATTTTAATGAGGTTAAATATAAATGTATAACGTGTTTTTTGTAATGGGACGGAATGTGTTTTTTGACAAGGTTTTTATATTAATATTCCGCGTTAATCAATTTATTATTATTATTGTTTTTATTCATATTTCTTATGATCAGTTGACATAAGAGTAAAATACAGAGTGAGTTGTTATTAGCAGAGTAGTGTTAATAATGAAAAAATTTATCCCAAATTATTTAAAGGTTATCTACAATCATTTCAGATTTATAACAAAGTAAAGTTGTGGAAAAACTCAAAATAGCGAAATGTAACTCGATTAATTTGTTAGTAATATATGTGCTTATTGATTCTTGAATTTATATATATATAGGAGAAAAAAATATAGAATCATAATAAGAATTAAATGAGTCATCAAAAATGTTGAAAAAGTAGTGGTACTTTCAACTCCTCGTGGAATCTGATGAAGAGAAAGAAAAGTCAAGAAATACGAAAACATTTGAAACCTTTTTTTACCTCTATATTTCCTATTTAAATTTAGGATAAATTACAACGAATTCTCCTAAAACTTGATATATTTATGAATATCCTCGTTATTTAAAAAATTATCAATATCCTCTTAATTTTAATGCCCGTCTAATAATTAGTTCAATTCATTATGTTTCCATCCATTTTTTTATGGTGAACTGACTAAAATGCATTTATTGATTACAAATTTATAATTTTATATATGATTAATTTTTTATAAGTATATAATTTTTTAAAATTTTCATCCACCTTGTTTGATTTTTTGTAAGTTATTATTATTTTTTTTTAAATATCTATAAGGACAAACTGACAATTTCACACATCCATCTAAAAATTACATAATTTTATCAAATATCAGGAGAGTATTTATAATTTTTCAAACATCGAAAAAATATTCATGATTTAGCAAAATTTCCGAAGCAGAAATTGTAATTTAATTACCCTTAAATTCAAAATTACACATCTTGTGTCAATTTAGTGTGCAGCTACTTGGAACAGTAAGTTTCAAAATCGGTAATAATTTGAAATTTGACGTGATGCTGTAGCAACAAAGTTCCAATCATGATATGCATATCATTTTTTTTTTCTTTTTGGTAATTTCATATAAACCAATTTAAATAGCCAAGACCACCAACATGGTGGACTACTCAGACCTTCGATCTTTTTATTTAATTGAACCTCAAAGATAACGTAAAGTTTACTATTTTATGTAAATGTATTGTAAAATAAGGTGACCAACTAATAATTCTTTTTAAGGTAAAAACGATAAATTATTATTATTTATAAACCAATAATTTAATGAAGGTAGACTTGACTCATTGATATTACACTTGCCATATAATATATTCAAATTCTATTAAATTCGACTCTTGTTAGAAAATTTTGAGGGTACAGCTATAGTAATCAAATCGAGCTGCGTATGATTAAATAATAAATGCATTTCACAATGGTTATGTTGTTTCATAACAGGAACAAAAATTAAATAGCGCAGAAAGTTAGTAAAAAGTTATTGCGATTATCTTATTATGGAAGCGGGTTTTTCAAAAACTATATATGTTATTTGTGCAAATTTACAAAGTTATGGTCTGTAGTAGCATACATAATTTTTTTTGTGACAGCGTCGAAAATAATTAAAATATATTAAAATTCAGTGTTTCAATATTATTTTGAAATTTTGTTCTTAATAGTAATTTTGGTCTTATGTAGAACTTGGAAATTCAAAGACTGCATGCACTCCATATCCATTCTCATTTTGTAAATATATTGTTAATATAGATCAACTTATAATTATTTAAGGAATGGCAATGTTGGGGGCCGTATGTTCGAAATTGAAAATAATAATAATAATAATAATAATAATAATAATAATTTTCTAGTATTTATCATTTATAATAATGAAATAACCCTATTTCTTTTTCCTTTTTTTGAGAGGAAAATAAGCCTATATTCCTTCACAACATTTAAATTTAGTTTTCTCTTGGGAAAAGAAAAGTAGATATAAAATGGAGAAAAATTGGCTTGTCAATGAGATTGTAGGATTGGGTGTGAGTGATGGGAGGATCTAATGAGGGAAAACGTCATCAAATCTCAATGCAAATGAACAAAGTCAATGTTAGGGTTGTGAATTGTGATTATTATGATTAAGCTTCAATTGATTTGATAGGTTTTGGAGCCCACTACACATACTATACATTATACATATGCATATGTTGTCATGGACATGACATGGATCACGTCGCCCACAGGTTGACCATCACAACCAAACAACGTAGCTAAAGAAGACACCTTTGTCTTTTCACTCTTAACATTTGTCGATACCTTTCACTAAAACTCCTCTTTTCCAGTTAGGCATGGCAACGGGGCCCCCCCTGCCCCAGACCCTTTCCTCCATGGGTGAGTTTGAGGTTAAGTAAATGAGTAGTTTGAATATTAATTTTACCAACTTGGAAATGAATTTCAAGTTTTGGTTCAAATCTGTCACAAACCCCACTTTGAATTAGTATTGAATAGTACATAGCCAAATTTTGGGACCGACCAAACCCATTAAAAAATCAGCTCGTTGCCATCCTAATTTCGACAACACCAAAGTAACATATATTGTTGTTTAGACAGCTCTACGAGGCACTTGATTGGCTGGGACCAACTCGTCTCCCCAATGTACATCATATGACTTCATTGCCAAAATGAGGGTAAGGGGGGCCATGCATATACAGATGCATTAGATATGAGATATATGCATGTATCAGTCACCAGGTCAATAAGTCAAATTAGATGGTAGGGCATGAATGATGATTGGGTAGACAAAACGGACCTAGAAAATTTAAGGCAAAACTTGAAGCAGCCCTTGAATGAATTTTTGCATATAGAGAGATTACACTAGGATTCTTTGATGTTACATAATACTTTTCTCTCTTGTTTTTTTAACTTTTCTTTTGAGAAGACATACTCTTTCCTATGCTTTGATTGAGTATCCTCAGTGGATCTTTGAGTCATCAAACCAGTATCTTGGACATCATTTCTTTCTTATACAGAATCCCCATCATATCACTTTAGATATGTATACTAGAACTGAAAATTAGCATATTGATTGGATCATGGGTTCAGTTATAAATTTGTATTTTGTTTGTATATGCCACCACAGCTTAAGTTTTCTCAGGAAAAAAGGAAAGAACGTTGCAGGTTTTTCTTACCTATTGGTTAAGATTAAGACCATATACTAGAAATTCTGTGTTACTATTCTGATTCCTCAATGAAACTTCAGATGTCATAGAGAAAGGGAGGGGGAGAGAGAGAGAGCACAAGGCCACAAAAGTGTGGCATTCAATGTTGATACTTTAGTAAGATTTACTCCATTCTTGCTTGAAAATGCCACTCTTGGGAAGGACAATTATTATTTCTAACAAATTGATACAGTTTCCGAAGAAGACTTGATGATGCCTGTGTATGCACACCCACTAATTAGAAAATTGAAATATGAGATCAGAATGTAAATGCAGTATGGTCTAGAGTCATCATATATTTCTGATAATTCGACCCTGCAAGAAATGTACAACCGTCATTTCCTATTGACCTCATTTTTCTTTGTTTACCGACTCCATACTCGAGAATCAAGTTGTGCAATAGTACAACATTACAGAACATTATAAGCTGCTCCAAAAACAGGGCAGTATCTCCACAAAATGGAGGGAAGTAATAAAAGTATTACCAATATCATCCCCTCAGACCACCAACTCACAGCAACCTCTTTCACTAAATCGTGTGTTTGTGTTAGGTCCAATGACAATATCTATGCCAACACTTGCAGTTGTCTGTTCTACTGTTATACAAATGTGGACTTGTGAATGGGAAAAGCATCCAGAAGAAACCCAGCATCCCCATCACAAATGCAACTGTTACTAATCCTGAAAACCATTGAAAGAAAGGTTTTGCATTAAACTAAATTACTACATAAGTATATGGGAAAACTTAATTCGGTGGAACAAGCATGAGGTCAAGAGGTGGAAAAAGACAGCAAGAAAACCCACAGTGATAAGTGAAATAGTCTAGGAACAATTTAATCAATCATCGAGAATGTCGCAGTCTAAGATCAAGTGGGTGAACTTAACAATTTCATTTCTGCATTTTAGCGCCTGCTTAGTCCCTCTGGACATGCCAATCAACTTGGACATCCATGTTAAAGCAAAGAAACACAAGGAAGGAGAAGGCCTCAACAGTATTCAATCTGCAGGTCTCCTATGTGCATTTTTTCTCAAATATGGAATGAAGGGAAAAACTGAGATACTATGTATTTGACTGACACCTAGCTTTAGTTCATTTTTGTTGGTTAAAGTAAATTTTATTCATACCATTGGGACAAGGGTTACAAATAGATGTGGGAGGATAACTCCAATTATGAAGAACATCAGTGTCTGATCAAACATAAGCTAACAGGCCCATTCCATTAATTAGACAGAGCCCACTACACAAGCGCATGAAGGGCAGCAGATACAGACATATCTCCGATCTTTTATCTTGACAACTTAGTCCACGTCTTCTTACTTCTTGGCCTTTACCACATTAACTTTAGCAATCAAAGTCAGTCAAAATTCTTATTCAGAATCACATGTCCAATCAAAAAATTGCTCAAGTAAAAAAAATTGCACAACAAAGCACGCACAAGAAACAGCAAAACATTCGTGGCATGAGATGCATCCGCTTACACAATTAGATTCTTGATCTCACAGAATGACAGAAATATAAGACATTTTTTAACTTTCTTTACTATTGTCATTTTCATTTATCTTCGGGGTTATGAATGTCCTTGTTCCAGGGTTGGATGAGGGGAGTCAGAGTGGTTGTGAAGAAAGTATGTAACAATACATCTGGATGAGATCAATTCACATACCAGATCTACGGGAAACTATCACAGGCAAGCCCATAAAGTTGCAAAATATATGAGCGATCAGTGGAGCAGTTAGATGCCCTGCAATTAACAAATGTAGAGATGTAGTAATACATGGAAATAGTATCAAAGAAAGAAGGGAAAATTTCCTGCACTTCATGTTATTTTATTATAGGAAGGACTACCCACCAGTACGCACAAGAAGAAACGAAGCATATGCCCCAAAGATGACAGTGTATCCTAGCTGGACACCTGAAGAACAAATGAAGTGCACATGGATAACTAGGGACATATATCGCTAAAAAGCATCTTTATTCATCTCGTTGAGGAATAAAAACTCTTTCCATATTAGCATTTTCACCATAACACTATACACCTAGCACAGGAAATTTACCCACTGCTGAGAAACAAGCAATATATTGACTGCAAATCTAGAAACAAATGTAAAAAGCTCTCTCCTTGATTTCATACACCATATCATCTAAGGCAAGAGGAAGCAAATATACCTACAACCATGCAAGCTTTGACTAAACTGCAATTTTGTTGGTAATAGTACTCCAGTAAGTGGTTCAAATGAGCTGCAAACCAACAAATGAAGTGTTCATCTCATTAAGATTTAACCAACAAACAGCAACATCTAAAGTCTGTCCATCCGTATAATCAAAGGCTGGAGACAGAGAGAGAGAGGTGGAGGGAAGGGAGGGAGAGGGAGTGGGAGTGACTTCCATGAAAAGAATAAGAGCCTGAAACTTCAGTAAGGTAAATAACAAAATCAAACCACTTTATGATAAAAGCATGTTCTTCTGTGATGGTAAAGATTCTGAATTACAATTACGAATTCCAGTTTCTAGGCTCAGTTGGATATACCGAAAAACCCACATGGGTTCATACAACACCCAGCACTTACCTAAACTGAAAAATATGGGACAGAGAAATATGACAGTGTAGGTACTGAAACCTCCACAAAGTAGCAGAGGAATCATACAAGCTCTGAATACCAACTCTTCCGTAAGCGGTGCCTGTTCATAAATGCAGAGAAACCCAACAGAGATACTTGAAAAATCTGACTTTGACATATCACCAGAATTAAGGAGAAGTCTGGAACTAATCATTGATAGCTCTAAAACATGAGATCTTTTCGTGCAAAAGAAGCAAATTTGCATGCAACTAAGCACTTGTCCATTGAGAAGCAAATTGGTAAAGTTAATTAGGATAGAGTGAACAATATTCACTAGCTGGTGAACATAGCACCTAGAGAAGAAGCTTCATGAATATTTATAGACATAGCTCGGGCAATTCTGATGCTCCAGTGATGAAAGATGATCTATATCATTGATGGTAAATTAAGAGATGAAGGTAGCTATAAAGCAACTTAATTAGATTACTTAAATGTTATGGTACTCAATCTGGCTGATGGAAAGAGAATCCATCACATTGGCCCAAGATAAGTGCACATAAAGTTTTGTTGAGTTGAGTGAAGCACCATGCAACAATTTTTGGTACAACTAATTCGAGAAACTAATCCTCAGCGATGGATATCGAGTTCTGGTTTCTACTGCTTGATGAAGTAGAATAATTGTATCAAGTATCAATAAATGTTACTATAAAATCAGAGCAAATAACCTGTTTTTAATTTGTCACAAGACATTGGGATAGATAGAATGGCACAGATGAAGGCATTCTCACATGTTTTCTCTATTCAACATAGGATGAAAATATTCAGCCATGTTTTTTATATGCAAGGCCAATTTAAATTAGGAAATGATTTTCAGAGGGAAGAGCATATTTCCTCCACTTCTAAATGCAACTTATGCTCATAATGTCTAGACTCAACTAGCTTAACATCCCCCGACTTTCGTAACAGTCATATCTGTCATAAGGCCATAGAGAGATACAATCTGTACTTAAGCTTTATTTCAAACATTAACCATGGCAGTTATTCTAATAGCCTTCAATTTGACCTAATAGAATAGAAACACTCAAGATATTCAAGAGGAAAACATATAGGTAGATCACCTGCCATACAACAGACAGGGGACAGTGGCATAGAAAGAAGTTTAAAAGAAAATCCAGCATTATCTAGAATAAAGGTCAAACATGAACACTAACCACAAAATAGTTCCGCCAGGATGACACACTGGAAGTCAGTGAAAGTACCCAATCAACGAACTTCCGAAACTGCTAACCAATTCATTTCCACCACTATTCAAATGTTCATTGCTTGCTTGGAGCATTGACAAGAGCTTCCAGGCAAAGGATCCAGTATACATGAAGGAAGTCAGAGAAAGAGGAAAGACCAAAGCTTGCCACTGTTAATACAGAAAATTGCATTGAGCAATCAGTCACCCTTTTGAATCTGCAAGTCATGAAAGAACATAAATAGACAATAACACTACATTCATATACATTGGCCAGAGTAGTATCAAATATTGTTTTCAGATAGAGTACTTACAATGTGATCCACTCGGATGCCATACACCCACAAAAGATTTGATGCATCCCGCCTTCTTATCTAGCACAAAAATAAAAAAGAAAAAATAAGACGAGTAATTCAAGAAAACCCTCCCACTGTTAGGTATCACCAACTTATTAACAACCAAGAAAGTGGGATTTTCATAAGTTGGCCTCCCGTTAAATAGGAATACACTCGATAATCAACAGTTTTAAGAAGCCAGAGGAGTTATAAAATGAAGTCTCTCTTGAAACTTATAACAATAAATGAAATCTCTTTCTCTCGAATCTTTATCAACTCATTCCGCAGATTCCACTCAGTTCTGTTGGGACAAGACGAATAGGAAAACACAGCCTTGCGCAGTAAAACTTACCGAAATTTGTTCAATTATTTAACTTACCAGGCAAATTAAGACCTGAACACTGCACAAGCCGCACATGCCTAAACAAAGAAATTTCTAAAGAAAAAATCGAAATATATAGCAAATGTGGGGTGGCTTACAGGGAGGATGAGGGAACAGACGATAAGAGAGACGAGGGAGGACACAGCAGCGCATACAAAGCGTCGAATCATGAAGGATTTGAAGGAATTCGGCGGGGGTAATCGAAGAATCAGCGTTGGAGAATATAGGATTGCAACGTAAAACACGGCCATGGCAGTGCACGCCCCGACCGCCGCCGACTTCGTAAGGCCAGCGCCGCCGTCTTGCTGTTCCATTAGCGTCCGATCACTATCCTCAATTGGATACATACACACGATCTGTATCTATAGGTAAAGCTACAGCGCACACAGTCACTGGGTGTTGACTCGGAGAGCGAGAGAATGGAGAGAGGGAGAGAGAGAGAGAGAGAGTATTGGGCCTTCTTGTCACTAATTGAGCTAAGCCCATTTGAAATTATTTAGTTTAGCCCATTTCTGGAAATAGGGAGCCCATTGATACTTCTTTATTGGGCCATATTGATATAAGGCCTCGAAATATGTAAAGATGTATCAACTGTGAGCACTATAGGCCCTCAATTATGGCCCAATTTTTTACACTAATTAAAAGTCGAGAGCATTTGCTAAAAATAGTGAGAAATAGATTTTTATAGAAAAGCCGAATAGTCAACATGTCAGCTTTTTATAAAAAAAAAAAAAAAAAAAAAAAGTCGAAGCAGTTAGAAGCATCTACTCCCTCGTTCAAATACTATTAATTAACTTTTGGCATAAAACTCTTAAAAATTTAGATGACTCAAAAATAATTGTTATGAAGCAATAGGAAAGTAAGTGCTTTCTGAAAACAATTGCAAATGACTTTGGAATTATAAGAAAATATTAATGTAATTAGGCGTACGTACGTAATATATATATATATAAGTAGTTGGGGTTTAGATATTTTTACGCCGTACCCTGAGTCGTTAATTGTTAAGTCTGCAATTCCTAATGTAAGTTGAGGTGGTTAGGGCTACCACAACACGATTGACTTTAGCTTCCAACACTACGTACCTGCAAACTTGTAAAACTTATATCAATTATATTGTTTGGGCCTCAATTTTCTCTCAATGGATCATGCAACAATATATAATTGCAATGGGACTGATTGGATAAGACCATTTTTATTGTGAAGTATTGTTTTAAGATAAATCGTGAGATTTGCACGGTTTCAACGGACAAAATCTTATGCAATGAGGCACTAATTAAATCGCAAGACATATCATTCAGTGTTAACTTTTGGGATGAAGTCATTTGCTAGTTCCAGATCCCTAGTTTTGGGAAGCTGACGACGTAAGCAAGCATCCCACGTCAATTGCAAATGAAGAGCCTGAGTAGCTAATAGCTGATGATAAGCTTCAAGGTCTCCCCTCCAAAATGAGGTGTCTTTTCATAATAAAATCATACGTTAATCATATCGAACAATACTTTGCGTAATAGGATACCAATTGAGGTGAAGCCACACCAATAATTAATCAAGATTTCCGACACTAGTACTAGCTGGAACATATACAAAATAAGCAGAAGGTGTGTAGGGATACAGACAGCTAGCTGATTTCTTATTAGTAGAAGAATCCAGCATCGTTGTGGTGGGTAATGTTTGATCACCCAAAGAGTAATTAATTAACTTCAAATCATCTGAAAACTCATTGTAAATTACAAACACTGAAGCATGTCATCATGATCATGTCAAGATAATAGTTTGGCAGAGCTGCCAAAGCTTGAAAATCAACAGCTTCCAATTAGATAGATTTGTTGAAGAATGAATCTCTAAATTATAATAATCTCCACCTTCCACCAACCCCACAACACATACCACACATCCCCTACCTCTCATATACATATATATATATATATATATATATATATATAACGAATGCTAACCTGCATCTAAACTAAAATAACCACACATATATACTGATCGTTCTCCTCAAGTCTCCACACAGATTCATTAATTTTTGTAGCATATATGGCTTTGGTTGCCTCCCCACCTGATGAACAAAAGCCCATCAAAATAGTGCAAAATCATGAAAACGATGAAGAAGAAGAAGATGATGACGGAGATCTCTTCGAGATCAATCTCGAAGTAGTCAACAAAATCCCTCCGCCACATTACTGGGAGAGCTATTTTACAGCCACCACCAACACCGTACTACTCGCCAACTGCTTGTTACCCATTGCCGACGTTTCCAGCGCCGTCCCGATCGTGATGAGAGCGTGCGACGCCTTATTGCCGTAGAGGCCGGCCCAGCCTCGGTCATGACTCTTCTCAGGGTGGCTTCGTGTCGCAGTACAAGGAAATCAAAGTTTGATACTTTGATGTTATCATTATTAGAAAGTCATTTATGATATTTTTATATAAGAATTGCTTATATATATATATATATGTTTATTACTGCGATATTGATGATTATCGGAAATCATGTGAAGACATTGATGGTGAAGATAGTTTGTTATAATTATATACTAAGATGCCTATCTTGTTGTTTGGGAAAATATCTAATCTGAATTCAATTTGATTAAATCTAAATTAATTATATGACAAGTGTAATATATTTATCATATAATTGGTGTACACACATCAAATATGATACACTTGCTTTGTAATTGGTTTAGTTCGCAAAAAAATTTCGTTTTGTTCTAAAATTTCAATTTCATGTTCTTAGTTAATCAGTTGTGTTTCCATTACCAAGGAATAACTAAAAAGGGATAATTACACTCCCTTCCTCTGATGATTTATTTACTTTCATGTGGATTGAGAAATTACAGGTAGTACTCATGAGGATTGCTTATATCTAATAAATAAGTCTCTCCGTTTGTCAAAATTCACTAAATCTGTTGATAGTATCAAAAAAATTTATATTAACCACCAATAGATTTATTATTGATTTATTGCATATCATATAAGTCTTTTTATGACCAAATTACTCTAATAAGTTTTCACGTGTTAATGCATGTGAAGGATATATCTTCAACCTTATAAAAGTAGTTTAGACAAAAAAAATTATTTGACTTGTAATAAGTCAGTAATAAATTCATTGATGATAAATATCAATTTTCATTCAATTTTTTGGTTAATTTTTAACAAATTTATTGAATATTGACTAAAGAATGAATTTATTTGTTGGACAAAAACAAATTTTAATTAGAATTACTATATGTAAATTTTTAAATTACAAAAAAATTAAATATAATTACATCATACTTTAAAAGAGAATAATGTAATTGTCCCTGACAAAAAATAATAGGTGAAATTCAAGTTTCAAAAAGTAAAAGTAAGACCAGACATTCAAATGAAGAAGACGTCCGGCTATGATGAGTCTAAGCACTAGAAATGAGAATGTAGATTGTAAGGACACCCACACCCACACCCACACCCCCTTCACTTAAAGCTAAAGCCTTTACCATTTTGCCATTTTATTCCTATTACGTACTACTTTAGCTGCTTATTTTTGACTTTTGGTATCACATGATGAGGAAAAACAGCCCTTTTATTTACTTTAACAAAATAACAAATAATTCTTTTATATATATATATATATATTGTTTCTACTTTATTATTTGATCAAATTAATTTAAAGATAATGAACAAGTTCGGATGTTTAATCTTGTGATTTTGAGTAATATATACTAATCGAAGAAATCTATAAATGCTCCAAGACTTTATTATAAGAACGCTATATATGTATCACCACAAAAAATATAGAATTAGAGATGTGAAAGATTTAATGAATATTATTTTAATAAATATTGTCAATATTATTTATGTTTAGTGACTAATATTTTTATTTTGTCACGATAACAAAATTCAAAACTTTAGTAAAGATAATTACTTTATAAAAAATTTAATTACCAAAATTCAGTGATAAGATATTGTGTATTAAATGATCTATTAATGATGTACGTATAGCGACAATCTATAACACTATATATAAATATATCACTAATTATTTACAATAATAAATTTATGCACAATTCTTATCATTAATAAATATATAATAATAAAATTAAAATTATGGCTCAATATATATTTTATATTATAATTTCAAAATTATTATTTAATTTTTTGTCGTTAATGTTATAGTTTTTTTAAAAGTGTAGGTATTACAGCCACATGCTTCTACATTATCAACGAGATACATCGATCAAGCCTGGACGGCCCTTTTTTATCTGCAGAATATCCATTCTTTATTAGGAATTGAAAAAAATAATAGCCACTTCCTAATTAATTATCGTGCCACTTGACCTTTTTATCCTACGTTTTTTATAACCTAGTTAATGTGTACTTTGGTTGTCCTTCCCATTACACTAATAATATTAAGTATAACTAAACTCTCCCTTATTACATTTCAAAACATTGTTTGATTAATAAATACACTGCATGGGATATTTGAGTCCGGACTCAATTATTATAAATTTTAAACCAATTATATATAAGTGCAATATACTTGTTTTGGAATTTTTATATAGTTTAGGAAAATTGACCAATCACATACCAAGCGTATAATGCTTGCTCTGTGGTTAGTTTGGTTCGACCATATTTGATTCAAGCAAGAAGCTTTCTAAACTGTATTTGTCTTTTAACACCTAACTAATAATAGAAAAAAATTTAACTCAGATTATATCTAGTCAGATTTAAATTAATTATATGTTCAGTACAATATCTTTATTATATAATTAGTGTATAAATAAATAAAAAATTAATAAATTATATAAACAAGTGTATCAAAATTCAATTCAATAAGACACTACAAAAAAACAGTTCAATAGCTACTGAAAAAATTAATGTCAAACTAATCAGCAAATAAAATTTTCATTACTAATTTTTATTATTTAATATATAATTTAAATAATTCATTGTTAAATTTGTCCACAGATAAATTTACTAGTAAATAAATATTTTGTATTAATTAATAAAATTAATAATAAAAATTTTACTTATTAATTAGTTCGACACTAATTATTTTTATTTTTTTCGGATTTTCCGGTAGTGAGACTTAATTTGGGTAAAATATTTGCATCTATAAATGGCAAAAGATAAGAACACTTGCACTTATATCCTCAACTGTCAGAACAATTTCCCATCTGTAGACCTGCTTGTCACCTACGGTGCGGCTTACAAGAGAGAACTGGGGGAAAAAGAAATTCAAATTAGGGCTTATATCTGTAGACGTACAGTACAACAGCATGAGATTTAACCCAATCAATGATGAAAGCTCAAAGCAGTTTCAGAAAATCAGCCAATTAGATTCAGCCCAGATCTCTTCATCATTGTCCCATTGACACTACTGTAATTATACTTCTCCCGGGAAAGAGATGAGGCCGAGGCAGGGGATAATATCTCAAACAAGAAAATGAGCATCACTGATTCAATGTCTTTTAGTGGAAAGAAAAGAACATACATAGGGAAAAGGATTCTCTGCGCAACAGTTTGATCATCATTAGTTAGCTGCAGTGGTTGATCACAAGTACTGGTGACCGTGTATTTATTAACGGTGATGTTTATATATATATATATAGGGTGCATGGTGGCCAGCTACCGCCTTCGGGCGGCGGTTTCCCGCTGAGCGTTGAAGAAGACGGCGGCGACAGGGAGGCCCAGCCCATTCTCGGCGGCGAAACGTCGGGTGTTGAAGCAGTCTCTGGAGGTAGGCAGGTTCTTTACTGTTTGTCTGCCGGTTTGCTTGAAGATAACGAACACAAACCTGTGGATTCCGATGTTGGGCTTCGGGATCTCGTAGCTTACCAGCTCTTTACCTGTTGAAATATTAATTTTAACCAGGAAAAAAGCAGTGTTATTCACATTTCGCATTTGTCCGTGTGTGTGTGTGCAGTGTGATGTTCTTACCAAATGTTGCATCTGTGGTGCCTGGAATATCGGTCACTAACCTGTAACATAGGGTTTGCCACAGAAAATGTTAGACCGTAACATAAATGAGAGTAAAAACTTCGTACTCCGACCATGAAGGGGTTTGGAATTGGAATTGTATATATATATATATATATATATATATATATATATATGCAGTTTCTCCCGTTGATCAGCTTTAGTGTTCATACTCTTTCTCACCTTAGCTTTCCAGTTTCTTGTAAACTCATGCATCGATGGCTGCATAAAGATATGGCTAAATATCTTGTTTCAGTGAACATGTGAACACCCATGTTTTCTTTTTTAGTTTTTACCATTTTCTTGATGATCATCCTCCTAATTTTTCTGGGCTAAAGGTAGACACACACACACACACTTACATATATATATAAACTTGAATGGATCTCTTTGATTTCTGATTCTGATATATATACAGAAATACCCTAGTGGGTTTCGCCTTACATATATACGTCACGTTCGGGTAGTAAAAATTTTTGGACAAGACTATACCAGTGGAGGTGTTCTCTGAGATATGGATCACTAGGGCCTGGGACATCAGGGTCAGTCATAACCTGCAACCATATTACATAAAAACAGCACATGAACATGATGTAATTTCAACATGAGTTAGCAGTTAGGACATAAAGATTATTGCACGTAATTAAAGGAAGAAGAAAAGAACGGGCGGAGAGGTGTAAATGTAATAAAATAAATGGAATTAACGTGTTACCAAAGTGTAAAAGGTTCTCAAGTCTCCTCCTTGAATCTCAACCCTTGGTTTCATAGCAACTGCAGAAGGATAGAACTCATGACCATTGAACACTTGTTTATTGGTGTAAGTGACAAATATCTTGGAAGTTGGACTGAAGGAGTCCAGAACATCCCCTATCACTCTTCCAACTATGAGAGGATCCGACATTCTTGCCATAATTCTCTCTCGCTCTGTGCTCTTTGTGTGTGTGTGTGAGAGAGAGAGAGAGAGAGAGAAGAGAGAGTCAGAGATATTTGAACAGTGAATTATAGATCAGGAGAGACTTCCCATGGACAAGGAAAGATAGATGAGCCATATATATATATGCATATGCAACTCACTCCAGAAAAAGCTTAGAGAATCAATGGAAAAAGTACAGAAATGGGACATGAAGCAAAAGGCATAGAACAACTCAAACGACCTACCACTTCACCCCTCGACTCTTTTCTACTTTATATAATTTCTCTAGCTTAGCCTTTTTTTTTTATTTATTTTTCAATTTTCAGTAGCATAAATTAAAGAGAATAAAGGACAAAGCAGACTGAAACAGATAAATGCTTAAAACAAAAATTCTATATAGCAAGAAGGCTTTCTATATGAGGAAGCTAATTAGTTTTCAAATTGGAATATTTGGGGTCGAGGAGGAGGAAAAAGCTGACACCGTTTGACCAACAATACGCAAATTTTGATCCTCATCATATTGAGGCTTCAATACTCGTACTCGACATTAAAATAGAAAAACTCTCACCAGCTTAATATATATATAAACGATGATAATTTGATTCTGATCATATGGAAGCGCTTCATTAATTCATACACACGACTATTGTTTTTTAAGTCAAACGTAGGTAAAATTTATATATATAGATACCAAATGCATTTTTATTTTTAATATAACTTAGAAAAACAAAACAAAATACTACATATGGTTAAATACTTTAGAGAGTGGTGTGAGGTGCAGGGTTGAGGGGCCGGCCCCTGCATGGTATTGCAAAGGTTGATTGGTTTTGGACAAGAAAAACTGAATAGTGTAAACAAGCAAACTTTTCTTCTCTTGTGTCAGAAGGACATAATTAAATTATAGGGTTAAATGCAAATTACCCCCTGTGAAAAAAAGCAAATTACCCCCCTGTGTTTTTCATAATATAGCAAATAAGCCCCCCACGCGATTTCGTGCCATTTCTTTTTTTGGTTTTATTTTTTTTTAATTTTAGTTATCAAATTACATTTACATCCTTATCTATAACCATTGGATCTGATTGAATCTAAGGCTCAGATTAATTAATAAGATCAATGGTCCAAATTCTACTAAATTTGATCAACGCTCTAGATTGAAATAATATTATATATATATATATATATATATATATTTACATAAAATTAATTCAAAATATATGTATAATATATTTTTATTATTTAAAATTATATAAATGTGCATATATATATATATATATATAGAGTGAGAGAGAGAGAGGAAGGCGGCACGGCGACGGGAAAGGTGGGGGCGGGAGACGGGGAAGGGGGAGAAAGTGGGGGGCCTGTGACGGGAGGAAGGGAAGGTGCGAGGGGGGAAGCGACGGGGAATGGGGGAGGCGATTACGAGGGAAGGTGGGGGGGGGGGGAAGGGGAAAGGGGGGGGGGGGGGGCGACGGGGAAGGAGGGAAGGGGGGCGGGCGTCGAGGAAGGGGGGAAGGGGGGCGGAGCGGCGACAGGGAAGGGGGGAAGGGGGACGGGCGGCGACGGAGAAGGGGGGAGGGCAGGTGACGGGGAAGAAGGGGGGAGGCTGGGGCGGGCGACGGGTTGGGGGCCAGGCAACGGGGAAGAAGGGGGAAGGAGGGAGGGGGCTGCGGCGGCGAGGGGAGGGGGGGGGGCGGGGATGGCGGCTGGGGGGGGGGGGCGTGCCGACGGGGAAGAAGGGTGGGGTGGGGTTTGGTTTTTTTTTTTTTAAGAAATATATATTATTTATAAATATTATATATAATAATATTAATATAGATTATATTTAAATATAAAATAATATTTTATTCTTAAAAATTAATTGAAATCGCACATGAGGGGCGTGTAATGCACTTTCAGGTTCAGGGGGCAAATTGCTTTATTGTTTAAAATACAGGGGGTAATTTGATAATTTTTTTTCACAGGGGGATATTTCGCACATATCGTATATCACAGGGGGGCAGCATGAATTTTTCCCTTAAATTATAGTAGTAGTGAAATTTGCATGTGGTCCCAACTCATCATGTTGCCCCATTTGTTTTGCTTTAAAGCGAAAAAAAAGGTATAAATCTAGGGTTTGGTGGTGGAAACAATTTCCCATAATGGTATGAAGAATCCATCCTTTTGCATTTACAGTAACAAAGAGTGAAAGATATATGGGGTGTGTGTGTGTGTCAGCCACCTTCTTTACCTACAAATTTTTAACCTAAAACGCATTGGGGTTTCCTTTCCAGATTCTGCGTCTGTGATTGGTGAATGGGCACACTGACAGTACTGTTTAGGGTAGGAGCATAAAGGAACTCCACAAACACACATGTACAGTTGTGTTAATTAGCTTAGTGTTGTTCAGACATTCTTGATATGGTAATGGGGAATGTTGGATTTCTATATTTAGAAACCAAACATCTTTTAAGATTGCGTTCACCCTACTTCCATGCACGTTTTATTCAACTTTTTACGTGGCCGGCCGGTGCACTTCAAAGGCTGCGGCTGCTGCTCCTGTGTTCTTGTCTAGCTGTTTAATTTAATCAACTCTTCTAGATGGGCATTTTTTACATTTTAGTGCTTGTTTCGTCATCGCGATTCGCAAACACACGGGACTTACGTGGATCGAAATGTCATGGGGACGGGTCAAGAATCGGAATATTAATCGGGCCGTCAGGGAGATAGTATATATCTAGGTTTATCGAAAATTTGCATTGGGTAAATTTGATTTATATCCAAAATATGAGTGATGTCGCGGAGTCTTATTGTTTAGGACGCAATTCGACACGCTTCATCAGACTTTTGATACAAGTCTTCTTTATTTAGGTGCTATTTAGAGTAAGTAATGTAAACAAATTGTACTTTGATTGTTTCCTCTTTCCATCATAGGGCGAAATTGTGTACTTTGCGAATGAGGATTGAGGCATCTAAGGCCAAGAGGAGAAATTCTTATTCAAATCAAGTTTGGTCGAATTTGAATCAATTATATTATAAGTACAATTTAGAAAAAGTCACCGATTACTTAGTAAGAATATATATCACATATATTGTATAGTTAATTTGGTTGGACATTTATAATATAATTTGAATTAAAAAATTTGGACAAGATTAGAACACGGTATCTGATGTGGGAGAAACCAATTAATACCAAAGAACCCCTGCAAATACTATCAAAGTAAAATCTTACCGAACCCAGTTAGCTATTCAGATGTCGATAAATCGGTAACGAGTTAATAAATGTCCAGGCCACACCTCATCCCTCACACGCACTGTTGAGTTAACCTATAAATACTCCATTGAAAGTTAAATAAAATATGCGTTCAATATATTCAATTCATAAGGATAAACTACCACCAGAAGAAATATAATTTCCCGTTATAACTAAATATAAAAATAATGTTGAATACTAATTTCTGTGACTCCAAAAACTATATATTACTCGTTGGTTTTTTACAAACGAGATCAAAACATTAGCTACTACTAAAATTCATGTAAGAAATCTGACCATATAGATAAAATTATTATATTAATTAACCATAGTTAAAATTCAAAATTCTTGCATTAATTTTATTTAATTATAATAAATTATATTAATTTATCATAATTTTCAAATTAGAGTGCTTTACAATATAACGAATTATTCATGTGTTAGCGGTGTACCTGGACAAAAGCACCCGAATCAGTAATCACTATCTACTTTGATGACGATCATGTTGTTTAATGCTTTATAGAAGCATTAAGTGGATCCCGAAATCAGGCTGGCCCGCTAAAGTGGTGGGCTCTTTCTCAGGGACCGTCAGATCAGTTATGTTAGTGCTGCGTGGAGTGGAGTTGAGTTAGCCCTGTTAACTGCGGAACCCCTCCAAGTTATCAATTAAGAAAATATAATTTATTTTCTAAGTTTACTTTCTTTTTCTTTTCTCTTTTTTTTATTTAAATTTAGAACTATATTCAGTTTCGAATAATAATTTTTTTTTAGATTATTAGTTCCACTTAGTAATGCAAGAGTCTGAAATTTAATTTAGACCAATTATAAAACGACATAATTAAATTTTATATTTAATTTTGATACGAAGATAATCTTTTAAAAGGTTTTACACAAACCTATTCTTGTCTATATTTCAAAATTCCGGGCAGTATGACACAAATATTTTACCTCACTTCAACATATATACGTACGTTCAGTCTCATTTTATATTCCAACTAATAGAATATAGCTTTTTGAAATTTAACATTCTTTATATGTTTAAAAAAAAATATTTGCACTTGGTAATCTAAAGCAATTGATTTAGACTAAAATAAATTATTGGCAACTTTTTATATGAGTTTATTATCACACGAAAAAACTATATATTTAAAATTATTAATACTCGTATTTTATTTGATACCTACATTTATCACGATATTTTAACTTCTATTAAATATTTAATCAAGAAAAAATATATAGCTAAATATTAAATTATATAAAGAAAATCAAACATGTAATTATAATGTTTTTATATATATTTTACACACGTGTCGAGCGTGAAAAATTGTTGGTATATGATAATTAATAGGGCCTACCTGATGTCAACAGATAAAGGAAGTTTAGCTCGGCTTACATTGTCATTTATAATATTTTAGGCTATTTCTTTTTTATGGATTCTCCATGACTTTTAATTATCTGTAACTATTAATGACAGCAAACCAAGAAAAGAAATAATTATTTATGATAGTTTCTAACAAAAACTAATCAATTAATATATAAATTATTATTTTACGTAGTACACAAAATATGGGAATCAACTATGTCATTTATAGTTGGTTGGTATAACTTAATTAGTTGCTTTTAAATTCAAATAAAATTGAAAGTTTCCACATTTAAATTTAATTGCTTTATTTGGGTATATTATGTTATAATTTTTTTGGGTAATTACACTGTCATCTCTAATATTTGATATAATTATATGTAAAATT
This sequence comes from Sesamum angolense, assembly GCA_034509725.1. Taxonomy (NCBI): domain Eukaryota; kingdom Viridiplantae; phylum Streptophyta; class Magnoliopsida; order Lamiales; family Pedaliaceae; genus Sesamum; species Sesamum angolense. Next base: position 3,432,982 of record JACGWL010000008.1, read on the forward strand.
TCTTGTGGTTTGAGAAATTACATAAACTTTTACGTGGTCGAATTTTATTAAATTTATTGATATTAATAAAAAATGTTGAATAAAAATATATTATTATTCATTTATTGCAGGTCAAATAAATCTTTTCGAACCAAGCAGGAGTAAATGTGTTTTCGTTCAACTTTCTTGCTGATATTAGTGAATTTGGTGAATTTTGATCAATGAAGATTTATTTGTTAGATAGAAACAAACGTCAGGATTAATACAAATACAAATTTTCAAATTATAAGGAGTTTACGTATAATTATCTCTAACATTTTTACCAAAAATTTATGTAGCTTGGAGTTGAATGAAATATTAGATTGATATGTGAATTTGAAAATTTTGGATAAATTTGAAATGTGAGAGAGATGTATCTGATTTTGAAATTTGAACATCGCATCACTAATTCGTAAAGAAATATAAATATGGATCCATGCATAAAAACGACTTTACGCCTACCGACTGTAATATATGGAAATTTCCGATCCATGAAGAGGTAGATTCCGAGTGACGCGAGATATGAGATACGGTCGTCAAGGGGCCCTTAAGACAAGGTGGTCTGTAACAGTATTTCTTACACTGCGAATTCACTAGCCTAGAAAAACATAGCGATATTTTATCAATCGATAAACAAAAGGCCGCCTATTTGCATCCCAGATCTCTCAACTCAGCTCCGCTCGTTGGGTGTCTTTGTAGTTGAATCTTTGAATTTTGAGAAATTCTGTTGGTGGGATTGGTTACTGCTGGAGCAGAGTCAAAGGTAGGAAAACAATGGCGGCTGGAACAACCCGGAAAATATCTGCAGCCTCCGCAAGGGCTCATACCCGAAAACCGAAGACAAAGAGTTCTTCCAAAGTTTCAGGTGGGATTTTTTACTTGATATTCTTTTCATCAGTTTGTACATCCTGATTTTCTTGTTTGAATTGAGGGTCTGGGATTGTTGTCTGAATTAGTACATGCTTGGATTTCTTCAAGAATTCAGATGTTGATTTTGGAAAACTGGCTGTTTGAATGTGTGGGCTAGTGGGTTGCGATGAAATCGATGAGGACTGGTCTAAGTGTTTCGAGATTTTGTGGAAATGCTGTTATGTGCCTACATTGTGTTGCTGATATTTTGGGATTTGCCTGCATTTTGCATCTAATATATAGTTTGACATTGAGGTCATTTCATTTGTGTTCCCCTGATCTTGTTTTGTGTGAAGCATGATTTTTAAAATCGTTGAAGTTATACTGACGAATGAGCTTCAGTATCTGATGGGCGATTTTAGTATGATTTTAGGTGCAAAATGTGTTTTTTAAGGTGGATGTTGTGATTTGGATTGCTGATAAAACCTTTGTTTGTATTGCAATATGGCAAGTGTGACATTAATTGTAACGAGAGGTACAGTGACTTGGCATGTAGATTGTTTAGGGGGTTGACATCGAAGGAGGCCACCTATTTTCAAGAGTTTCCCCACTCAAGTTGGACCTACTTTTGTTGTTTCTTTTCTCAAATTTCTTCGTACGTGATGTTTCAGGGTGGTTGAAGAAAATATTGTTGGTTGGCTTTGTGGGGTTTTTGGCTTGGGCTTGTCAGGCAGCACTACCCCCTCCTCCAAAGACTTGTGGCTCCGCAGATGGCCCTCCAGTTACAGCATCAAGAGTACAGCTTAAGGATGGTAGATACCTGGCTTACCAAGAATATGGTGTTGCAAAGGATATTGCAAAGCACAAAATAGTGTTTGTCCACGGCTTTGATTCTTGCAGGCACGATGTTGCTGCATTAACTGCAAACCTCTCCCCGGTAATGGTGCTTCCACTATGTCACTTAACAGCCTTTTCTTAGGATCAACTGCATTGTGCATAATTCATTTTTGAAACTCTTGACAGGATATAGTTGAAAGTAAGGGAATCTACATTGTTTCATTTGACAGACCCGGTTATGGAGAGAGTGATCCTCACCCAACCCGAACGGTTAAGAGCTTGGCTTTTGATATTGAAGATCTTGCTGACCAGTTGGGATTAGGATCCAAATTTTATGTTGTTGGATTTTCTATGGGTGGACAGGTTGTCTGGACTTGCCTCAAGTATATTCCTCACAGGTATGTTTCATTTGCGGAGATTGAGGATTGCATTAATACTTAACTATCTTGTGTCTTCCAATATTTCTAAATCATCACTGTTTCTAACTGTGTTTTCTCTTTCTAACCATCAAACCGCAATTTTCATCCATCCATCTGAACTAATATTGACTGTAATGCTGAACAGGTTGGCAGGGGCAGCTCTGTTAGCACCAGTTGTGAATTATTGGTGGCCTGGTATTCCTTCAAACATGTCCGGAGAAGCATATAATCTACAGCCTGCACAAGATCAATGGGCTCTTCGGGTTGCACACTATATGCCATGGCTTACCTACTGGTGGAACACCCAGAAACTGTTCCCTGCTTCAAGTGTTATCTCTCACAACCCAAATGTCTTCTCCCAACAAGACAAAGAAGTAATGATGAAGTATTTTGGTGTCAGAAAGGAATATCAGGTAATGGTTTTCAAAATCTTTTATAGGAAAAATAGATAGGAATTGTTGGTTAGAAACACAAAAACAATGTACCGGATTCTTCCGAGGAAGATATTGCCAACATGCTGAATGTTGAGTTGAATGCCTCATTACAATCATGTGCTGTAGGATAGTAGGCATGTCTAATTTAACACGAGGGAGTTTGTATGATTCAGGTTCTTGAATATTTTCTTGTGCTTGCCGTGTAGAATTACTTTTTTTGATTTTTTTACTTTGAAAACTCAGATCTAGGATTGCTTGATCTGTAAAGATTTTGTCGTGAAACATCTCATCCATGACAAATTGAAGTGTTAGTTGGCTTGGTTTTGTAGCCTTTCATTGCCCAGTCTGTTTAGCCTCTAAACATTTTTTTGTATCTTATAAACACATTGATGTTCTGTTCAAAATGCTATGTGAAGTCGAACACTGTTACTTCCTCAATTGCGCCTAAGAACACAGAGAAATAAGCTTGACTTATTATATTGGTCGGTTGTTCATGTCCCTACATGTATGGAGCAGCTAGAGCCCAGATATTGTTTTCTTTCTTGTTCTAATTTCGTTGCTTGTGTTCAGTTATGAATCTGTATATTAGATACATGTTTTCTTTCTTTGTTCTAATTCCGTTGCTGATATCCATTTATGAATCTGTATATGCAATAGTTTTGGTCATTTATTGTAGTTTCTAATACTAAAATTGGTCTTCAAAATTCTTTTTTCCTGACATAACCAGGCATTGGTAAGACAACAAGGCGAGTATGAGTCCCTTCATCGTGATATGATGATTGGCTTTGGGACCTGGGAATTTGGTCCGACGGATTTGAAGAATCCATTCTCAGAAAGTGAAGGTTCTGTTCACTTATGGCATGGAGAGGACGATCAGCTCGTCCCTGTTACCCTGCAACGTTACATTGCACACCAGCTGCCCTGGATTAAGTATCACGAGATATCAGGTGCCGGTCATATGTTCCCAGCTGCTGACGGGATGGCGGACAAAATCATACAAGAACTTATATCTTGAAAGAAAGGCCATTGATGGATCTTTTATACCAGGTTTATGTAACTTGTTCTGTGTAATTTATTGGGGTTTAAAAATCTATTTTCGCTATTGAGTTTTATGTAGCGTTTGTTATGTCTTGTTTTGGACCACATTTTCTGTACGAAACCTGTAATTTTCTCATTTAGTTCTAGACCTTGGCATTCATTTCTGGTCTTTCAAACAAGCTGCATGCAACCGAGTTCATCTACATGTTTACGTATCTAATCAGTAGGCATAATCCTGCCTCATAACTATGTGCAAGACAAGTACCTACCCGCAGTCGTTCCACATCACATAAGAAATTTATTATTCAAATAGATTTTTCTAGATTTTCCGAGACAACCCTGGAGACATTGCTACAGTATTTACTATTTACCTTCCCAGATTTGTAAACCATAAGCTCTATAAGACGTTCATGGTTTGGTGCAAGATTTTGATGATTCAAACAGATCTGCTGTGTCTTAGTGAAGAATTTTCAGATTGGTTGGCATTTCCTCTTCTTCCTGTTAAGCCCTGTCACTAAATTGGAACCTATTCACTTCTGTATACGAAACAACGAAAAGGAACTGAAAGTGTTTGACAATTGACAGCTTTCGTTTTGTGAAACTTCCATCTCGAAACAGAATGCATCTCTCAGTTAAATTGTGAAAGGCCTGAAAAAAAAATGCACTAGATATTCAAAACAGAGACGGGAAACAAGAAAGGAAATTTCCTGTAAGAAATCAGAAAGGAAAAACGGAACAAGAATCCATGGAAATCCCCTTTCAAGCCTTTCTAGGCAAGAATCTCCTTCTCATCCTGGAAATCTGCCTGAGACTCAATCCAAAAGCCTTCTCCAGGAGCTCGTCATTAATCCCAGACCCAAAGATAACATTCGGGATTTTCTGCGTGCCAGGATTTTGGCTGTTAAAACACCCAAAAACCGTGGCTGGAGATTTCCCAACATTCATCTGGAAATGCACCAGGCCCCTGGGGAAAACCATCACATCTCCCTGCTCAAGAACCTTAGCAAAAACCCGGTTAGTTGAATCCACGAAACCTGCATATACTTTCCCCTGTATGACATATACAGTTTCTGTCGCCCGAGGATGAAAATGAGGGGGATTGATGCCGCCAGGCCTGAAGTCGGCACGTACAAACGACATGCCGAGTGTGTTGAGCCCTGGAAATGTTGTTGGATTCACTGGTACAGCTGACAGGCCTGTATCAGAGAAATTCCCAGGCGATTTTATACCTGAAAACACGAAATCATCAGGGGTGACCAACCTGGGATTCTTGCATGGTAGTCCGGCAGAGGCATCAAATTTGTCTGTGTTTGGGATACAAAAATCTTGAACAGGGTCTGGGTCTGAAGCCCATGTCTGTAGAGCACTGAGACAGAAAAGCAGCAGCAAGAAAGCAAAATTCAGGTACATTTTGATCTCAAAAATGTTCATCCGCATCTGAGGCAGAGCTAGTGATTGGTTTTATAGAGCTAATCTTTTCTGATAACAAAGCAAAGGAGGGAAGGATTATGATGGTAATCAATGAATGATATTAATATACTCCTCCTTGCATTTATTTATTTATTCAGTTTTTCAAATTTTTAAATTCAAAAAGTGAAAAGTTTAAAATCTATCTTCAAAAATATTAGTTAAGAATTAGTGGCATCACGTCATTCTAATTAAGATTTATTTTCATAAAGAACTGAACTCGTAAATTAAAATTTTATTTAACAAAATCATAATTGTATTTAGTTCGCATTTAATACAAAATCATTAATATATTTAAGTAAATTTAATATCTTAATCTAAAAAAAAAAAAACCCATAGAAAATTAGAATGTATGAGTAGATTTGTACAAGTGCATTCATGCAATAGGAAGTTATTGTGTAGTGGTGGGGTTTGTGGCAATAATCTATCTGACTTTAGGGGAGTGCAAGATGCACTTTATGCTGTGAAAGAGACAAATCAGGGCATGAGGACTATTATACCTAATCATTCTTCTTCCTTTTTTTTTTTTTTTTTTTTCACTTTGCATCCAATTTCCAAATTATTAATTGAGACAGGAAACAAAATAATATACATATACATGATGTTGCCATTAATTTATATATAATTTTTAGTTTGAATATACAATTTATACGAATTTAAATTAATTATATAACAAACATAATGAACTTATGAGTAATTGATGTAGTATTTTAGGATCAATATATATTATACTTATGTTATAATTTATTTGATTCGATCAAATTTAATTTAAATAAAACTGTTTCAAATTACAAACCGTTGGAATATCTGATTATGATTGAAATGTTTTCTCCACTTTTTTAAACAACAATAATGTATCCTATAATTAGAATGAGGTATGATATGATGAGGTGGCATGAAGAATTGTGGTTTGAATATTAGCATAATAATAATCTTTGGATTTTGAGAGAGTTGAGTAATAGACAAGACCAGAGTATTTGTTCATTGTTATTTAGAGTTAAATTTATTTTAATCCCTATAATATTAAATAATATTAAAAAAATCTCATATAAAAAGTTATTTTTATGTTATAAATAATGACTCATACAATTTTTTTATCAACTTAATTTTAGGGGAGTTTTTTGAAATTTTTTTTATATCATTATTGATATTTTATTTTTAATTTTTTTTAAAATATCCTTAATATCACAAGGGATTTTAATTTTTTTTTAATTATTTATATTAGATTAGATTCCACGGGCTTCGTCCTTAGGGGCCGATCCAATGTAATCGGCCCGGTCAAATCCCGCACGTGAGTTATTCCAAACCGGGAAATGTGAGGAGACACGTGTAAACGCAGGTGAAAACCGGGAGCAGGTTGAGGAACTAGAGTGAAGACACTTGTCCTCGACGTGTCCAGCAGCCATGCAAAAAACTTAAGTGAAAAAACAAACAATTATCGCCGTTGTGTCTGAGTATGGGCCGAGTTGATTTTTGGGCCTTTTTCCCACGTCTGCTGGGCCCGCACTGCCTTCTCTTCTTTCATCACTTACACTCCTCCACCCTCCTCCTGCACCAAAATTCCTCCTCCTCAAACTTCACATGCTTTCTCTCTCTACATGTACATACACTTGTATGTATGCATTTGCATGTTGCTCTGAGGATTTGGAAGTCGACTGTAGCAGTTGTGTTTTTGCCGGTGAAATCAAAAATTGCTGGAACTTTTTTTTTCTTTTCCTGTTGATGAGCTGGTTGTGGAGCTTGCTTTGAGGGTTTCTGGTAACTTTCTCGAATTTTATTTCATTTACTTGCTTGTTTAAGTTGTAATCGCTGTTTTCGTCGAAGTTCTTTTTTTTTGTGTGTGTGTGTGTGTGTGCGTGTTTGTTAGGATGGCGGTGATTACAGTGATATGGCTTATTGATGTGGTAACTTTTCTTCTTCACTTATCTGCATCTTTTTTTTTTTCTCAGTTTAATTTGTGATGATGTGCATAAGTCTGAATTATTTTTGTTTTTCTTGGGAAGCAATGAGGAGTTGGTGCAAGGTTTTAGCTCCTTTCTCCAACTAATGTTGGTTTCTGTGATTAAATTTTTGGTTAGAAGCCAAATTTTCAAGCCATTTTCTTGAAGTTCCATTTGTGCTGCATAGTTCTATATGGTAAAATTTAGTCAAGAAATGACTGATTTTGCAGTTTCTCTTACAATCTCGACTTGGGAATGGCCAAACAAAGTTGACGAAGAGAATTGCATTAGTAATAAGGACATCAGCACGATGATTGTGCGGAAGTGTGCATTTTTTATGATGGAGTCTATTCCATACGGCGACTTAGTATAGTAGAATGTTTGGATGTCTAAAGTTAATGTGTAGATTAACATGAACCTGTGAAATATAATTGTGTTGTCAATAATCTTGTCGACGTGCTTTTTTCCGGTTGCTTGGAGGCAATTGCGAGGTTTTAACAAAGCCAAGCTTGAACTCTCATGGGGGCTGGATTCCATATGTTAGGATTTGATGGTTATACGTGTAGGATATAAGTACCTTGAAATTGTGAGGGAATCAGAGATGTAGATGGTTACATAGACAATGCAGTTGAGCTTGTGGTTCATCTATTCTGAATCTTGAGATTATTGGTGGACAGCAATTCCATTCCAGAAAAAAGATGACTGGACACTAACATTTGTAATTCCTTGCTTGTGATGTGCAGGTGCAAGCAGTGTGCTTCAGACTATTGACCTATTGGCCTTCTACTGCCCAAACAGTTAGAAGATTTTCACCACAAAACCCAAAATGGCTGCTAATGATTCTGAAATCATATCCCAAGGAAATGTCGAGTCACAATTAGAATCAAGCCAGCAACAGCCTGAGAATCAGACAGTTCAATCACTTGGGAGACAGTCGTCTATATACTCACTCACCCTTGATGAGTTTCAACATACTCTTTGTGAGAGTGGCAAGAATTTTGGGTCGATGAACATGGATGAATTTCTCAACAGTATATGGACTGCTGAAGAAAGTCAAGCTCAGGGACACACCCAAGCCACTGCCACTCCCGCAGGCAATACCGTGCTTGCCCTCCAAGAAGGTAATACAACGGACAAGGGAATATCGAAGCAGCCTAGCTTACCAAGACAAGGTTCTTTCAATATCCCAGAGCCTCTGTGTAGGAAAACAGTTGAAGAAGTATGGTCCGAAATTCACAAAACTCAGCCGCATAATGGTGGCAGTCACAGTCATGTTCAGAATCCTAACACCACTCAGAGGCAACCTACCTTTGGAGAAATGACACTGGAAGATTTCTTGGTTCGGGCAGGGATTGTGAGAGAACAGAACGTTGTCCCTGCACCAGTACCCCAACAGCCAGCATATGGAATGTACCAAAGCAGCCACCATCCACCGGTGGGGCCTAATTTTGCTGCCAGGCCTATAATGGCTATAGGTGGTCCTTCTGCTGGTGGTGTAAACGTAGCAACTTATCAGGCGCTCCCACAAAGTGGGGTTGGAGCGTACTCGCAGCAGCCATCAGCAGTCAGTTATGGAGGGAGAATAGGGAATGGAAGTGGAGGATTCGGGCAAGTGCAGGGTTTGGGAATGGGATCACCAGCATGCCCGGTGTCGACAGACGGACTGTGCATGAATCAGGTAGACGGTGGGAATCAGTATGGAGCTGATACGGGTGGGTCGAGAGGAGGGAGGAAGCGGATTATAGATGGTCCGGTGGAGAAGGTGGTGGAGAGGAGACAACGGAGGATGATTAAGAATAGAGAGTCAGCTGCACGATCTAGGGCGAGGAAGCAGGTACACAATAAATTCATTTTTGACTAGGTTAAAGCTGAATTTGATTAAGTGCTTCTTATCTTAATTGCTATGCGCTTGTGGCAGGCTTACACAGTTGAACTTGAAGCAGAACTGAACCAATTAAAAGAAGAGAATGCACACTTGAAACAAGCTTTGGTAATCATACAGATACTTTGACAACCATGATTTCATTCAAAACATTTTCTTCAGTCAAAAAGCCTTTCCATCGTCAGTTACTTTTACCTCCTTGTAGTCTTGGATGATCATTAATTAGTAATGCTAACGGACTTGTGTTTCATGACTGCAACAGGCTGAGTTCGAAATGAAAAGGAAACAACAGGTACATGTATTCACCAATTCAGGTTCTGTCTTTCTGTTTTTGGTGGTATTATGTCTTTATATCCCTACCACAACACTGCATGGCTGAGTTTGAAGTTGAAATGGTGATGTAATTCTAGCCATGTTTTTTGTGGCAAAGACGCATCATCCAGGCTCATCTATGCTGACATATATTTTGCGATTTTGAAAATGATGAGCGGATTGTTTCTCCACTAAATATTTTGAGCTTGTCTAATCTTTGCTCACAGTACTATGAGGAAACGAGAGCAAAAGCACAGATGCAATCCAAGTCCCAGAGAGCCAATGAGAAACTTAGAACAATGAGGAGGAGTTCAAGTTGTCCCTACTGAAACAACAGCATCCGCCGGCCCTAATATACTATTAGAAGAGTAATAGTTATCCTTGGCCTGAACAAAGTGCGTGCATTTCATAATCAATTGTTCGATTACGAGGTTGTTGGAATGGCTTATTGATTAGCCATTTCCAGGAAGACAGGAAAAGGAAGTCAATACTAATGGTGCTAGGATGCATGTGGCTTGCATTGATGCTCGCAATTCTTTCTTTCCGACGAAGGGCTGAGGTTGAACGGTTTAGGCTTGTAAACTATCTTTTGGAGTTATATAGACTGAAATATATAGGTCTATGTTTGATGTATAGTTCTGAGGTCGACTCTTATGTGGATTTAAGGCCTACTTATGTCTTGTACTCAAGTAAAGGTAGAGATGAAAGGAGAAAAAGGATTTGGATGCATATTTTAGTAATTCTAATAAATCAACATCAAACTTTATCGTATCATTTTACATGGCAAGATGCAGTGACAGAGGGAGAGCGTCTGCATTTGAGTTTGAGCTACCTGGACCCACTTACCATGGATGGCATTACGCATCAGATGGTACGGGTTGCGGAAGAGGCTGTGGCTACTGAGTCAGCCGGTGGAGACCGGTGGTGCAGTCACTTCACCAGGTGCTCAGGCACTTCCGAGTGGCCGAAAGACCAGCTACCCTAAGAGTTTAGCAAAGTAAATTTAATCCACGGAGAACTAAGTAGCATTAGACGAGGTTGAAGAACCATAAATGAGTTCTCTCCTACACTAATTTCTAGGGGAATATGAGCATTCGATGATCATTTTCCAGATATAAGCTAAAACATTTTATTGGTCGTAAGTGGTTATACACAGAGGTGAAATGCTGTAATGATAGAGGCAAGGCTTGTTGTAACTTCTCACACCTTCGAAGTACTTAATCCTTCTCGACGTCTGATTACTCAAGTTGTATCCTGTAAGTCCTTTCTGCTCCGTATGGATCAATATTTCGTCGCTCTGATTGTCTGAAGAAATCAGGAAGTTCACAGCAAAAGGGAAGAGACTGATGCGATGTTCCAACACCCAACTCTTCTCGTCTTTGTCCAACAGCCACACGTCCATTGTCGACGTTTCTGCTGAACATCCAACGACAAATAAAGACTCTTTAATCCCAGTAAATTCAAGAAAACTGTAAGTTTTGAAATCACAAGAAGGATAGTTTATGATGCTGAAATCTTCCTTTTCCAAGTCAAACGACAGTATCGATCTTTCCTTCCGTCCAGATGATCGTGCCCAGTAAATATTTCCATGCACACACAGGGGTGACTTCTCAGTGCAGGCACTCCAAGGACAGTCTCTACATCCTCTCCAAGAACCAAAGCTGATTTTCCCAGTATGTGTAAAAGTTAAAACTTCACACACCATGTTTCTATCCCCCAAACGAGGTGCCTCGAACAAGTGCACAATTTTGTACTCACTTGAAGAGGGAATGTAACCAATGCCGACGTTCTGTAGAAAAATTCTTGAACGATATGGGACACGCACAAGTTCATGGAAACTTGGATTACAGAGATAAAGGGAATAGTTGCAGCAGATGAGACTAAGCGGACCACAAGAAATGAATGTCTGGATCAGCCCATCAATGACTATCTTGAACTTATCTGTAACATTTCCATCCAGGTTTACAGAGGTTAATTCAACGGTGGCTTTAGTTTTACTGGTTTCGCAGTTTTCATCCAAAATGTATCTTCTTGTCAGCAAGAGAGGATTTTTCTTGGACCATTTGCTATGTCGGACAATGAATTCGTGATCGTGAGTCAGCAAAAGGTACCATTGTTTGGAAACGCACCTGAATCTGCTCAGGGACTTGGGAGGAACTCTTGAGAGGACTTCAATAATCAGATCATGAGGGAGACTGCTGGTTCTTTGGATTTCCATCATGTGCTCATCTCTCTTTTCTCCCTCCATCTTGTGGATTCAGATCATTGCCCTGATTGCCAAATGGATTCATTTCATCTGTTTGCTATGAGATGTGAACAAGACCATGTTCTTTCCTTTATGTGTAAATATAGTTAAGGGACAGCATATCACTATCAGCGGCCTTTCCAAGAAATGCTCTCTGTAATGTTGAATCCTTCAATGCGTGTGAACAGACAGCGAAATATTATTTTTAAGACAATCTCTTAGGTGAGACAAGAACAAGGAACAAAGAAATGATAAATTATACTTTGGATATTTCAGGGAACTTTGGTAAAACTTGAACTATTTCCTTAGTTATATTAATGACGAAAATATCAAAAGAAAATTGCCAATACTTTGAATCGATACAATCCAAATTTCAGCAACCTTATTATATTTATTTCATACTAAAATAGGAGAATGGCCTGCATAATCAACTGAGGTTGCTACTTGCTAATGTCAGAGTAGTAAATTAATGGCAAAAGCATGAAGCATGACACTATGATGCAGAAGTTTTCTTCACACTAGCATGCAGGATTCTTCCGGCTTTATATAAAAACAATGAAAATAACTGAAAAGCCAAAAATTTAGTTCTCCTTCATATAAAAATGGTTTCAGGTAATCTTGTCGGTATCAAATATATTAATCTTATTGGCCAAGATTAATGGTCTTTGCTAGTAGCCAAAAACTTCATCAGAATGATCTGTTGTTGTTATCACCGTGTAATCAGTTTCCAACAGGCCATTATTTTTTGTACAAGTAGGAGCAGAACTCATTTCATGTATGAAGAGCTTCAAGTTCATCTCCTGTTTTGATATTCATGATGTTTCTTGATCAGACATCGAACTGTTTTCTGATCAAGTTCCTTGATCTTGATTTTGTTTGCCATCTCTGAAAAAATGGTACAAGAAAGTACACTGAAATATGCAAGTCAACTCCAGAAAAGATCACCATACATGTGAAAATGAAAAGTTCAGACAGTCAGGGGCAGAAGTGCCTTAAACCTTTCTACTGCAGAAGAAATGAATTTCTGGTTTTTCATCTAGACATTATTCAGTTACAATTGCGTAAGTAAACCATTCAGAAACTGGTAGAATGCATAGGAATAAGGCTACCGTAATACAGACACGGCTTGTTGTAAGTCTTCATGGCCCTGTAGTATCCAATCTTTCTGGATGTTTGACTCTTAAGGCTATAACAAATGAGATCCCTCTGCTCCATATGGACTAATATTTCTTCTGAGTGATCCTCGGAAGGAACCAGAAACTTGGGACACAAAGGGAAGAGATTGATGCTGTATTCTATTGCCCATGTTTTGTTCTTCTTGTCCTTCAGCATCCATATATCCATTGTTGATGCTTCTGCTGAAAACCCGACCACACATAACGTGCACATAAGCCCGATATACTCCAAGAAACTGTACTTTTTAGATTCATGAATGGGATAGGAAATACAGCTAAATTCTTCTTTCTCCAGGTCGAGAGAGAGAATAGATTTGTCTTTCCATCCAGCAGAAAGCGCCCAGTATATTGTCCCATTCACACATACCGGATACTCATCGGTCCAGGCACTAAATGGACAATCTCCGATTCCTCTCCAAGAACCTGATGTAACTCCTTCACCTGTTTTGAAAGAGAAAATCTCGCACCCCATCTTCCCGTTTCCAACGAAAGAATGATAAAACATGTGCACAATCTTGTACTCATTTGACACAGGAAGGTAGCCGAAGCCTATGTTGTAAAGACGAGAGTTAGCATGATATGGCACACGGACAACTTGGTGAATGCTGGGATTACACACATAAAGAGAGTACATGCAGCACAGAATACTTAACGGGCCGCAAGAAACAAAAGTGTGAACAGGTCCATCAATTACTTTCCTGAACTTATCAGTTACATCCCCCTGCATGTCTATGGAGGTCAATTCAATGGTTATTTTACTCTTGTTAAGCTCCCCAATCCCATCAGAAAGATATCTTCTCACCAATAACAGAGGTTTCTGCTTAGACCATTGAACATGTCGGGTCATAAATTCGACATCACGAGTTAATAAGTCGTTCCATGATTTAGAAACGCACCTGAACTTGCAAAGAACCTTGGCTGGGAGTCTTGAGAGTATTTCGATGATCATATCACGTGGGAGGTAACCGATTCCTTTCATTTCCACCATCTGATGAGCTCTGATATGTTCTACTGCTTTCAGATCCTTGTCCTGAGTATTCATTTTTGGTTATCTTCTCGGTTCCAAGAGCTTACCTTTGTACAATTGTTCAAACAAGTTGCAAGATAGGGATCAAATAATGGACTTTGTGAAGATAGGCTTGATGGTTCCCAGAAGTTGAAAAGTTGAATGGTTTGAACGTAGGGATAATGCTGTTGATTAACAATTAGTTAGGTGTAAAAAGAAGTTAAATTTATAGACTAAAGCAGTTCCATTATTTTGCACTCTTTAGTTATGAGTCTCAATTCTTTAACATTAGTAAGACACTTGTCCTTGTTCGCATTTTCAAGGTACAAGGCTGACCGAAGATAGAGAGATAAAAGACTGACTTGGTCAGCTTTGAGCTCCTATTACAATTACAATAGGTAGAAGCCCTCACTAAGAAGCTTTCTGGAAAAACACTTGATTTGGACCAAGTACTTCAGCAGCCATTCTCAGAGTTGATATCTTTTATAGTTTTTTCACTTGTTCCTTTTCCTACAAGTATTTCACCAAAAATCTTGGGTTAATTACACTTAAACCCCCTCTAAAAATGCTAAATTATACTTTCTCTATTTTTGTTTTTATTTTTGAAATTACACTTACACCACCTTAGAAAATTCTCAATTTACAGCTGACCCCTTTCGTTGCTAATGAAAGCAAAGAAAAATACATAAATTTTCAATTTTGTCCCCCATTTAATATTTTTATGTATATTTTTGTACTTATAAAGAGATAAATGTAATATATATATTATATATATACACACACACATAGATAGATATATGGAGTGAGAGTTAACATCATTATTATTTTTTTCCTTCATAAGTACTAAATTGTCACATGAAACATTAAATAATGGGTAAAATTATAAAATTTGTGCAATTTTTTTGGCTAACGTTAGCATTTTTTGTCCAAATCATAGCAAAAGAAGGTCAAGTGTAAAGAGTGAATTTTCGGAGTGGATGTACGTATAATATCATAACTTCTTTGGGAGAAACTATAATTTCGCATTCTTAGAGAGGGTCTATGTGTAATTAATCCTAAAAGCATAATTACGAAAATCCTCTAATTGTTTGAAAAATTATCAATATCCCCCTGATTATAACGACCATCTAACAATCAACCCCAATTTGTTTGGTTTTCATCCATTTTTTATGGTGAACTGACCAAAAAATGTCCTTGTGGATTAAAAAATATAATTTTATTTATTTTAAATTTTTTAAATTTTTTATCAATTAAGTCAATAATTTTTTATATTTTAATATTTTTTCATCCACCCCGTTCGATTTTGTTTTACAAAATTTAGTTTTTAAGAAAAAGAATACAGTGAGGACAAATTTGACAATTTCATACCTCCGTCCAAGAATTACATAATTTCATCAAACATAAGGGGCACTTATAACTTTTCAACTAATAAGGAGGTATTCGTAATTATAATAAATTTCAGGGAACGTCATAGTAATTTACCCTTTAATTTATGTATTTCAATTTTCAACTCCATCTAATCTTTCTTATTTGTCATTGCACCAGCAGCCTTCATCAGCCATTAAATAATTACTACCATTTTAATAATTCTTTTTTGCATATATAGAATAACACTCCAAGTGGAAAATATTAAAGAAGAAGAAGTTGTCATCCAACAAATAATGTATACAGAGATATTGACAATTTTACACTATTTTACATACTTAACATACCACTACAGAAATTTAGAAATTATCATGACAATGCTGTTGTGAAGGCTATACAGTCTTGTGCAGACAAAAGAGACTTTCATAGTAAAGACAGGGCTTACGATTGGTCCCAATGGTTCTACAGTAACTTATTTCTGTGGATGTTTGATTTCTGATGCTATACTTTATCAGATCTTTTGTTTTGTGCTTATGAGTATGTCATCGCTGTAATAATCCGATGGGATAAGAGTTTGAGCACCTAAACAGAAGAGACCAACAGTATATTCTTTCACCCAAATGCCACTATCGTTGTCCTTCATCAGCCATACATCCATGGTTGATGTTTCTGCAGCAAATCCCACTACACATAAAGTCCCTTGAAACCCTGTCACTCCAATCATTGAGTACTTGGTAGAATCACATACAGGATAGCTATGTACATTGAATTCTTCCTTGTACAGATCAAATGAGGCAATTTCTTTGCCTTGTGGCCCTTTACACGATCGTGAAATCTCCCAGAAAACAGTGCTGTTCAAACATAGGCAATCACTTGCTGATACACTTTGAGGGCAGTTTCTGATTGATCTCCAAGAATCGGCGATGACTCCCTCCCCGTCTCTTAGAGTTAAGATCTCGGAGCTCATTTTCCCCTCTCCAACAGATGGAACGAAGAACAAATGGATGATCTTGTATTCATTTAATTGAGGAAGGTAGCCAAAGCCAATGGTGTAAAAAGAAGCAGCAGCAGAAGAACCTGGCACGGAAAGGCCTTGTCCGGTGCTGAAATTGTTTATTACAGTTCCTTCCAAGTCTATGGCTGTGAGCTCAACTGACACTTTATTTGTCCAAATGTCCTATGTTTCTGCAAAAATGTCAGAAATTAGAACTACTAGAGGATGAATTTTTAACAGGGTCTTTTTCAACCGTTCTTTTCTTACCAGCTGCACCTGCAGTCAGAGAAAAGCCAACATTCTCAATTACTTTTACCTTTCCCAATTGTAAATGAAGCAAACATTACTCATGAAGAAAGAGAGGAATAAGTCCAACGGAAAATGACCGTGGCTGGTGTTTTCTCTACTTCATCATCATTTTCGTTGAGTTGTGACAATCAATCATACAGCTAATTCTCCGATGTAATCACACCATGACATCTCCAAAGCACCTTGAATTGCTAGAGAGTCCTGATTCCTGTTGAACGCGGGAACCATATAACTAGGGCCGCCATCAGAAAAGGGAATAGAAGCAAGCAATTTGACAAAAATTAACCATGAACCAGTCAGTCAACGACACCCTTTCCCACAGCATCCCATCACACAACTTTAGAATTCTAACGTCTTTCCTGAATTGCAACATTACTAGGTAATAAACCCGAGATGATGGCATCAATGCACATGATTAATTAAGACTTGCCACCACACAAGGACGTGTATAGACCTGAGCATTCAAACAAAGTGGGCTTTCAATGGAGAAGAAGATATAGGACGGCTGCGGAAAAGACTGGAAGCACCAACAATAGGTGCCACCAGAGACAATGATGAATTTTCAGAAGGGATGGAGATGGTAGAACAACATTAAATGCAGAATTCAACAGAAACTATGGTGAATAGAGTTGAGTGCGACTGAGACTACGACTGCAACTGGCCGCCAATGAGTAGCAAGAAATCAATGCGACCAGGCGGCCAACGGATGCGAATTTGTATACGTGAAGTGGGCAAATCTGAAAGTAACCAAATTTTCGTCGTCTCAATTGGTTATAGTTTAAATGCCATTCCTTGTGCAATTCTTGTACTGGTTAGTTGAAGCATTGTCTCTGTACAGTTTCCTTCAGGTATATTTATACCCTCACAAAAGTCATTTGATGAAAGAAATAGATACAGTTTGTTTACTTGTTCCTTAACCATCCATGTTTTGCCTACAAACGAGCCTTGGTCAAAACATCAAATGATTTTCCTGTTCAATTATATCCGCCACGGATGCAGACACAGTCTTTTCACATGAAGGAGCAGGATTCTTTGAAGTCATCTCAATGTTATTGCAAATTATATAGTTTCTACTTGTAAAAGCTTCAAGTAATTAGCTGAGAAAAACTCATTTCTTGACACTTTTATGATACATTTCAAATTCTCAGGCGATCATTTTAATCCTCATGGCCCACGAATAATTAGCTGATAATATGTCATACTTTTCAGCAATCCAATCTCATGCTCAGATAATAGATGGTAAACAATTTATAAAGCTTCCAGGAAATTAACAGGGAACACATCAGGCAGCAGTTGTACCAGCATCTTTTAAGCAATATGCACATCAGAATTGGGGACAACCCTACAAGCCATATATCATCACTGATGCTGTGCAGAGGAAAAGAACACATATAAAAGGATAACTCAAATATAATTTACTTGCAGTCTACCATTGATCATTGGTTGGTTCTCTATGTTGTGCCTTGAGGGTTTTCTGTTCTTCAGAGTTTTGGCGTAGAGGAATAGTACGATTATTACCATTGCAGATCCATACATCATGAAACCCCAATTCTTTGAAAAACCATAAAGGCATAGTATTGGTTCAGCTGTGAAGCAGGGCAAAGGCTTTGATATAATACTAATTCCTACTTCCAAGTCAAAGTCATCATGTAAAGATTATGTCTCACGGTCTTGTGCTACTGTTAAACTATTTCCAGCTTCCTCAGCAAGTGTACAGACATATCCATATTAACCTGCAGAAAACAATCTCTTCCTTGTAAAATCTTTATGTTTCCCCAACTGCAGTTCATCTGCCTCCATTATCTAGGCAATGATGTTCTCAACTCTTGCTTGCAGAGGAATCTCATCGAGACTGTAGTCAACTCCTGGGGCAAGACCAAAACCCTATGGATGAGACTTGAAGTACTAGTCAATCTTTTACTCAAATTGAAAGAGCGCCTGTTAGCAAACCAAAGTAGGAAACTGTTTTACAAGGACGACACCAAATAACTGGAACTGGGACCAGATGAAAAGTCATCCTCGGATATATAAGTCAACTAACCAAGCAAAAGGCAGGTGAAACATGATGATTTTGATGTTAATTGAGAACATAATTAGCGCACGAGGTCCTTGCCATTGCAAGTGACTGATTAGTAGAGAGAGAGAGAGAGAGATCTTTAATATGCTTGAACCCTGATCTCATGTTGTCAAATAACATACTAGTAATAAGATCCCCCAGAACATTGATATTACAAGGAACAAGACGACAATGAAGTTTCAAAATCTTTCCTAACAATCAGCAGATATACAGCAAAACCACTGCTGGAATATATGAATTGTCTAACAAAGTCCATTAATTCCAAAAACTCACCTTCCAGTAACTCGTAAGTCAGGAACTGCATGTAGAACCACATTGAAATTCAGAATAACAATTATACAAAAAATTGAAGTATGTGGATTGTGATATTCCCAAAGCCTTAATCTCCCTCCCAGTGCTGGAAATATAGAATATGGGAATACAGGAGTTTACCTAAGTTATCATCATCAACAAAGCATAACTACAGTATACCAAAGGTTATAATAATGATCAAGAAACATGAGATATTCCTATTAATGAGAGAAAGCTTCAGACACAAGACTTTTACAAGTACACCAGCACTTGCAGAGAGAACTAAGTTACAATAAGGATTTTAATTCAGCTGCCAAATCACCAAAACTGCATTATCCTGGCTGGTAATGAAATTATCGTATTCTTCATTTTTCTAATCCAGAGAAAATTGAGATAATTTCTCCAGAGTAAAACTCTGAGAAAAAATATTAGATGGAGGATGAGAGAAGACATAGAAATCTGTTTGGTGCGTACTTTATTCAGAACAAAGGCCTTATGAATCTTCAATATCCAATATTCTACTATAAAGATGGAATTGTGCCTCACAAAGTAAAAGGTTATAGAACAGCATATAATTGATTAAATCATTGATTTCCCTCCATTTCCAACATTACTAATTAATCACTTTCTTTTTCTTCCCTGTCCCTTAACAAACGATAGCATTAAGCAAATTGGGTAGGTAGAGAGATAAGATACAATATTAGAAAAAGCACAAATACAGATGATTGAGAAATTTGTCATGATGGAAACAGAAAGAAAGCATCCTTCCCTTAAGAATTATGAAAAAAGAAAAGAGTCACAACAGGTAAACATAACCTGAAATTGTACAGAAAGAATATCAGCAACACACAACTGCTCTAAGTCCAAAAATTATCTGGGAAGGAGCAGACCGGGAACAAATGAAGAATCTTGATCGAGAGCTATCTGCCTGCTTCTGTAGTTTATATCTAATGACAAGCTTCTTGCAGTAAAATATCTATTCATACTCAAATTGAACCTCCACGTGCATGTACTTCCTCATGAGTTTTACAATAGATGAAGTAAAGTTGGCCAACATGTTGCACTCTTCATGGGTTTTGGTCTCAGACACAACCCCATGGATGACCAACTTCTTTAGATGAGGGCACCTTTCCAGAAGTCCTGAAACCCATGTTGAGAATAGATCATTAATTACCGTCCACCCAAGTTCCAAAACAATCACATTTTCCAAAACAAAAGAACCTTGTAAGCCATACTGAAGTGCTGCCTCTCTTAGGTCATAACTCAGGGATAGATGGCTCAATAAAGGAAAGCATGAAGAAATTGTCTCTATGTCAACCAACTCATCATCATCATCAAATACAACACCCCATAGCCTAAGCTTTCTCAACTTTGCTGATCGCGAGATCATATGGTGGAACTTTGCCCACATGATAGTGAAATTGCTCACATCAACAATCTCCAGGTTTTCAGCACTCTCCCCAATATCAAGATGGATGACACTAACATCATCAATCTTCAGGAATCTCAACATCCCCTTACCAACGAGCTCAAATACTTCAAGTGTACAATCTTTCAAGTGCAACTTTTCTAGGCTATCTGCCTCCAAAATAAACTTATCCAAACTGATAGCTTCGACTAAATATCCTTTAAGGAGCAACTACTCAAATCCATCGTTGCCTGTGGATCAGACATGACAATATCCAGACTGATGAGGGTCAAGTTCTCAATTTTTGGACAGGCAGTAAGCAGAAGACTCAGATCCAAGGCTGATATACTGACATAACTCAAAAAAGAGATCTAAGACAAGGAAATTTCTGGTAACATGGTTCAACTCCAGTAATTGTATTGTGAGCCAAAGCCAACACTTCAAGCTTCTGCCGACCACACTTCTCTAGGATATTAATATTAGGTGTTGTCCTCACATTGTAATGCAGCTGGCGTAAAGTTTCTCTAGTGTACATGAGCCAAGCAATCACGGGGCAGCAGAGAATTCATCTACATCATCCATAATTATGGAAAGGCACTGCAGTCCTTTTGTTTGGAATATAGTTAGAGTAATAAGTATCTCTAGTCTACTTGTGGAAAATTCATGATACAAAGGCCAATCATTAGAATTAAATGTAAGAGTGTGGAGATGATTCCTCCAAGCTTCCTGCCACTTCCGGCAAGTTGCAGATGCAATTACAACATCCCGGGCAGCCCCAAGCCGCGATAGTATGTTGCCAACTACCTCAACGGGAAGAGTTTCCATATCTAATCAATAAAACAACTATAAAAGAACGGACCACAGAAATGCAACAGCTCACCCAATTCAGTCAAATCAAGAACTAAGTGCAAAGGTAACCAATCCAAATCAACATGACAATTATTCCGGTATTTCGAACCTACCATCTGATTTATGCTCAAAACATTCTCCTGAACTGCCGCAGCTGATCAAACCCAGAAAGGAAATGTCGAATCTTTAACAACCCCAACTAATATCTTCATGACAATTGTCTATCCAATAAGAACTCAGAAAATACGAAACAACAAACCCAGAATCTGTTCATTCAACAACACATCCGCGTTTTTTGATTCTAATAGAAACTGATCAATGCTACAAGTACAGTATCAAACGTCTTTCTTCACTTGAATATATACGGAAAGGCATAAACTTCTGTTAACTTCAGAAAATATCTCCAAATCTACACCTGAAACCATATGTTGAAGAAAATACAAAAACTTACATATCACATTAACATTTATAAACCAAAAGCATAAAAGATAGTTACAAGCACCGGTAGAAAAGGAAGGGTCCTCACCTGAAGATTCCGACGATAATAAAGGCAAGCCGGAATGAGAAATGATCGGTGGAAACAATCAAATCGTACGTATACAAATGTATTTATGATTAGAAAGAGATATTTGGGTGAAAAAGAATAAAGAAGGAAGAAAGAGTTAAAAAGGGTGGAATCTGATTCGCTGGAAGGTGGGGAAAAGGTCAAGCAGCTGCTCTGTGTGTGTTCGTGTGTGAAAATACAACTCAGAGAATACAACAGAGTGAAGGTATATGTATGTATTAGTACGTGATAAAGAAGTGGTGTACAGTGTACACCCACTTCACTTCAATTAGGTGTATTTTGATGATGTATTATTGTTTATTACTTGCACATAAAGCTTAGCCAATCATACCGAGAGAGAGAGAGACTTTAAAGTTACTTGAATTTGGACAAGAAATAGATATAGTCGTGCTTTTTTTTTTTTTTTTTTTTTTGTAAGTAATTTTATTTGAGAATTAAGTATGAAGCAGTTTCTCATATTGGTTATTTGGACAAAGGCACAAAAATTGGCGACTGAATGTATTTGCTGCATAAAAAATCATCAATACCATTGATTTTAACCACCATTCAATAATTAGTATAACCCATTAATAATTAATTTAATTTTTTGATTAATTGACCAAAAAGCTATAAGTTAAAATTTTTACTTAATTTTTATTTTTTTAAGACTAAGTTGATAATTTTTTTAAAATTTCATCAACCTTGTTTGCTTCTCTTTTTTTTTATTTACAAATTTTCAACTATTATTTTCAAAAAATACAACAGAATAAAATTGAATTGAATATCAATAATCATATTCATAATTACATTAAATTTAAAATCAACTTGTCGTAATTTACCAATATATAAAGTAGAAAGAAAGTTAAGGTCCATAACTTACTTGCATGCCTTTATTGCAGAGATCATTTTCTATGAACTGATCCACTCAATCCTGTCTAAATTTAGTGAAAAAGTGAATTCACACCAGGTTTTAATGCAAAACCCAATCAAACCATTATAATGCTTAATACTATATGATAAATCTGGAGGTCCTTTCATAACTTTTCCCTCCTTAATTCTTTTTTCTTTTTCTGTTTCTTCGAATTATTATCAGCTCATCTTTCCCTTCTTTTTTGCTTCACTATTATTATGTTTTCCATTTTTCATAACCCTGCCTTTAATATTGTGCAAACCTGGCAAATCATAAAGCTGTGCCAAAAATATTCACCTTATCCACAAGCAAACCTTGTCAAGAAACAATTAACTTAGATCACTGGGGCAAAAAAATCTGGGAAGACTTGGCAGTTCTATAATTCAGCAGAAAGGAGTTGCGACGTGATTAATCCTAGATTCCCAGCAATACCATTGACAACAGACAAGGAGATACTGCACCTAACATCGCTGCTGCCGCAGCACGAATCAATTAGAAAATGGGAAACAAAACGATCCCCAGGGAATGAAGTTTCAACCATATGCATGAACTGCTGTTTCTATTCTAATTTAGTTACTGCATAAACTAAACTTTATGTCAACAGATGATCAAACTATACACAGTTGGGGGATTCAGATGACGGCTGCTAGGTAGATTCAAAACCTTAGTTTCTCATGGGGTGCGATCTGCAAGTGAGAAATACTCAGATGTTCGGGCACAGCTTTGTCATGTAGAAATGAAAGGAAACTCTGGAGAGAAATTTCATAGCAAGTCAAGGGTTGGTGCCTTGCTTTGCAAGTCTGCTTCTAGCTGCTGTCATGGAAGATTTCCAGTAACGTCATTGCCTTTAGAGGTTGATAGATACATATGAATTTTGATCTATTTACAAGAAAATAAGAAAAAACTTATTTAACAAACACATCAAAATTAAATGAAAGACAACAGTTGAGACTCCAGTAAGAGGGTGGAATAACCAAATTTCAAAGAGCTATCCAAGTTTAGAATTTAAGAAAAAAAAAAGAAAAAAGGGGCTCAAAATAGCACAGGGCTTTATTGTTTCACGGGGGCAACAGGAGTAGACAACTAATAAAAAGTCTGTAGATGTTTGCACTCAGCAAAGATTAGATCAAGTGACCACCTAAACTAGGTTCTAACTTGTACAACCAACAATGCAATGGATTAGAAGTTACAACAGCGCCCCTGCATTAGTTTATCCGATAAAAGTAACAGAGGCAAATGTCTTCTGGAGTACTTCAGAGCAAAATCAACACTTGGCTCAAACCCTAGCAATCCCAAATACCATACAAACAGCTTATCAAAGTTGTACTTGTACGAGTTAGCACCTAGTTTAGGTGTCAACTTGCAAAAGTCAATACTCCCAGAACCCCAGCAAACTCAATTCAACAATAAGAACAGACGGAAGATAAGAAGAAAAATCTCTCTACTTACTGTCTTTCAACTTTCATAACAATGTAATAGTCATACAAGCATCATTACATCCCTCAGATTTCCCAAACCTTACTCAATTCTAAAAACTTAGGTTGGCTTAGTATAGAAGGCCATAACAAAAATTGAGCCCAGGTTGCACTCAGAGTGTGACTTGTTGAATGAGGTCCTTAACTGCAAATCCTAAGGTATGATTTTATATTTTAAAAGAATAATACCATTCCTAGTTAAATTGGATATTTAAAAATTTGAAATACCTGGTAGACTCTTTGTATTATCTTTTAGCAATAACTAGAAGGGAATCTATCACTTCTTGTTTCTTTAACTTACTCTGTATATAGAAAACAGTTGGCTATTAGCTCCACTTATCTTGTACTATTATCACTTACATTCATCAAATATATTCAGGTTTAACTCTAAAATCTAAAGAAACAACGTAATCATTCCACATTGTTCTCAGACGTTCTTAATGATCATCACAATCCTTTACCTTTGATAAGAATATTTCCCTATTTTTGGTCCGAATGAGATTCAAGGCCCTTATCTCACGAGTGATGTCAAAATCCTTCCTTGTCTGCCCTTGAAAGCTATACTAATATGTAACCAAGAGCAGGTAATGTTGTTTCCTTGTAAAACTAATTTACATTTATCGATGTTGGATTCTCCATTGAAGTACTGTATTAACTGACTTGATAAATTGGAACTATTATAAACATTGAACAAGATCAAAGGCAGCAATATTAACATACAAGTATTCAAGAAAGTTATAATTTCTCAACCCGTATTCAATTTCATAGATTCTAGTAAAGTTACCAGATTATTTTAATAATTTGAAAAAAATTAAACCATAAGTATCCTTTAGGAAGGAGTATAGAATTACTTATTGGTTCATAAATTAAATTGGAATTCATGCAATCCCACTTATCAACTTTATTGCCCTTAATACAGCCAGAAAGCACCAAAAGCAGAGTAACTGACTCAAAAAGTGCCAAAAAGCAGGAAAAACAAAGTTCACAAGAGTTGGTGAAAACAACGCAGACTCTTATTTGTGGTTCCTCATATCAGCTTATTCCATTTTATCAATTTCCCAAAGGCCATCTTTCGCTTCGGCAACAAAGAGTCTACCAGACAAGGTCAGTCATAAATTTTACTTATTTCTAGAATTTCTGGAGTTTAATCCGGAGATTGTTCAGATTTAGAGCTCAGTTTTTGTTTTCAACAATTAGATTTTGTTGCAATTTTATGCACTCAATTTATCCATGTGTTCTAAAGATAAATCTACATTAACCTAGTTTCTTTTTCTGTCTATCATTTAACAAGAAGTAATTTGAATCTCTGCAAAGTTTATCCTAGAGAATAGAAAGAATAGAAGAGTCAGAAGAATTTAGTATAAAAGAATTAGTCATCTTGAAGAAAATAAGTATGCTGTAAAATCTTCTCCGTGGCAGACTGGCAAAAAATCGATGGTTATTGAGCATTATTGGGGAAAAAGAATGTGTCAGAAATGATAAAGTACAAATGCAAAGTTATATTTAGCTACAGCCTCGACATCTTAGGAATATGAAAACAGAGGAAACGGGCCTGAGAACTCTAAAAGGTATGTCTTAATAAAAATGGATGATACCAAGGGAGATTAGGAGTGGATGGGATTAATAGCTAGGGCCTTGACAATTATAATTTTTCTGCCAGTGATGTGAAATCTCCTTGATAATAAAAAAGGTGTTAGTAGCTGGACAAATGTTTTACATGTACTCTAATACACAATAGACATGTGGACCATTATTTTAAGAAAGAGATGTAACTCTGTCCCTTAGTTAAATGCTTAAAAGTACTCTCACTCTATTATTTGCTAATCATATACTCATGTTGCACAAGGCTGTAGCCATGGAGTATTATGGTGGGAACTGAATTAAATCTGAAAGAATTGAAAGATTTGATGAGGCAGTTTACATAGGCCAGCCATTTCATTTAGTATATTGCAGATTCAGTATAAGACATATATACAAAAATTTATTAAGTAGAGCAGTCATCAAGAATAAATAAAAATGAAAGTTTATGTTCTTGAAGTTGGAAAATAATCTCCAAGAACAAGAAACATAATATTCATGAAGTCAACATATTCACGAAATTCATGAACAGGGAGCCTAACGTTCGTGACATATCGTGTTCAATACCAGTCTAGCCTATAAAGAACTTAATTTCTAGACCAAATATCAGATTCTCAAACATACATAACAGAGAACTATCAGATCAGTGCTGCTACCTGAAGTGGAAATTGCATTTTGATGAAGGATTAATGTTGCCTAACTCAAAACCCCACCATGGCCCCACTTGTAAACTAACAACTTAAAAAAGGCAGCCCCTCTCTACTCTTTCATTCATCAACAAGTAAAATCTTTATTCAAAACTCAGAATTCTGATTGATTCACTGATTTGATAGGATCTGATCGTGGTATATACATATGCCTGTTAGGAATAGCAAAAGCGCAATCACAATTCTGAAGTTGCTGTTTTCGGCAGCCTTAGGGGGCTTTCCTATATATTAGAATATGGGCAAAGAATATACCACTTCACTGGGCTCCAAGCAAGATTTCATTCTTGATAAAAATTGAGATCACGCAGTCATTTTTTGAACTTTTTGTAGAATTGTATATTGCAAAGACAGCACTTTATATCATAAACAAAATTTTGAAGAAAGAAGTTGGCTTCAAAATCATTAGGTATTAGTCACAAAGAGATAAATCCCAAAGCAATAAGTGCATTTTCTGAAACTACACTAAGAAAATCAAGATGTCTGGACAAGGGAGGTGCCACATTCCACAACCCTGCTTTCCAAGGAATGGCAATTCCTCTCATTGACATCAGAAAATGAAAGCTCTCAAGAAAGCCAGCCAACATATTTTCTTCTTCGGGAATAGTGTATCTCAAGAAAAACCTAATTTCAAGGTGTAGGCTACAGCCAATGTATATATGTCCTGCAGTGATGTTATTTGATACCGTCATGGGCTCAACTCTTACTTCTTTCACATGCAATCTGGTTTCTTACAAAGTGCAGATGGCCAATGTAGTACCAGGATATAGAGGACATGGTGAGTTCCAATTCCTAAAGATGATGGCTGAGGAGATCGAAAATGGATATATACCAGGTTCAATTTTCAGACCAGAAAGCCAGGTTTATGTGTTCAGGAAGTTTCGTGCAGCATTCGGTGCAATTTATTCAGATCGTTTTCTGAGGTCGAGATTCAAACACCTTAAGAAAAGGTACCACGAATTCTCAGAACTGCTGAATCAGGAGGGAATTTACTGGAACAAGAAGCAAAATGTTGTTCATGGCAATGAGACAATATTGAGGACAAAATACAGGGTAAAGCTGTCTGTCTCTCTCATGCATTTCACTCACAACTTCTCAGTTCTCACTCATTCAATCTGGAGGAAAGATATTATAGATATTATAAACATATGAATCCAAACAGTCCATACCTAAACCACACTTTGCTTCCCTTCCAGGCCCGTTTCAGGAATGGAGCATACATCGGAGAAGAGAATTTTGACCTCATGTGCCAGATCTTTGAAAGTGGAGTTGAATTCGAGTAATGCATACCGCTGGTATATGTATGCGGTACTTTAGCCTTGTCAGAATAGTGTGGTCTTTTCCAATAATTTTCGTGTTTTATTAAGTTCTGGTATTGCAAACACCATCGGCCTAAAAATTCTATCAACCCAATGCTTGTACGACACTCAGACAGTCAACAATCATACAAGCTAGGACTTTCTCTTTTCTGTATTGAGAAATTAATGGTCTACAGGCACACATGTCTGGTCCTTCAGTTTGCATCTTAATAGTTCTCCCCACAGTCAATTTTGGTCATAGTAAATTAGTTATTAACTTATTACAAACTTTATAAAAGGGAACGGTTAATAATCAACAGGTCGACATCTGTAAACAAATTTGACCAAACCAATCTCTCTCTTGGGCCTATCATGGTAGTATGAATGTGTATTATGTGTTCTTTTTTTTCCCAATTGTGTCATATTAGATATTAATTGATAATCAAAGAGGATGATAGGCTGCTGCTGCAGCGGTCGCTTCATGCTGACGGTGTTCAAGGCCTATTACATATTCTAGCAGCCACTGCACCAGTAAGGGTCAAGGTCAATTGGCCATCGGGGGTAACACTAGTTCTGCAGCCTACGCCAAAGTTGGCATGGCCATGTAAATAGCATTTTACAGTTATCTGGAGTAGTATCATTTGAAATCCACGAGTTACAATACAAAAACTAGCACAAAGTACCTGATTTCCGTGTTCAAGGGAAAAATCAGTCTTCACACGAAAATTTGAACTCTACTTGTACATATTCACTTGAACCTAGAAAACATTTCTAAAAAAACACCAAAAGCTGTTATATCACCGAAAACAATAATCCCCACAGCCAAATACATACAAAAACAAATGAAGAAGAAAAAGGAGGCAAAGTTCAGTTCCAACCAATACTGAAAATCAAGTGCAGCAACTTACCAATTTCCGGCCGTAGGAGGCGGAACTGCTTCACGCCGCCGGTTGGAAGCGAGGAATAAATGCTCACCGGCATGTGATATGGTGGCACAAGTTTATTTAGTACGAAAAAAATCTCAAGTCGCAAAAAGTAAGGACTTCAAGATGAAGCTGAAATTCTGAATCTCATAGTCATACCAAAAGAAGAAGAGAAACAAGATGCAGGGAATATATAGAGTGTTAATTGGGCTAGTGGGCCTCTTTCTACTTTATTATACTTCGTCTCTATAAAATAAGTCCAGGCCCAAATATATTTTTATTGTTTGGGCTACCTCAATGACTCGGCCCAATTTCCGGTCAGCAAAATAAATAGATGTTTTTTTCCTGATTGAAGAACATGGCAAATCACGTACCTGATGCCTTGCCCGAAGGATCCATGCTGGAAGAACGTTCAACATTCGAGAAATGATATGAGAAAAATCAGAAAATTCAGAACATTATACTACCATCAACAACGAATGAGATTCTGAAGCAGTATGATAGGCTGACGAATGCCAAGGAGATTATTCAGCACCATATAATAATATGTTAAAAGTCGATTTAATTTTTTATTTCAAATTATATTGTATTTTCTATTTTGTGTAATATATATATATATATATATATATATAATTTGGTGTGTGTATATATAAATGACGTAATTTTTGTACATATTACATGCATATAATGATAAAATATTATTTGAAATAAAAAATCCTAGTCCAATATTGAGCTTATGACATCCAATCTATAGTCGAGAAGTAGTCATTAGACCTTTTAACCTATCAACTTCACCTAAAATTTAACATTCAGATATTAAAAAAAAATATTTTTTTTATAATATAATTAAATGAATATGTATTTTACACTAAAATGCGAAACATAAAAAGTAATATAATGATCTCAATAGAATAAATTAATTTTATTTATATAATATATCATCAAGAAATTGAAATTGGTGATGAACATATAATTATGCTCATATCTAGTTCACTAATATTTATTCTATTATAAATCAATTATATAATAAATGTATTGCACTTATTAAATAATTGATACAGTCCCATCAATCTTAATTTTAAGTTGGAATTTCCCAAAATACACGAAAAGTCCTCAGATGCGAACGCCTCTCATAGCCGAGGTAATCGTTGGATTAACCTTGCTATAACCTCCATCAACCACCAGGTTCAGTCCACTCACATACTTGGACTCATCGCTTCCAAGAAAGATCGCCGCTTCCGCTATATCGTCCGCTTCCGCCGGCGGCCCCTTCAGGGTGGCCGACGCAGCCACCCACTCAGCCGCCGTCTTCATATCCACGGCGCCTCCCATAGCGTCTGCCAACAGCGGAGTAGGAATCAGGAAGGGAGAAATGCAGTTGACTCGAATCCCGTGTTTCCCGAGCTCCAAGCAGAGCTGGTTTGTGAGCCCAATCACGGCGTGCTTGGAGGAAGCGTACGAGATCGGGAACTCGAGGGCGGTCACGGCGGAGACGCTCGATGTGAAAATGATGCTACCCTTCTTCGCCGGAATCATCACTCTTGCCGCGTGCTTGGCGCCTAGGAACGCGCCGAAAACGTTCACATCGAACACCTTCTCGAAGTGGCTCTTCTCCGAGTCTAAGACTGAGGAGTACTGCATCGGCACGGTGATCCCCGCGTTGTTGAACATGATGTCGAGCCTACCGTGCTGGGACACGGCGCCGTCGACGGCGCTCTTGACGTCGGATTCCTTGGTGACATCGCAGTGAACATAGGAAATGGAGGGGAACTCTTTGCAGATGGCGTGGCCGCGCTCGTCCTGGATGTCCGCGATAATGACTTTCGCGCCGTGTTTGGCGAATAGCTTGGCCGTGGCCTCGCCGATTCCTCTGGCACCGCCGGTGATCAGTGCTACCTTTCCTTCTAGCCTGCCATATATATATATAGATAGATAGGAATATATAAAAATAGTAACTAATAATACGATTCAAATTTTATACGAATATTTCTTTAATTAACAATTATAAATTGAGTGGAGAGCAACTAATTACTTAAAACATTATCGTCAAAGTTACAAATTTGTCTGAATTAAGGTAGATAAAATGCAGAAAGATCCTTCACCTATTCGCCATGGAATCAGTACTTGCCAAAGACGTCGTCCTAATACTCGTATTAATTTGCGACGATTGATAAAAACTCTTCTTACTCGTGAGGCTGCAGTGGGTGAAATGGGTTTGTTATATAGTGCATATTAGACAACTAGTCAAGGCGAATGGTCTAACCAGGTACGAGAAATCAATGGTAATAAATTTGAACTGAAGTAGAAACCATTTGCTATCTTGACTAGTCATAATTTGGTTAACCTCGCTCAACATTGACAGCTGATATGGATGATTTTTCCTTCTCTCCGATGTAATTAAGGAAAAAAACTGATCGGATTCAATGCACAATGTAGTGATCCAAACCAAAAGCATTTCAAATAAAGTTCCTTACGTCTAACACATGCAGCATCGGTTATTGAACAAATAAACGTGCTACCCCACCTCTATATAGAAAAATTGACACATACACATCAGTTATCGAACAAATTAACATGATAAACGACCACCACATATAAAGTTTAACTGATTAAGTGGCCACTATTGACCATTCGGTTCCGCTCAAAAGTTGGAATACAACATTTTGATACATTGGACTGTAACAGTTCCTTTATTGCACTAAAAATAAGTAGGTTCATTTAGTGCGATTTCTAGCTATCATGGCTTTCACTAGTTAACAGATCTTCGGCCTCCGGTGCCACTTTCTCTTTGGCAGTTGTAGTACACAGCAGCAACCGGCGAGCCAAGGTTGTAGAGTTCAGCAAAGTCTCTGGTTATGAAGTTCTGACGCCACCCTGGAGCATACACCGTCTGCCGTCCCAGCTGACGGAACAACACGAAAACAAGGCGGTGGATTCCCATCGTCGGCCGAGGGCTCTCGTAGCACACAACTTCAGTTCCTGAACGAAGAACAGAAATATCAGTAACAAAATTATATTTAGTGTGATATATAGTATCATTATTATTAATAATTGGTATTAAGAGAAAATATTTTTTGTTTCGTCGCTCGACAATATAAATACTATATCACTAATTATTTATAATTATAATTTTTTTTATAGATGATCTCTTCGGCACTGACAGTTAATAGTGACAATTTGTTATAATTTTATCACTGTTTCAAAATGAAAATCCAGTAAAGAAGGCCAATGACAGGGCAGGATTTAAAGCCCCAGGAATCCAACTTTTATTTTGGGAGGATAAGGAATCAGACCCGAACCCAACACCCATCTGCGTACATACAAAAGAATTCTACGAGATTAAGGTTTTCAAGAATCTTTAGATAGCTATCTTTGTTTATGAGTGGTCCTGGAGAAACATGGGAAAGGTGGAATAACTGAAAAATATCTCCAATCATTGCTATTTTGTTCTAATGTTAATTTGACATCACATAGCATGAAATGGAGTCAAGAGTGTAAAAACTTTTATATACGTCAAGTTTTAGCTGTTAATATCGAACTGATTCAAAATGAAGTAAACAAAAAATTAAGAATGACCAGATGAGATATTCAAACTAATAACTCAAAATAAGTGTGGTATAATTGAAACAAAAGATACAATAAAATTTAAAATAAAAATTCAATTCGCCATGAAAGTGCTCACCAAAACTTGCGCCGGTGCTTCCTGGAATGTCAGTAACCAACCTAATTTCATGTAATGTACGAAAGGCATTAATGATGTTAAAAGACGTGTAATAAAAAAGAAAAAGGTTAAATATTTATATTTAATTACACAAATATTTTTTACACTTTGTAAGATTACAAATACGCATTTTTTTTGTTGTGATTGTAATTTATAGCAATGGCTCCTTAGGAGCAAAAACTTACAAATACCTATACCTCTTGAGGTAAGGTACACCAATACTTTCTTTAGATATGTATTTATAATTTATAAAAGATACAATATTCGCACAATAGAATTTAATTTCAGAGAAGATCGATGTAATTTGTCCTTTAAAAAACAACAGTATGACCCTTTACAACAAATGAAAATAAAACTAATTAATATAAACCCATCAATGTCTTCATTTTTAATTTTCAATGGAATATATGTGTTTCTGATTTTGTATAGTTCTCTTGTGAAAATGAGATTATATTCGGATTAAATAATGAGATTATATTTTATATTGAACTATTATGCAAATTTACTATTTCAAAAATTAAAAATTGAAATGAATCAAAATAAACAAATAGGTAACTGTGCATTAACTGTAGAGGCTCGTTTTTAATCCAAGTGTTCGGTACAAATTACTGTTTGAATTAAATAACTCAACCCATCTATTTAGGTGAGCCGATTTATTCAACCCAAACACCTAAGTAAACATAATATAATTAATATAATTTTTTTTAATATTATTATTCAAATAACTCGCATCATAGAATAAAATGAAGAGAGTTAATTAAAAACAGTCACCAGTGCAGATATTCCCGTAGGTGTGGATTACTAGGACTCGGTGCATCGGGATCAACCAAAACCTACAAAAACATAGAAAAATCAATTGATGTTCTTTACGTACCTTAAATATAACCTAAGAATGGCAATGCACGTGTAGCAAATTGTACTTACATTTGAGAAGGAAGAATTTGAACATCTTTTAAACAATTGAAGTAATTACTTAAGATTTCAATAACAAATAGTATAACATGACATTTTAATGTATGTATAATATATTATATATATATATAATGACGATAATGAATTTTTAAAATAAGAGGAAAGTACTTACAAGAGTATAGAAAGTTCGAAAATCATCACCCCCAACTTCAACTCTGGGTTGACCGACAACTTGGGGAGGCCTCAGATCACAACCATTAGTCACCATTCTGCCTCCGTGATAAACCCGAAGATCAACAGACAACCTAAATGAGTCCACAACATCTCCGATGATACGGCCAACTTCAAGAGGGTCCTAACTTGTCTTGCCATGTTTTCTCAAAAGAATGTTTGGCTTGCCAATCTTGTAATATTTACTCCAAGAGCAAACAAGCACGTACATTTATTCCTATTTATAGTAGGTTTCCGAAACATTCACGAATCATGCAAAGGAGTGTGCCCACAGAATCAATCTGCGCAGCCCCTCATTCTACGTCTGATTTTGTGGTTCTCGAGTAGCATCATGTTGCTTTTTGTAAAGTAAGAGAGAATTAAAACAAATACAATTTATACATAGGTTATCATAGTGATTTATTTCTTCTTTGTATATATATATATATATATATATATATATATATATATGTGTGTATAAATATACACATACGATTATTATTATTATTAGGGTAAATTACAACCAACTCGCTTGATATTTCACATAATTATGAATATCTCTTTTTGTTTAAAAAATTATCAATACCCCTTGATTTTAATAGCCGTCTAACAATTAGCCCACTTCGTTAGATTTTTTTCATCCATTTTTGTTGTGAACTGATCAAAGTGCCCTTATGGAATAAAATTATAATATTATTTATTTTTAAATTTTTTTATGGATTAAGTGAATAATTTTTTTATAATTTAAAAAAAATCATCCATGTTGTTCGGTTTTTTTATAAGTTTTAAATTTTTTATACTAAAATAAAAAATACAGTAAAGACAAAGTTAACTATTTCATACCTCCTCAAAGAATTACGTAATTTCTTCAAATGCCAGAAGTATTTGTAATTTTTCAAACAATGAGAGGTATTCGTAATTATGATAAATTTTAGGGAAGATGTTATAATTTACCCTTATTATTATTATTTGCTATGTTTTATTTTTATAATTGATTAATGCAGGGAGGGGGGGGGGGGGGGAGATTTAATAACTAAATTGGCATTGTCATGAATCTAGAAACAAAGAGGTACAATGCTCAAGCAGAAAGGTACCACTTAATTAAAGGGGATGTATGAGATGAGAAACACTAGTTTCCAAACTTAAAAAAAATATACCAATTGGGAGAAATTGACACTCCTAGATGCTGCAGAAACCAACTTACTTGAGTGTGTGGAAATGGAAGAACTCTTGGCATCACGCGGGATCCAGGACAAACTCAAAAAGCAATTTATTAAATGTAGATTCTGTATCATGTACAGAAAAAGCATACATTCAAGAGGGGTACCAAATTAATTTGAAAAAATTCAGTGGGATGCTCGAATCTTGATTTAGAAAGAGACACAACTATATACAATAAATGCATTTCTATTTTATTTTCTTTTTTTTGTTAAAATCAATTATTTTTTTCAGTTGACGTTCAAATCTACACTTACACTTGCCAATGTTTTCCTGTAACAGTGGAATTTAGAGATGTGGGTTCAACGACTACAAATTCAAAAGAATGCTTTTTAAATGTACGTAGATTTTGCATCATATTTGATGGGGGTAATTCAGAATTAATATAAACAAAAAAAAAAAAAAAAACTCGTAGAAAAATGCACATGAAAAAATTGAGTAAGACTTTGGAATGTTGATTTGACAAATAGATATTATTATTTTATAATATAAATTCAATAATATAATTATAATGTTCAAATGTTAAAATATGACCAAATTCGAGACTGAACTGCCAATATTCGAGTAAGTCAGAGGAATATAGAGATATGGACCAGCAATTCATCATTGATTTCTTTTGGTAGATGGAGAAGGAAATGCCAATCGCCAGAATTCCGCTTGTTCCACCTCCTTTTTTTATTCCTTTACACTTTTGTCATCTCCTAAAATCCTTCATGTGGACATACACGTGACAGCAAACCATGATAACGAGATGATCGTCTCTCCATGATAACGAGATAAGATGTCGACCAATGCATATACTACTTTCCAAAATTCTTAACTTTATTCAAATTATATATATAGAGTTAATTAATCATCCCTCCTATTTATTTTTCATCCCATTTTAATTCATATTTCTGGAATATATCGTTATGCATAGCATGTATACAAAGGCAGCTTCAAGTAGCATGTGTATGTCAATGTGGCCTTATTCAATTGACGAAGTTGAGGCCCCATGATCTTAGAGGTCATGGACTCGAACTCCGCTAGGTGCGTGGGATGTTGTAGAATAGTAGGAGTTGTTGTATACTATAATAGTAGGTGTTGTTGAGCATGATATGATTATTGTAATAGTTTTTATTAATATTGATGTCGACATAAATTATTGTACTTATAATCGATTTATTTCAATTAATAATATCTCATCACTTTTACCTTTAAAAAAAAGTGGCGCGTATATATTCATTGAAATAAACAAAAGTCACGACATGATTTGAAAGAGAAAGTTTAAAAAAGCGTGGCGCGTATATATTCATCGAAATAAAAAAAGAAATACGACATGATTTGAAAGAGAAAGTTTCAATCCAATACTCGATAATCATAAGGTTTATGATGGCGAAGGCTTCACGCTAGAGACAGTTTTTCTTGGTTAAAGTTGTGGTGGAAGGAAGGAAGGAAGGACGGACGGACGGACGAGGAAGGAAAATTCTAACTCAAATTAGATGTGATTAGACCTGAACTAATTACATAATAAGTGTAATACACTTATCGTGTATAATTTAAAAAAAACTAATCAATCACATGATAAGTATATTATATTTACTCTATAATAATTTAATTCAATCAAATCTAATTTGGATTAAAAAAAAAAATTCAACGAGGAATTGGATCCTCCAGCGGCAGGAAGCACCGAAAATGCAGCAGCTCATGCAATGTATTGAGTGTTGTTTGGGCTGACTCGGGTTGGACCTTTTTACTTTCATATATATACATATATTTCAAAATGCAGCCATGTCCGTGAATTTGGGCTAATTTTCTCGGAAACAAAAACAAAAGGGCACATCCCCGTCCTAAGTCCATTAAACAACTTATAGTCGGTCTATCGGGACCAATTTCGGAATACAATGTTATAATACTCGAACATAAGAATTTTTTTGAACTGAAATACATCATTTATTGCATACCTTCATATTTAATTACAAGGGTTTATTGAAGAGAGCGTGACAGCGCTACTGCTTGGCTGCATATACATAAATATCAAATAGAGGTAAGCGCATTGCGCCGGTGTCCTAAGATCTTCGGCCTCCAGTGCCGTTTTCCCTTTGGCAGTTGTAGTACACAGCGGCTACACTTCAGCGAAATCTCTGGTTATGAAGTTCTGGCGCCACCCCGGAGCATACACCGTCTGCCGCCCCAGTTGGCGGAACAACAAGAAAACCAGGCGGTGGATTCCCATTGTCGGCCGAGGGCTCTCATAACACACAACTTCAGTTCCTGTACATGTACATGTATACCATCACCAACAACAATTTTTTCATGTAAAAACTAAATAATTATTGTGACAACACAAAAACTATTATAGTTTCATGCATCTATATATATAAATATAATTAATGGTAATCCATCTTTAGATTATAAATTGAGAGGAAAAAATTATCAATTTTTGTAATGATATCAAATGTCAAAAGAGACGTGACTTTGGTTTACCTACAATTCTATACAGAAAGAAGGAGGGTAAATGCAAAAGGCAAAAAATATGTAGGTGACGTATGTGTCTGAATCAGGGTGTGTCGTTTTAGAGTTTATTGAGACCAATCATTTGTAGACAACTTTCTAATATACAAATAGTACACACAATTTGAGATTCGGACAGAATTATGAGGTTGTGGTAAAAGAAACAGTACGTACGTACAGCGAAATCCAACGAAGAATCAGCAAATGGAAAGGCAGCAAGAATTTAAAGCCGGGGCATCATGTGTCCGTACAGGTATCAAACTAGCTTTGATAAAGAAAAGCCGCCGAGCATCATGTGTCCGTACAGGAAAGAACTGAGGGGTAGGGGTTTACAGGAATCTTCAATGTTTTCAGACCCGGACCGGACCGGCCGGTTCGACCGGTTCGACGGGAACCGGCCATGTGTCCGGTTCGGTCCATGCCCTCAAACCCGGCGTGGTCAAACCCGGTCAAAACCGGTAAAAACCGGTGACCCGGTGACCGGTCAAAAACCGATTTTGACCCTTATTTAAAAAAAAAAAAAACTTCACTATTTAAATTTTTTTGGGCTTAAAATTTTGCATATTTATAGCCAAAAGGTTTAAATTTGGCTTATATTTTTTCAATGTGGGATAATTAGCTTTCTTTAAGCTTTCACATCCTATATTTATAGTTTAAAGTGTTTTAAATTTTGCTTTATACTTTCTCAATGTGGGACAATAAGCTTGATTAAGCCTTTTCATATTTATAGTTTAAGGTATTTAAATTTGTCTTATTTTTTCAATGTGGATAATAAGTTTGCCTTAAACTCTTTTATATTTATATAGTCTAAAGTGTTAAATTTTGATTTATACTTTTAATGTGAGATAATAAGCTTGATTTAAAATTTTCATATATATAGTCTAAAGTGTTTAAGTTTTAGCTTATTCTTTTTCAATATGGGATAATAAGCTTGGCTTAAACTTTTCATATTTATAGTTTAAAATATTAAGTTTCGTTTATTCTTTTTAATGCGGGACAAAGCCACATTTAACAATCAATAAGGTTTAATAAATTTTGATATATAATATTTAGATATGTTACAAATATATATGTATATATATATATATATGTATATAATATATTCTGGGTCTCCCGGTTTTTTTATTCCGGTCCGACCGGTCGGACCAGTGACCCAGTGACCCAGTAACTTGACCGGTTCGATCTCCGGTCCGGTTCTGAAAACATTGGGAATCTTATCTTCTTGTGCGTGTTGGTCATATGTAGTGGTCGATGAGAAACATCTGATTCATGTTTTGTTCTAATGTTTGAGGTATCCATACTATATTCTCTCTCTCTCTCTCTCTCTATATATATATATATGTTACTATTTAAAAAAAAGAAAAGAAAATCCCCCACAAAAACAAATAGCAATTATTATTATTAATTTTTTTGAGAAAAACGATGATATTTAAACAAGAGTATAATGTATTGATTTATATATTTTATTTTTATTAGGTATAATAGTACATCTTAAAGAGCGAAAGAATAATTATTATAAGCATGTAAGACCGACGTGCCACAACGATATGTATATATATAATAGGGGTTGCTTGAGTTAGGGTGCCTACCAAAACTTGTGCCAGTGCTTCCTGGGATGTCTATCACCAACCTGTTTTTCCATTTAGTATACCAACACCATTCATATATATATTAGTAGAAACACCTTTAATAATAATTTAAAAATTAACAACATTGTGTTAATAATAAAAGTTTAAACTATTAGATTGGAAAAATCATTTAATTATAAATTGGTAGCGTTGAGCTCTGATATAGAATGTAATGACTACTTCATTAAAAAAATTAAACTAATAATTAAAGACGAGAATTATATAATATTAATATCTTAAATTATTATGGTACTTTTCCAAAAAAATAAAATATGAAAATTGAGTAGTTGCACCAGGGAGAGCTAGAGGTATTCACCAATGCAAGTATTCTCTTAGGTGTGGGTTGCTAGGGCTTGGTGCATCAGGATCCACCAAAACCTGCAAAAATAGCCGAATATGGTAACAAACTAAGAATTAAAGAAAAAAACATTGGAACATTATTGGTTAAACAAAGTTAATTATTAGATTTCAGTAATAATTGATATTTTTTTTCTAAACATTCTTTGCGTTTTTATGATATTTTTCCCTTCTTTTCTTATGCGTTCTTCTATGAGCATGTCTGGCTAATTTCTTTAATTTCGGTTAAAAATTGGTGAATATTTAATTACAATGAGTTCTGAAATCTAATTTATATTTTATACTTTTATTCATATCGGTATTTGTTATTCTCTTTGTTTTTATTGCAAATAATCTTATTTATGGATGATAGGGCCCACTATTCATTGTCAAGGATATTTGCATAGCCAATTAAACTTGCAAATCCGTAATTGTTTGTTTAGTTCGATAATTAGCTAGTGGTAACACAATATAGTTTATCATGTCGTAATGATTGATTATGTTGTGGGAAATGCACAATTTAACTTAAATAAATCTTCTTATGAGTTTATTAGTTAGAATTGAGCATTTTTAATTTTTAATGATGTTGGTATATTCAATCTTGAAAACGTTCTCACGGTTGTCTACTGATTAGAAAATTAGTCAATGAACGTTCCCTTGACTAATGATAATGTAAGAAAATGTGAGGCCGTTTATGTTGTACAAATGATCATAACTAATTTATCTATTATGAATGTTTCTCATCTTTACATCTATGGTCAGTCATGAAATTGAGCATGATTCTGTCTTTAACTGGATTGTTTATCTCATATTTATTCTCTCCTTAAGTGTTCTTTTCTATTTAGTTTTAAATTTAGACTTTAAACAAACTCCCCTAAATTATTTCTACTTCCTCTTTTGAAAGAATTAATTTAAACATCAATTTCTATAGATTCGATACTACTTAATATTTTCACAAGTTTTAGTAGGATAATATTTTGATAAATTCAACACTAACATTTAAAAAGAGAAAATTACTTACAAGAGTATAGAAAGTTCGAAAATCATCACCCTCAATGTCAACTCTGGGCTGGCTAACAACTTGAGGAGACCTCAGATCACAACCATTAGCCACTACCTTGCCACCATAGGAAATCCATAGACTAGTGGACGACGTAAAAGGGTCTACAACATCTCCGAGGACACGCTTTTACTTTTCTGTTTTACGAATTTTTTTAAATGATCCTAATGAAAATTAGAAAGCTCTAGACATTAGTTTTATGATTTACGGGATTTTTCAAAATTGAGAAAATTCAACACATTTAGTCATATGAATCCCGTAAAGCAGCGGACTAAAGTGTAAACTTTTTATGGAGGAAAATATAATAATGTTATCATTTCATTTATGTGTATATATATATATATATTATATTTATCACTTTATAAGTATAAAATTATACACAAAAAGGTTAATTGAGGGGTAAAATTAAATTTTTATATAAAAAATTGTTTACATCAATATTTTTATCCAAACCCTAATGAAAAAGGGAGTCAGATGTAAATCGAAATTTTTTTCGAAGGGAGTGTAAGTATAATTTTAAATTTTTTTTTTGAGAAAATAGTGTAAGTTAGCATTTTTAAAAGGATTTAACTGCGCCTAACCCTATAAAACATATGAATCTATAAAATCTTTTCTATTAAATTAGCCAAAATACCCATCCGCCAAACCTAATTCAGTAAAGACTTTTCTTTTTCAACTCATAAAGATATTTATCGATAATGTTTGTAGTAAGAATCGATCATGTTAATGTTGCTTATCCATCGATTTTATAACTATGAAATTGTTGAACATTATAATTGTGGCATTTGATTATCTCTTAAATTTCATGATTTTGTAGATTTGTCGGAAGCTATTGTAGTCATTTTTTTTTTAACTTTTAAAACAAAAAAAGAAAAAGAATAAAAAAAAAAAAAAAGAAAAGAAGCAGCATGAGATGCCCTCATCTATAGATGTAAAATAGAAGAAGAGCACCCAACATTGCCTCCAAAAGAACTCGACCATCTAATCTCTTGAACACATTATGTGTTTCAAAGAACACTACGAATATGTTTTTTGATACTACCAGATCGTGTAAAATTATGCCAACACAGCAGTGCCAACCCAATATAACTTTCACGAATTTTGGGATCTCCCCTCCTAATTATGTTAATTTTCATGAAATCACTCTAACTTCTTGCAATATAACTTACGCCCCATCACCAAAAACAATGCTCATGGGCTAAATCAAAACTTCGATGCCTCACGAGTTTATATCTTATTTAGATAATTATTCAAATCAATTTCATGTTACAATATAATTTTTGAATTTGTTTATGCTAATCTTTCCCTCGATTTCTTTTCATATATATATATATATATTTAATTTTTATGAAAGAAATGTTACTAATATTTAAACTTGAGAGGTCAGAATCAAGAAAAGTGAAAATCAAACCAACCAATCAACTAAAATTCAAGGTGATAAGGGTTTCTCACATCACAGATTAGTTTGAGCCCAACCCAGGAGCCACCAGCCCCACTCCCTCCCAAAAATATTAAAAT
Organism: Sesamum angolense; assembly: GCA_034509725.1. Lineage (NCBI taxonomy): Eukaryota > Viridiplantae > Streptophyta > Magnoliopsida > Lamiales > Pedaliaceae > Sesamum > Sesamum angolense. Next base: position 3,474,425 of record JACGWL010000008.1, read on the forward strand.
AAATTGATACGGGTTTTTTTTTAAATTTATCATAATTATAATTATTTTATTATTATTTAAAATATTATAATTAAATTAATAAAGGTTTAATATATATATATATATATATAATGGACTATCATAATAAGATATTTATTAGACGACTTTTAATTCTATTCAGTATTTATAATTTTTAAATAATAAAGAATAATTATAATTAAAATAAATTTCAAAAAAATCAATCCTACTTTATTTAAAATATTAACAAAATCATTTTTTCGAATAAATCAATTAAAATCTCAATTACCCAAAATATTAATAAATTTTCTTTTCGAATAAATCAATTAAAATAAATTAGATGGAAATTTATAGCTCCATTCACTTCAGTCTCTGTCCCTTGACCCATTTTTCCTTTCCCTGTTTTTACTTTTCTGATGAAATGCTTAGTGGGTTGTTTGTTTAAGTTTGAGTGAGGTGAGGTGAGGTGAGGGTGGTGGTCAGCTGCTAGTCTACCGGTGAGAGGAAAAGTATCCCAGCTCAAAAACCCTTCTTCCTTTTTCTCATATATCAATTTTGAGAACCCATCACGTGAAATCTTTGCATTGCGGCTGAAGGCGTTCAGGTGAACAGCAACACTCTAGCTTCAATTTCGTAATGTTGTTGATTTGACGTTGGGTTCTTGTTGCAGTTTAAAGGGCAACTTCGAGTAGTTTTCTTATTTTCTTTTTCTTGGGATTTTCTTGCTAACTGTTAGGGCGTTGACTTAGGTTATGGTTCGGAGGCCTTTCTGGTGTTAATCTGGGGGATTTCTATCTGGGTTTTCATTCGGTGCTTGTAATTCTTTTGATATGCCTGTTTCTTTGTATTTTATACGGTGTTTTATTATTGCTTTAATGTGTATGAATGGGTGTTCTTACAATGACTTTGAAAAGGGGTTTTGTGTTTTCGTGGATTTTTTCCTAGTTTAAATTGGTGTTGATGTATACAATCTGAATGTGGCAAATTCTTGTTATCTTGGGTTCTTTTTGGTTTGCTTATTTATCTATTGCAGGTAGTGAAGAAGAAGTCTTTAACTTGGGAATTAGTTGATAAGGTTTCTGTAAACTGGGGCGTTTGTGATTGTGTGACAACAACTCTGGTTTGAAACTTTCCATCAATGGCTACATGCACATCCCCTTATTTCACGCCTCCAGATACTCGTAGGCCCATAGGAGTATTGACAGTTCTTGGGGCCAGAGCCTCCCCTTTGAAAATGGTTGAAGAAAGGAACGGGTTTTCAATTGTTAGTAAAAAATGTGGTTCAAATTTCCTTCAGCTCAAATGTTCAGCAAACTCACACAGTTTTAATCAATTCCAAAGTAAGGACCCATTTCTGAATCTACACCCGGAGGTATCGTTGCTTCGAGGTGGAACAAATTCTACAATGACCAACCCTAAACAGGATAGCTCGAGCAGAGATGTTACTGAGAGCTTGAGAGAATCGTCAAGTTCAAATAATTACAACGAAGCCAAGATTAAGGTTATTGGTGTTGGAGGTGGTGGCTCAAATGCAGTCAATCGTATGATAGAGAGTGCAATGAAGGGGGTCGAGTTCTGGATTGTTAACACTGATATTCAGGCCATGAGGATGTCACCTGTTTTCCCCGAGCATCGCTTGCAGATAGGTCTAGAGTTGACCCGAGGACTTGGTGCTGGTGGGAACCCAGATATCGGAATGAATGCTGCTAAAGAAAGCAAAGAATCTATAGAGGAGGCAGTTCATGGAGCAGACATGGTCTTTGTGACTGTAAGTTCTTTTTTTTTTTTATGGACATATAACTTTGAAGGACAAATTATCAAATGATTAGTTCCATTCTTTGCCTTTACACATTTTCTCCCATATGTAGGACTATATAAATACATCGTTCCATCTTTTCACAAGCATCAAGATGCCCCTTTCATTGTAAATGGTAACTAGTTATGGTTATTCCAAAGCGAGCTCAAGTACAATATCTCCAATATACTAGTGAATAAGTAGCCACAATACACACAAACCCTATTAAGATGATTCAGTAGCTGTTGTGTTCTAAAAGTGAACAGTTGAACGTGTAGTTATTAAGATATCTTTTGATTCTTGCAAATCTAAACTGATTCTCAATTTAGATATCTCGTTGTCGGCTCTATACTCATGCTTTCTTTGGCCAGCTGGACAATTGAATACCAGACTTTTAGAATACCCATAGTTTGTGGTAGCATACGCTCTGTTTTCTTCCCAAAAATCTTAATTTTTTAGGTTATCATTTTTCTAATGTTTGGCCATCATCAGATTACAATCATCAGCTGCTGGAATCCCACTATTGTTTCTTTCTCTATAGCCGTAAAAATCAATGTTTCGAACTTTGTATTGAAAGTTGAAACTTAGTTTAGGGTACATCTCGTACATTTGATTTGGTGGCCTGGAGGCCCTTGTTGTCCAATTGTTTTGAAAATGAGTAATCATTTCTCGACTTGATGAAGTTTATTGTGATTAAAATTTAAAGTGCATCAAGGGAAACAAGAGATCGCTACCTTTTTAGAACACTTACCAGCAAGAAATTATAATCTGTTTGAATGATAAGATGCTCCTTCTGCTTGTTTCATTCTCATATCTTTTAAATTTGCAGGCTGGAATGGGTGGGGGAACAGGCACTGGGGGAGCTCCTGTAATTGCTGGAGTTGCAAAGTCTATGGGTATTTTAACCGTTGGTATAGTCACCACTCCATTTTCTTTTGAGGGACGAAGAAGAGCTGTTCAAGCCCAAGAAGGAATTGCAGCTTTAAGAGAAAATGTTGACACTCTAAATTGTCATTCCAAATGATTAAAACTACTGAACTGCAGTTTCATCCATCTACACCAAGTAACAGAAGACATTCAATCAGTCGCCGTGGACGAATTATTCATATCGGCATAAGGCAGTTACGGATGAGTTATCAATCAGTATCAATAAAATACACAAGAAGTATACCGCTAGCTTAAAAAGAAGACATTCATGCGGTTTTGACTGATCAAATATCACTATGGCCGCAAGTCACATCAGTAAGATACATAAATCTCGATATAATACATTTCAAGAAGCTTCTACTTTTGATCTTACGCCAAATCTAAATGGTAACACCTATGCTCATATGACAAAGCCTGTCAATCATATAAATACATCGAGTTACAGCCAAATTCCATAATGATAATTTTAGAAAACTCATATCCTTGAGACCAAAATAAGTGAATAAAAAAGTTAAATAGAGGATAACAAACATAGGAATCTCTCATGAACTAATAACATAATCTACTGCTTCCAAACAATCGTGATTCAAAATGAACAAACTTTAACATAAATTAATTAATAAGACATATGCTCGCTGCTAACGAGTAAGTAGTTACCTGACACATCCCAATTAGATACATGAACACTCCTATAATCTACTGCACATTCAAAAGAAATGGGCGAACCTTACCATAAGATAGACTGTAGGGTTTCTTATTGCTCTGTACGAACATGCCACAATCTCCCAAGACTTTCACGTCAAATGGTCGCCCTCGATATTAGACAGAAATATTATCCTAGTGTAAAGTCCGTGCTTCATAAAAATTCCACTAATGTAACTTTGTTTACTTAAATAGCGCCAAGTCATGAGATACTCTTAGATTATATACTAATGGCCATTCCTCTGACAAAGTACATACCAGAGAATTAGCCACAAATCAAGATAGATTTATAGCTGATTCGTCCAAGCCCAGAGAGAGCTACAAGTTACTCTGGTCCATAATGCAGGATTCATACTTTATAGGGAATAGGAAACAGCGAAAACAGACTTGCCTGAACGCCAAAACCTAAATTATATGATATTACGTATCTACATGTAGTTGCTTGATACCATTGATCACGTCTCGTAACACTTGCAATCATGCTAACTGTATTTCTACAACTGAGCTTTCTTAATATTATTATCCATTCCTAAATGACCCTTAACTCACTCTTAACCGTTCCTTGATACATTTCGCATCCTATACATGGCGGAAGACAAGCACTCCCATAACCCCCCCAACACCCCCTCACCACCAAACCAATTCTTCGCTACGAAATTCCTGTACCGCCCAGGATAGAAGTTAACTACTATCACTTAATCATTCGACATCTAATTATCACATCGATTGTCTCACTGTTAAGACTGATAATGCCAACGAAGCCTAGAAATTTATCCCTATTTACCTCAAACCCTGGATCACACCATAACATCTTCGGTTTCGCTGGCTGCTCCAGGAAGTGGCCATATGAGCTCCTGTTCCACTGTAATCATAACAGAAAGAGACTAGCTGAAGCAATACATATGAAGTCTGCAGCATACATTAATTCCTCCCTTCGTTGAGAACATAGCTTTTCATATGGAAGATAGTAACGAATAAGAAAAGGAATAGGAGTTGACTACATGAGGAGTTAATAGTGTTGCCTTTAGCCACAGAATGAAAACTTCTGTATCAGGAATAATCAAAATTGATTATTGTTATGAAATCTGTCTGGTGACCTAACAAAAATTTATATGGACGTCAACAAGTGCCTTCATAACTACTATTGTGCAGTTTAGCCACTATATATTGCAATCTCTAAATGCAGGGATAACCAGACCAAGGGGCTAAGAGATGAACATGCAATTTAATATGCACCATACAGATACTCCTCTGACGAGAAATAATTGTAATAACGAGGCTACCTCATGAGATCGTAGATGGAATTAAAAACTCGGGCGCAGATGAAAACCTAAAAAACAAATGTTTGCAGGTAGGTTACCTCTCATCAACCTCAAAAGCCAGAAAATGGTCACCAAAAAAAACAAAATATTATCATGAAAAAAACTAGGTTACCAAGAAATTTAAAGACGAAGTATAAAATATATTACTGACCTATATTTGTAAACAAACAAAATAGAAAACCCTGACTTACTGTAGCGAGAAAAATTAGCAATAAGCTAAGTGGTACAAAAATCACTATTTTTTTTTTTTTTAAACGACCACACACCCGAGGGAGTGTGAGAGCTCTTCAGTCCCCGTAGTGGACAAATCCACTTTACCAGGCATCGATCTACTGTAATAGTTTACACTGAGCGTAAGAAATTGATTGAGATATATGCTTCTTATTTTGAGAATCAAAACCTTGTATCTCTATGCTATAAGTATCAATTTTGGCCCATGTTCAACTTCCAACTTGGGGCGACATACCGTGAATGTATCAAAGGGGAAATTGTAACCATATTGATTATGATACTGGGTTGATGTAGGATTCTCCTTTAGAAATTTATCTTGTCTTACTAGAATAATTAATACATGTTTTGTGTGTGTGCAGGTAAATGCAAGCAGCAGAAGTCATATATGATCTTGTGGATCCAAGTGCCAACCTAATATTTGGTGCCGTGATAGATCCATCAATAAGTGGTCAAGTAAGTGTTGTCTATTTTAGAATGGGAAAACTGCTATAAAGCTGCCTCCGCTGTATGATCTTTTATCTTGCATAATAATGAAGAGAACTTTTTTACCTGAAATATCTTTGGTTTGCGACTTAAATTTCTTTTCCAAAAGTTTGGAATGATTTTGCAGGCAAGAGGTTGAGCTAGTGAAAAATAATTGAAAACTGTATTAGCTATACTTATTTTCCAATCAGCATGCAGATATTTTTCTTGAGGAATGTTATATTATATCATGTGTAATTTTCTTGGATCGTTATGGGGGTTGCTTGTGATCACATAAAAAGGTTGTTACTGACAGACGAGAACTATGGAAACGTCTTGAGCTTGAGACTTTGACATTAATATATGACATGTCGTAATGATCCAATTGCTTTGCTAATAAAATTCAGGTCAGCATAACTTTGATTGCCACTGGTTTTAAACGTCAAGAGGAAAGTGACGGGCGGCCCGTTCAGGTATCTCTTTATCACTCAATCCAACAAAAGCACTGCTATCTTTGCTCCATCTCTTTTGACACTTGTCGCGTCAAAACAATGTAGGCAAATCAGCTGGTACAAGGAGATCCAAACCTCAGTTTCAATAGACGACCATCATCCTTCTCAGAAGGTGGTTCTGTGGAGATTCCGGAATTCTTGAGGAAGAAAGGACGTTCCCGTTTTCCTAGAGCCTAATTCCCTCCTATAGGGTGCTTTGCCTTGCAATCCAATCTCTCTTTCTTTCTCAGAATGCTGTCTCCCATGTCTGTACAGGATTTTGGCTTTCATTCAATGTGGATCTTAGCTTTGAGAAAGAACACCAACAACCATCGACAAACCTTTCCTTGATAAAAAAGTTTGTTAGTAGCAGCAGTAATACAAACTGGAGAACCTGGAAACTGACTGAATGAGGCTGTAGTTGCATATATTTGCCTACCCTTTAATGGTGCAGCACATATAACAATATTAATTTGATATAGTTGGTGCTATCACTTTCAAGTGTCATCAAACAGGTCTCCCAGAAAAACTGCCGTCCGCGTTCAAGTCCGACTTCAACCTGCTTCTTATGGAAAGCACAATATTCTTTTACATTAAATTTAAGTACTGTGCGAGTAAGTATACGTTCTTACTCAAAAATGGCGCAGTTTTCCATCATATATTGACAAGTTGATAGTACTAATTTACTTGTTTCGAAAAAAAAAACACGCTCTAGTCATTCACTTCACCAAGATATAATGATGACTTGCTCGGGACAATTTAAACACAAAAACAAGTCTGCTTCTTTGACAAATCTATATTATAACATCACATTGAAATCAATTGGAATTTTTACGTCCATTTAAGTGACCGGACAAGAATCAGAATAAAACAAAATACACTAAGTTGCCAAATAGTGAAAAACAGAACTCGTTTGCAAAGAATGAGCAAATGCATGTTTCTAGTACATGTAAATTAATAATATATAATACTTTTTTTAAAAAAATAAAAGTTCGAGTGATTTCAATTTCAACTGTAATTTCCATTACGACCCACAAATCGACTTTCTATCATTTATTATTATTATTATTATTATGAATACAAATACATTATGTGCGTGTAACACATTCCATATGTACATAACATTTAATTGCATTAACGCTTGCTTTGATTGTTGTGTGGCCTAAAAGAGGCTGAAAAATAAGAGTGACAAAGAATTGGCAGACCCAATAAGTTGAGAAACTCATTAAAGCTCACCTCAATTCAAAAAATAAAAAATAAAAACATCTACTTCAGTTCAGCTTAGGCAAATTCATCAAATTCTTGAGGGAGGGAATATCTCCTTCCAACCAAGTCCACATCTCTCACATGAAATGATTTTCTTACACAACAAACAATCTGCATCTACGAATACCCATTTTCTCCCTATTATCAGATTCTTCATCCCCATTGGCCCAAACATACTTTTAAAAAAACCATTCATAATTTCTCAAATCAACATCAACCTCACAATCCAACCCAAAAATCCTTTCAGTGAAAAACATATCACCATTAGACAGAGTGCAGTGCAGTGCAGAAAAGAAAGAAAGAAACCACAGAAATTGGAATCAGAAAGACACGTAAAGTTGTCGCATACCATAGAAAGGCAAACACTTTCTGTTGTTGACGTGTAAACTAACACTCCCATTCCTTTCATTCCATTCCATTCAGCACACATCAAAGCATCCTTTCCTTCCTCCACTTCTTTCTCCCAAATACTATCTCCCCTTTCCTTCCCTTCCCTTCGCCCAAACAATTAATTAACCACTACCCAGCCTAGCTACCATGCTGCCCCCCAATCAACAAACTCAATCCACTTTCCACAAACAACCCAAAATCCATTTTCATCCAGAGAAGTCCTCTGAATCCAGGCCTGAGGGAATCAACCATGTACTGCCAAACAAGAATGCACGCAGGAGGAGGAGAAGAACACCTGCGCTACAGTTACTGTAGCGACGGGAATTGAGAGTAGCTGCAGTAGTGGGAAGGAGAGGCTGAAGAGACATAGGATAGAGGTGGCGGGTCGGGTTTGGATACCGGATATGTGGGGTCAAGAAGCTTTCCTCAAGGACTGGATTGATTGTGGAGCTTTTGATGCTTCGCTGGTGAACAGCAGTATTATGTCCGCCAGAGCTGCGTTGGTGGAACAAGGACGGGCACTCAATTCCTCCACACAAACCGTTGTTAATTACTAGTAATCTAATCCCTTCTTCTAGATTAGTAGATTTTCATGGCTCCTATTTATATACTAATTAGAAATAAAAAAATCTGAATATTTCCCAGCCCATGTTGATATATAGTCTTGATTATAATCCACACATTTTTTATGAGAATAAAGGATAGATGGAGCTGATGTGTTCTTTACTATCAGAGAATACTAGAGAAAAGTTTATATTTATGACAGATACATTGGTTTAGACACGACGAAAACCTGTTGATTGTGCCTATTCAATTCAATCTTGTATGCGCACGCTCTAGAAACTATATATCTTCTTTTACTTTCGATGTGCCGCTAAGGCAACTCTTCTCTGGGAGAAGAAAATCGCTTAATAACTGGACGCAAATCCATTCACCAGCAAGTCAGCAAGAATACCAGTGGCATATAAGTAATGAGAGACTTTATCCGGTCCGTGTTCATACAGGGCAACCTCATATTTAACAGTATCAATTTCACTTCCTGCTGTGCACAAAATTGTGAGGTTGGAATTATATTCTCTAATCATATTCTGGCTAATAACTCTTGTTTGTTGAAATATACAACAAAGAATTAGTACAACGTAACGAATTTCAGTTTTCAAGAATAATCAAGTGGTGAAGCTAGCTTAGCGCTAGACATCCAGCCTCTGAATTTGGAGGGAGTATACTACTACTTCGCCATGAAGGAACTTTTACAGCTGCAGCCACCCACTGCACTTGGTTGGTGGAACACTGAGCGCAAAAAGCTTACTTAAGGATTCAAATGGAATATGATTGGTGGAACCGTGGAATACTGTCTACAGAGAGCCAAACACAAGATATTGCAGAACATCAACTAGATCACGAATAAAGTTAGATAAAGCATTACGTAACCGTCCAGGAAAAGAAAATGTGATGATTTCTTCTAACAATGAATTGAAATAATTGTGGAAATCTACTTGGAATTCTTGCATTGCTCTAACACTCCTGCACAGCTATAGTGAAGAACACTATTACCAAAGTAACCTATCAAAGTGTAAATCTGGTAAAGTCCCAACAAAGCATAGGACAAGCTTGAAACATACTAATATGATGTTCAACATGCTACATGTTTCAGCCTCTGAAAGTTTAACAAAATAAGAGGAATTAAGCACCTAAAAATGTCTATGGATAGAGAAAGGTAGACTCATAATCCAATTAGCAATCAGGTAGATCCAAGAATCGTGATAGAGGCAACAATATGAACATAATCTTGACCAATAGAGATCAGTCCTTTTCCAATGAGAACAAATTAACCTACTTGATCATACTATACTGTAAATGCTAGGACAGATAAAAATATGTGAAAGATTCAGAAACTTAATATATATTATGGTAACTGTCACAACAGACAAGAAGAAAGTTTCTATGTGCTTGAATGCTGAACTTGCCAATGATGGAACGATTACAGGAGTTCCGGGGTCAATAGTAAATTTGAAAGGAATATGAGAAACAATGTTTCACAAAAACTACAATTATCAAAGATGGAAGAACCTTTGAGTTGTTTCAGAACCTTCAAGCACAGATTCGTGTGTAAAATTGGATCTAGTGACTATAGCCATGGAGGAGCCCAAGCTCGAATACATATATAGTCAAAAGGGAAACAGAACGTGTGTAACTAATAAAGAATCAACCTGGGTTACAGCCTACAGGCCTTCTCGTCCCTAGAATAGTTAAGTAGGACTAATTCTATGAGCATTATCCTGTATGATACATGTATGATACAGGATATCTGAGAAATGTCAATAAGACTAAAAGTTTTGCTTTTGATCTCTGGAAGTAAACCTGTTGTATATGAACAACCAAAGATGAGCAAGATACAAAGAAAATGCACCTACTACTAAAAGCAATTGAACTACTACTACCCCATTTGATCCGAGCAAATGGTAATATGCACAAATATTAGTCCTACTAATGTAAGATGAGTAGGATAACTCAACAAAAATGTTATTTGCACCGTCACCCGAAGACATAATACCTAGATACTTTAACAGGCCAATGATGGATGGCTATAGCAATCAGCGATTAGACATAAAAGTTAATGTAAAAAGGGTATAGTGAATGCACCTGGAATGCAGAGCGGATCAGCTCTTCAACATAATCAACAGTAGCACCTTTCACGAAGTCAAAGGAAACATTGTCGACCACCAACTTAACTCCATCCTGCTCAAAAATCCTGCCAAAATATCACAAGCAGCAAATGAATTTTCTTCTTAGGACATACCTAGCGAATATCATAACTCTCTAATTAAATTTATTAATCTTCACGCAGTATAATAATCAGCAAACAGTGCAAATGATCGCCAGAACAGTATGCCTCCAGGCATATACGTATGACCTCCGATGCCCAATCGCTGTCATCTTAATGTCACTGTCTGTCCATCCAGTCTTAATATCTTAGTATGTTAGAGATCGCGTCATATAAGGATTCGGCACCAGAGCCGCCACACCCCTAGCTTCTATAGCTCAGAGACTCCGCGCGAGTCTAACCTATTTGAATCTAGCTCTCTCTGCTCATGCTCTTGCATTCTTTCAAGGTTCTCATATTGACAGATTCGTATCAAGAGCCACTGGAGTATTTCCTCTAGACCCCAAAGGATTACTCCTCACCAAACCTCATCTTCAAGAATAATTAAGAAGTAAAAGCAGATCTCACCCCAATGCACTGGCAATAATTGAGCACGGACATCAAGTCAATCACAAAGACCATGCTTACAGATCGTTACAGAACATTATGTGTTTGTTAGATGTGAGCATAAAGAGAAAATTGATCCGACTACTCATTTATTGGGCATACTGGATAAGCCTCATCTTTCTACACGATCCTATATGTTCTGAATCCCAGACTAAAGATTTTGGATCCGTAGTCGCAAGACAGATTTGAAGCAGCTACGCATAAGTTGTCAGTTTACATCACTCCTCAACGTAAATAATGCAGAGCAAAATCCTTATCTCCTATGTCTGCAACGGTGCTGAGATGTTGCGCATCATCTGACCCAAGATGAAGACACAGGAGCATCGTTCCCTCTCCTTTTCGCGCTCGCGGTCCACACAATTGGTGGCAAATAACATGGGAACGTGTACACAGCCGTGCCCGACACACAACATTAATGGACGTCCCAGCGGAGACAATACATGTCAATACAATCACCTTCTCGAAGCGCCATAAATAGCATACACAACACAACTACAAACATAAGCTTATCCAATAAAAATTACAAATATCTTAGCAATATAATGCAGAATAACGTCAACTTCCGAGACAAAATAAACCTCGATATAAATAATAAGAGCAGAAAATTATACCTGAAGGCACAGTGTCTCGGTGCGATTATCGTTACGGCGTCAGAGACGGAATGCCGGCAGAGTGCGCCGAAGATATAGGCATGAGGGTCTTGTCGAAGAGCGGAGGTATGAAAGGTTGAGAAGCTCGTAACAGTTCTGTGACGCGCGCTGGCTTGGTAATTATAGTGGATATAGAGTTCGAGCCTAATGCTCGACTGATCAACGTAACAGCGACCGTTTGCGCTCGTGCTGTCATTACCATCTACTTCGCTCTACTCCTTCTGTTAGAATGTCTATCTTCTAAAAAACAACGCTTGAATAATTGATAGGATCTCTCATGCACGCATCTCCGCAGAGGTATCTCTCTAAAGTTTGCAATATGTGTTACTCTCTCGGACATATGTGGTTTGCTTTCATTGCTTCGTAGGCTTGTTTCTTCTCTCTTCCTGCGTGTTTCAGGCCCATATTGCTCGTGTGCGCGTAGTGCTGAGCGCTCTCACTCCTATGCCAGACTCAAGCCGATTCACATTGGCCGCTCGAAGTATATACGACCGCAATTTATCTATTCCAACTAGTAGCCGATGGATTTTCTCAATTGGTGCTGATTCTCTCATACCAGTTCACCTCTAAATTCGGCCCGTATAAACTAAATATTTGTGTAGTCTCAGTTTCTACAAAAGAATAAGAACGGAAGACCTCACAGCATAGAGTCTTAATATAGAACAAGCAGTTTTTTATTTAAAATTTTCAAATACATAATTAATTTAAATAGTGATTCGTTTCAGGCTATTATATTAACAAGAAGATTTATAGGATATATATATTTCCAATACCACTCAATATAAAAATAAATATATTTGGTAAATTAAAATGGAATTATTTCCAATCTATAGTCTGACATGTTTTTTGACAATGGAGACAAAGAAATAATTTAAGATCAACAAATCACTGATAGGAAAAGAGATGAGATTTCTGACTTCTATGTGTGCATGATTTATTAGCAAGTAGAAGTATTATAATAGAACGGATCCCACAACATATAATTCATCAAATATACGGCAATTCATATGTTTGTTGATTCAAAATCTCGACCATACGCCGCTCTGTAGTCTATAGACAATTAGTAAATTACCATAATATGGAAAAGGGTAATCTTTTAGAAATACCAGGATTGGACCATAAAATTCTCTCAAACTATAGATAAAAAACTCAACAAAAACTTGTGGTGGCATCCATATCCTTACTCCGCATGCATCTTAAGTCAGAGAAATTTTTCAAAAACAAAGATACAGAATGATTGTCTTCGTCGATCTCCTAAAATGTATCTATCCACACTACATATCTCATGAAGGCTGTGGACGATGCTCAGTAAATTTAGTAAATCCGATTACCAATGAAATAATCTATTCATATCTCCGAACCAATATTTGACGTCCTATGCTCTGATAAAACTGTGGGCCCACTGTTATAACCAGTTTGCGCGCTAGAAACTATACATGAAGACGAAATTACATTACATTCCTGCACTCCAATTTTGTACGATTACAGTCTACCTTCAAAGTTCCACCGGGATCTCTCATTAGATGAGTAAGTAAGTCTGCACAACTTCCTTGTTCAGTACGTGATTTCCTCGATCATGCCTCCGATTAGCACCAGACTGGACCGCCGGCGTTCCAACAGTCTCAGGATTCCGAATCGGTTAGTGCCGGTCCCAATTATCTCCAACCGTCCGATTCTTTGGGTTGTGCTCTCACTCTGATCACTCTCGTCCCATCCTCGGTGCTCCAGCGGATCAAATGGAGCATTCTTCACGGAATCGAGAATGTATGAACTTACCTTCTGATTGAACGTCAAAATCTCTACCTTATTACCAATTGTTTCTTTTACTGCTCTCGAACACCCGAGATTCCCACTCACCACATATTTATCTCCTTGATTTGAATTATCGTCCGTCCGAGAAAACCATTTTCATTTCACTGTTTCGCTCCTCGATCAAATTATCAAATCTTAGTGCTTCGCTCTCTCCTCCTTCATTCTTACATCTTGAATTCTGTTTTGTTCAGTGTCACTTTCGCGGCTTTTCATTAAATACTATACTCACTTTCCGCAGGCGTATGAGACTATTATCTTCTTTTGCATGCAAGTGATGACAGTTGATTTTGTCTGCTATCTTACTCGCAGAAAATTCGAACCGACATATGTTCAAAATCGTGTATTTTTGCTAACGTCCATCTGTTTAAGATGTGTTTCCTCCTTATCTGCTGCATCGTTTCCTTCTTTCAGAACACTCTGCTCCTTAACTCTAGAGTTCTTGTTCAAACCAAAGTATGCAAACAGCGAAACTCATCTCCAGAAGAAGAGATATTGTCGCCAAGCTGAAGCTAGAATCTCCGACAGAACAAGGGTTTCAAAGCTCGAGATCTACAGTGCAACAGTTTGCACTGGTGTAGCGACTCCATTCTCGGACTGACTCTTCTCGGCATTCAGAGAACGATTTGAGGAGCTCGCTAAATGCGGAGATGACCATCTGATATGCGTGATAGAGGACAATAATTCTGGGAAGATTGTTGCCACTGGGAGTGTGTTTATAGAGAAGAAATTCATAAGGAATTGTGGGAAAGTTGGTCATATCGAAGATGTGGTGGTGGATTCCGGTGTTCGAGGTAAGCAATTAGGAAAGAAAGTTGTGGGGTTCCTTTCTGAACATGCTCGAGCGATGGGGTGTTACAAGGTGATTCTTGATTGCAGTATTGAGAATAGACCCTTTTATGAGAGATGTGGTTTCAAGCAGAAGGAGATTCAGATGGTGAAGTATTTTGTTTGATCAACAACGTTATTGCTCTTCTGAAAGATCACATTTTTGAGAAAGAGATGTGACCATTTTGAGAAGCAAGGTTCTAGTCTTGGTTTAACTGTATCTTGACCGCTTCGTGTAACAACATTATTGTTACATTATGGATCTTTCTTGAAAACAGAAAATAAATAAATTTCCTATTCCTGTGAATCTTCTGCAGCTTCCAGGTTTCATATACTTAATATATCATTCTGGGAAAATTTACTCTCACACTGAAGACTAGTATTTGTTACTTGACAGTAGTATTGGTTTTAAATTTTACTTTTATACTGAAGACTAGTATTTGTTACTTGACAGTAGTATTGGTTTTGACCGTAACTGACCAGGAACAAGCAGAAGAAAATGGACAAGGAAACAACAAAGAACGGCTGTTCTTCATTTTTATTCGAGGATGTACACACAGGCTACTTATAGATACTTATTACAAAAACACAGACACGTACAACCTTATTTATACATTTCCTCGTACCACCTCATGAGGAACCACGCATGGTTGATTGTGATTCTACACAAAGATAACCCGGAATTGGCATTGCTGGGGTCGCATGTTGCACCTGCGAGGAAGGTCCCTAGCCCTCTGGTAAACCTGCTGTGATTGGCCCTCCTGGTAGCTTCCTCCCTCCTGCTGCTGCTGCCTCACTGCATGCCTAATGGCCTCACAGCGGCACCTCTCGTCCACGTTCCTCAGCTGCTGGCAGCATTCTCTCAGGGACTGCTCGGACTGCTGATTCCCAGTGCTCATTTCCAGAACAACATCATCACCACCATATGGGCTGCGTCCTTGCGACAAGTACATCTGGCAGGACCTAAACTGCCGGCCCTGCAGCTCCCGTCGGCACTGTTGGCTCTGCTGGTTAGCTTCATCATCGATGGCCGTGGTGGTAACAGTGGTGGTGTAGGTCGTGGCGCTGGCCAACGCTACCATTGCCACCAAGAGGACTGCTGCGAGTGCGAGTTTCTTCGACATGGTTGTTCTTGAACTGAGAGTTATATGTAGGGAAGGAGTAGATGAGTTTGCAGAGGTGTGAGAATGGTGGAGGGGTTTGGAGGGGGATTTATAGTGGTTTTGTGCAGGTGCATGGCCTTTACGTGTTGATTGATGGAAGAGATAGGTGGATGGGTTTTGCTGAGGGGATTGAGGCTGGCGTTTTCGAGCTTCCACATCGATGTCTACATGCAGATGTTGCCAAAAAAGAGGACTTGAAGTTGCTAGAACTTCTCTTTTGGATCTTTGTTTAATTGATATTTGAACCACCAACACAAAACGCTTCTTTTTCTCTCAAGTGGTTGAATTAGAGGTAAGGAAAACATTAATGGCCAATTAACAGAAATTGAAACTGGTCCATAAAACACATCCTTATCCCATTGGAGGATGTAGCAACACTTGTAATTGAACCTCATCCAAATCAACAAATGAAACTCCTAAGAGTTTGTGCATGAATTTAATTTAATACCATCAAAATTATGTTGCAAATAAAGTTCTATCTTGATATTAAAATTTGGTGATCACCACTATACTAGCATAATTCTAAAATTTATAGTTTATTATCTATAATATCTATTATAAAGAAAAATATACTTTTCTATATTTGAAAGTATATCTAACATATTATTAAAATATGTCGAACTCCATGTGAATGTGTTTGGGCGAGCCATGACTATATCAAAATTTGTTTGAGTAGGAATTCAATAAAATAAATTTAATATTTTCAAATTGCAACACATTATAAAGTGAATGGAAACAATGATTTTTGCAATTTTTGCCTTTTGCACTAATACGAGAGAATTACATTTTGCATTCCATAAGTTAGATCTTTTAGTGATTTTGAATTTTTTTTTAACTCATCACATTGTATGTTATAACTCCAAGAAAATTATAATTTTAATATCAAGTCTTAATTCTATTAAATTTCTGACAAAAACAATATTCATTCCCCTAAAAACTTAACACAGTGCTATGCGCCTATTGTTTCCATAAAAAAATTAATAGTATTAAAATTTTGGACTAAAATACAAATTTTCAGAATAATAGAATGCAATGTGGTGAACAAAATACAAAGAGACTATAATAACGAAAAAAAAAAAATTAACTTGTAGGACGTAACTTATCATTTTCTTCTCAAAAGGGTAAAAAAGAAGTTCCCAGTGAGATTTTAAATCCAAACAGCGCCTAACCAGGGGGCGCCCATTTGGTAATTAGGGCAACAGCCAACACCATTATAAAAGCCCCTTCAATCTTCAATTATGCCGTCAAGAACGGCCGAGTGGAACTCTGGCATTAACGTCGCCTTTTCTACGACTTGCCTCCAAGTCTACATGTTACTTTCTGTTCTATAGAACTGCCCGTCATATGTGAATTTTGATTCATAGTCATGTGTATTATTTCTTCGCATCGTGTGTTGTTTTTTTTCACCAAAGTCGATTATTTATCTCTATTTCCTTCCGTTGTTGATGAAAGCTATGGAATGATGATAATCTCAGCTATGTGCAGACGCAGCATCGGCCGGGAAATAATCCCGGTGGTGCGATGAGCGGCACTTTCCACACGAGATTTCTGATCTCAGGTTTTGTTCAGCCGTAAATTTAAAGTTTTGTGGATATCATTTTATTTACTTTTCACCTCGAACTTATTTCGTGATTATCTTCTCTACCAATCAATTTTATTTTTTTTCCTTCTTCACCGATTCCTTTTACTTAACAGAGGGTGAATGCCGGCATACATATGGATATTTTCTTTATTAGTTTCATTTTCTTAAATCATTTTATCAATTCACATAATTTCAGGCCTTGAATCAGTGATTTTCTTTTCCAGAAACAGAAAATGTAAATGCAGATTCATGTGAGTTTTGCTACTTGGAAGAAATGCTTCTAAATAAGAACTGCTTATTTGAAAGTTGAAACCGCCTTTTGCTAAGCACTATTTCGAATTCGATTCGTTATTTGTAAATCGTTAAATGGTCCCATATGGAAAAAAAGAATTTTATACATTTCAACTTTTACTTTGAATTATTATATTACAATAGGGTGGACTTATATTTTCATCAAAAAGTGTTTTTCTTATATTCCATGTGAGTAAGCCTACTAGCTCAATAGAGGTGGTGTGCAAGTAAGACTTTTTAGAAAGCAGCATGTATAATTAATTGTTCATAATGAGCATTTTGTGAACTTTGCATTGCTTTTTGAATAAGTATCATCATTGTAATATTATTTAATTTGTGGTGCTCGTAATAACAATCAGTTCGGAAAATTTGAACAAATTTGTCAAGACAGCACTGTACTTCCCATATTCGCTTACAGTTCAAAATATTTTGAATATAGAGAATTACTTTCTAAAAAAAAAAAGTTAATATCATCATAATTGTGTGAATGTAAAAATAATGTTATTAATATAGATTCCATTATTTAAACATTTGTGTATCATTTAATTTTTGAAAAAAAATTTAAATGTATGTGATACGAGCAAAAAAATGATGATCGAATCGACTTGGAGGGGAAATAGTGATCAAAATATTAGAAAACAAAAGAACATAAATAAGTGATGTTATTTGCCCATTTTTCTGTAACATTGAAGTAAAATTCTAACTACGAAACTAAAGTGTTCCTTTCAACTAATGTTGCAGCATGAAAGTGAAAGTTGTAGTATTAGGATAAAAATATATTCTTCGGTTGATGTGGGAGTTCTTTATTTAGGAAAAAATGCAATTTACCCTCTTGTGTTATAAAAAATGAGCAATTTATCCCGTGTGAAAAATAAAACAACAATACCCCCCTAAAAAGAGCAAAATATTCCCCTAAGTCCGAGAGTGTATTACACTCTCCCCTCTTGCAATTGGGCATGATTTTTAACCAAAAAAAATATTATTTTATATATATTTTAATATTAATGTGTATATATTTAAAAAGTAATATCTAATAATATATATATATATTTTTTTTCTTTCTTTCTTCTTCTTCTTCATCTTCTTCGCCGAGCGCCGCCGCGGCCGGCGCGCCGACCCCCGATCGCCTCCTCCTTCTCCGCGCCCCCCCGCCCCAGATCCGCCCGCCTCTTTCCCGTCCGCCGCCTCCTCCTCCTCCTCCCTCCCTCCTCCCTTCTCCCTTCGCTTCCCCCCTCCCCCCCCCCACCCCCAGCCCAATCCTGCCGCCTCCTTCCTCCTCCTCGCCGCGTGGCCATATCTCCTCTATATGTATGTGTATATATATATCATTTAACATACAAATATATATATATATATATTTAAATTTAATTATATATAATATTTTATTTTTATTCTTATTTACTTAAATTTAAACCGTTGATTTGAATTAGATATAATCTACACCGTTGATTTATTAGTTAAATTTGGACCTTAGATTGATCAAGATCCAATTGTTATTAAATAAAAAAAAATATTATTTTAAATTTTAAATTAAAAAAATAAAAAATCGCGCGTGTGATACACGAAACGCGTCAGGGGTGTATTTGCTCTATTTTTAATAACACAGGAGGGTAATTGCTACTTTATTTTTCACAGGGGGGTAAATTGCTCATTTCCCTTAACACAGGGGACAAATTGCATTTAACCCTCTTTATTTATAGGCAATCGTAATTCGGTTGGAGAAGCTCCGGTTGATGTGGGAGTTCTTTATTTATAGACAATCGTAATATGGTTGGAGAAGATCAAGCCCCTTGCAGTTTTGGTAGAACATAACCTAAAGTGGATGGATAAGGTTGAATCTCCACGAAATTTGGTGGAGCCATCCAATTAGCATCCAAGCTTTTAGGGGGTATATATTACTTCTTACTGGAGGCATCACGTATCCCTGAGAAGGCTGCTAGTCCTTATTTAATTCTGTGAGATATGCCTTCTGAGATCCTACGTGAATGTTACTCTTAACGTGACATAGGCTTTTACTTCAGCTAGGGAATTTCAAATCCCTAAACTTAATTGTGAGGCCTTCTTGGATTGGAGATATTTTGAATTTAGGTTGACTGAACTTCTTTCAGCCAAGTCATTTCCTAGGGCACCTCCAGCCGGATTCTCCAAGTGGTTCTACCCAAATTGGGCTTCTTGAGAACACTTTGGGTCTTACATTCATTTGTACTCTTGCACCCTAAAATATTTCCAGGTGGTTCAAAGTAAATTGGTAATAAAAGAGTTGAGAAATCCACAAACAATCACCTTCTAGACTTTTAAACAAATCCCTTTGTTGGACCATTTGGGCATTTTTGAGCCAATTCATTTTTACGGGCATCAGTATGTATCATTATTTTTATAAGAGAATAAACTTTTTTTTTTAGTTTTAACTTATTTTAGTGGGTATTTAAGGTCTAGGAATTTATTGTGAGGTTTACTGTAAACTTTTCACTTAGTTATATAAGAAAATATGTCTATTTTCTATAAATAAATTTTGAACTCAAGACTGCCCAGCATATCAAATGTTGGACAATGTCCGCTCCCTTAAAAACTGCAGATTGATCGTTGGTGTAAAAGAGGAACAATGAAGTGATCAGACCTATTGCGACGTTCAATTTGAATAACAAACGAGAATGTATAATAGTACAAGTCTATTTCTCAATGCTCTTGCATCATTTGAATAAATACTAATGTACAGAATGTACTAACGGACCTTACCCTGCACCTAATACATATATCTCTGTGAAATGCAACGCATCAAACCTGTGTGCTTTATTCACTCAGACTTTTCAATCTCTTTGAATCTTCGATCCCACTCTCGTGTCTCGTAATCCTGTTCGAACAAATCCCTCTCTGTACTATAGACAATTCTATCATTCCCAATGAATGTCTTCTGAGCCATGTCCGAGCACTTAAGAGCTGAAAGTATTAGATAAAAGAGGTTTTACATTGCAAAATCATAATACTTATTTCATGCACAATGAGAACTTTTGAATCAGTTTGATGATGAGTTGGAAATGGAACTAAAGAAGATTGGAGTGATTGTGACTGTGAAGTATCAATAGGGTGTTTACTGTTTACCTTTCGCCTCAAAGAGAGATCTGGTGATTCAAGTGCCCTGGCACGCTGTTCCCTCGCTCTGTTCCTTTTGACAATTTTAGCATTTTTGTTTTGAACGAAAAACCACCGAATCAATGGAATTGCAAAGAAAGAGCCAGCATAGATCTGCAAGGTTAATGGTGAACTTAGAGAAGTAGAGCAACATTGGACTAATTCAGCAGCAACAAGACAGAGTATCCAGTTGCAAGCATATGTAAGATGGCACCATTGCTTCTAGAAAGTAAAACAGTGACATGCAATTTAAAGCCCAAGTAGTGTTCAAATCCTTGTTACTAATAACAAGAATAAAGAGCGACTACTATACGACTTCAAATGCTGAAGGATGAACTGAACTGTATATCTTGAAAAGCTGGAATATGTGAAGCATCAGAAAACAAAATGATGGATACCAATAGTCTATTTCATCCAATTAAGGGAATTGACCGTTCATCAACTTTTGCTGTGTGGCTGGTAACTAATACATGAAAATGAGAAAATCCAAATAATACCCTGATTTGTAGATAAGCAAGCATATCCGTTAAAACAGTGATCAAATGGAAAAATGACTTGCTTCTGTGGTACAAAGCAATCGCCCAGGAAATTTTCTACCTGAGAAAGTCTTTATAATGTTGCCTTTTCTTTCCAATGCAGTGTGAGTAGAACAATTACAATTTTGAGTCACAGCTAGCACTAGTTTACGTCACATTGACAATACAGTCAGAGAAGAGGGGTTAGTTGTTTGCATACCTGAAGTAAGGGAAATATGTCTGATACAAATGTTATGAATCCACTCGAGCTAACGGTTGTATCCCTTCAAGACAAAATTCAAACAATGTGGTCAGTGAGTTAGTGGAATAACCTCTAAACAAAAACAAATGCAAGCAGAATCATACTTCAACATGGTACCAAGAATTATAACCCAAATAGATTAAGGCCACCTAACCCAACCACCATTGCCCTCTCTGAAGCACTGGTTTTGCTGCATAAGAAAATATCTCATATCAAACAACACAAAAATACATGAATAATCAAATTAAAAGACTAAGAACAAAAGAGTACCTGAATTGCCATGTTTTTTCCTTAAAAAACTTGTCAACATCTCCAACCCAATCGGTCCATCTTTTTCCAATGTATTCCTTCCGCCCACTCCTCTGTGGAGCAGCAGTGCGTTGTAGTGATGGAAACGGTATAAAATATTCCCCTGCAGGTACATCCATTTAATCAAAGAAATGAGGAGATATTGATTTATGATTGCTCACACTTTCTACAACTATACAATTAAGGGACTTAAACGTACATCCACCATAAAATATTCATATACCGAAAAGGCAACATAAACTCAAATACACATCAAGTTGAAGAGAACGAACCTCATCATCTACTTCTGCCTGGCCATCAAATCGAAGAAGCACCGGTAGTATGTATGAGTCATCATCCTGGAGTGGTTGAAAGTAACATAATAAATAGCAAAAAAGCGAGAGGTCAACAGAAACAGATATAAAGGTAACTACGCGTGAATACACACAGAAAAATATGCATAACCAACAATATATACATACAGTCAAGAGTCAAGACTAGCATGCACTCATACTCTCTAACGCATAAGAAGATGGAATCAATTGTTAAAGTGTTTTAGCAAACTAAAACATCTCCAATTACATAACAGGAACCGATCATACTAGTCCTAAGTTAAATATTCCATCAATAAATTCCAAACCAAATGCGCATTGACTGTCTTTGTTAATCTCTCAAAACTCAAAACTAACCAACTGAAATCTGGAAAGCGAGAATGTCAAGCAGATGTCTTGATGAATGAAACTAAATTGAATAGTGTACGCCAAGTTTGATTATACCATGTCTTCAGTAGTCTCTAGATCAAGAAATGGAGCAAGTTCTTCAGCTGTGACGACACCACCATTTGAAGTTATGTATTCTCCAATCTGCAGAAATAATAGGGGCAAAAGAGTTATCAACAAGAAACAAGTTGTTAATTGTAACAGATAGTGCAAACCATAGCCGTTTTCATGTATATGAAACAAACTAACAAAGAAAGTGAAAGGATGCAGCATTAAGTACCAAGACCAGTCAAATTTCATATCTTAGAGTCCAAACAGCATCAATTTAGCTCGGCTTGATCCCAGCATATTTTGTGGGTTTGTTCAGTGTGTGCAAAAGCTAAATAAATTGTGAAAGAAAATTGATAATAGCAGAATGGATTATGAAATTAAACATATACAATAAAAACATTGAAGTAACGGACCACTGAAATCAATGCTCATATATTACCAACTTCCACCTCTCTTCTTCAATCCCTTGGTTGGGATCACCATCCCCGAATACAAAGGAAAAAACCTGAAAAGTAGGAATACCATTTGTTTATCTTCAGTTAGTACAAGAAACTATAACTAGAGAAAACATAGTTGGAAAGTGTTTCTTACAGACTCAATGAAGTTCATCCCACCATCACCTTCTCTTACTCTTCTTCTCCTGTAATAATATGGATCCCAGTACCTGGATAAAGGAACTAGATATGTAAAATGAATGAACATTCCTCCCGAACTTCAATACATCAGACAAAAGTCACACAAATTATGTTGGCATTTATCTTCTACAACGTAGTCAGAGAAGTTATGTAGGACAAAAGTTAATGAGTAAGAGGGCTAATCTGGCTGATAAGTAACCCTTTTTCAGTTATGAGATTGAGAGTAACCATCTTCAGCAATTATGAACTTTCAACTCTCAAGGCCTATTTGTTGTTCTAGGGGAAAGGAAAATGATGGGGCCCGATCTCCAGAGCTGAAGTTGTTTGTTATGCAACTAAAACCCAGAATTTAAGTTCTGATATTCTCACAAGATATGTAAAGCTTATTTCTAGTGTGGAGCAAATATTAGCAATACCTAGCAAACAGTCCCAGCATTAAAATGCAGCTTCTTAGAAATTCACATGAATGGTTTCACTCAGACCCTCTTTTTACTCCATATATTGGATAAATAATAAGTTACACATATTACCAGAACAAATCAGTTGGACTTAAGTAAAAGGTGAAACCGGAGTCGTATGATCTTCCGCGTCGGCCACGGTTGTCTGACTCTCTGTTAGAAACCACAAACAGAAAACGTTAAAATTACTCAGAAAATAAAAAGGTTATGCTATAAAGATTGCATTATAAGTAGTTAAGTTTTAGAAAAACTCAGTTATGGACATGCAAATATTACAACCCGTACCGACTACTCGAGGCTATAGCAATAATTGTGGTATATACAAGAACAATGGATGCAATCAGTGCCGTGCCAAAGGAAACCCTCACTAAATACTCAGCTGCCATCTGTCACCAAAAACTCCATTCCAATCAAAATATAGCCATCGACAACCAGAATTTAACACAAAAGGAAAACGCCTATACCTTCCCCTTTTCCAACAAAGGTTCAGCTCTCATCCTAAATGATTTTGCCGCAAGCTTTGATCGATAATCCTTCGGAAAAACATATAAAACATCACCTTCATCCGACACCTATGAAGGAAACAGCATCAAACCATATTTATTCAACAGCATGTTCCACATCATAAACAAACATCCCATTTGCAAATTAAAGCACCAATGCATGAGAAATGACCTCTAAGAAACCATTGGTGTCGGCAGCCAGAGCCTGCAGAGCTTTTTGAGCTTCATTCAACTTGAGCCCGGCTTTGCTCGCCACGTCCCCAATGGTAACCCTCCGTCCGCTGGAATCAATGGCATCCATGGCTCGCTTCCGCACGCCGGACGGCAATTTATCGCTCTCCACACTGCCCCCGGGGCTAATCGCCATCGACATGCTGCCATCATCAACACTACTGCTGCTCGCCCTAATTACGGAGATGGAGGTTCTGCCGCACCAAAATCTTGGGGGTTGAGCAAGAATCACGGACGGAAGAGGAGTAAAGTAGTGTAACTGGGATGGGCTAAATAATGGTTTTTGAGGGAGGCTTAAGCAGATGGATTTCGGGCTAACAGCTAAGAAGCAAGCGGACATAGACGCCATTTTATAGGTTAGTTCTTGCAGATTGTTTTGAATTCTTATTATTGTTTCTGCTTAGGTTTTCTCCTCCATGGATGGATGAAAGATATTTGTCAGACTTTCTATACAGCGAGAAAAGATAAAAGATACGTATCACTGCAGAGGTGCTTGAAAATCGAACGTTGTTTCTCTTGGCGGAGAAGAAGTCAACTTTTCTGACTCGAGACTACTTGTTCGTACTGGATTCCCTTTTTTACCCTCACATTTAATCTTATATTTGCAGCCTTTTATTTAATAAAATTTCAAGTTTCTAATTGTAAATCTCTTGAGTTTGTTTAATAATTCTAAATTCGGAGGATATCAGATCCTTCATTATCTATATTGATTTATATTTTACTCAATATTGCTGGATTTTAAAGTTTTTTAATAGCCCGCATATATCAATTATGAAATATAATTAGTGTAAATTATACTGACTTTTTGAGATTTTATATAATTATCAATACGTCCACGTTGTAAAATGTCTTTGAGAATTAAGAATTTCAATTTTATTTTTTTTTTATTTTTTTATGAATTAAATGAATAATTATTAAAAAAATTTACATCCATCCGGTCCGATTTAAAAAAAATTAAAAAAAATACATTAAAGACAAAGTTGAAAATTTTATACCTTCATCCAAGAATCAAATAATTTCATCAAATATCATAAAGATATTCGTAATTTTTTGAACAACGAGGAATATTTGTAATTATGTCAGAAAGTCCGTTGTAATTTATCTCAATAATTATAATAGAGGTACATCCATATATTTGGTGCAATTTTGACCCATAGCATCATATCAGGAGCCTCAGTTTTGCCGGCCAACTAAATTTTATTGGCGTATCATGTTAATCAGTTAAAACTTCGATGTAATTCACATAATAGACATTGATATTCTGTTTATTCTTGCACAGCATACTAGAGAAGTTAAAATTTGTTTGAATTGATGATGATGTAGCAACAAAAGGATTCATGGATAATCTGTGTCTGGATGAAAATGATCCAAAAACATGCATTTAATTCCTTACATTCATTGCACTTAGCTTATAATCCATGTGAAAGCTAATGATTCATGTCACGTTCGCAAAAGATCCGCCATACATGGGAGTTTTGTTTTGCAGTACTGAGATGCTTTGCAGCCAAGATGATTGTTGTTGTTCGATTAGCCGGTGAATGGATCTTCCAGAATTTTTCACCTCCTGTCCAGTCAGAGTAAGGATTCCTGTTCTCTACAGCAGCAATTTGTGGCATCAGCGAATTTTAGCATCGTTCCTTTCTATAGATCTTTGCTTTCCCTGTGATGAGTTGCAGAAGGCTTTTGAGAGTAGGCACTCTTGATTCAAGACATAGAGCAAGGACATTAGAGTGAGCTGGGTTCCATAGGAACTGGAATCATCCTGATCTTTGGAATACCATTCACCGTTTAGTAGCATAATAGTCTCTGGAGTGAATACCATTTATATTTAACACACTTGTTATGAGACGAGAGGTTCTGGAGAAGAATATTCAGACACAGCAAGTTCCAAGTTTCAAATCTTTCAATTGTAGGTGTCAAAGGGTCGAACCAAGTTCTCACACAAGAGCTCATTTCCACCAAGTAGTATATGACTGACTGTGATAATATTCCTCTGCAAGGACATCATATCTCCTTCTACATACCGGTTTCCAAGGGACTAGAAAATCTGCGTCCAAGATCTGCTGCTGTGGGTGCAGATATCCGAGAGCAACTTAACTAGATTAGAGCTTCGTTCCTAATCTGTTCCAGCAATTGAGATTCAACCTTCTTTGCAGCTAACCAAGAGAACCTTTAGATTTAGCAAGGCCCTCCATCATCATATTGTATGTTGCGATATCGGGTATAAACCCTCTATCCAACATCTCATTCACCAGAACTTCCCCTTCCTTTCTTCTGCCTTCTTTCATACAGCCTGAAATCAAAATTCGGTACATCATACCATCTGAATCCAAACCCTTTCTGCAAGCCAACAGCCTCAGCTTGTTTGCTTCCAGTGCTCCTCCAGTACCACACATATCCTGAAGCAGACAACTAAATGTCACACTATCTGGTACGAGGCCCTCATTAAGCATTTTTCTCATTAATTCAACAGATCTTTCGGTCCTTCCAACCCCGCATAATCTTTCAATCAAAGTTGTACAAGCAATCAAGATTGGTGCATAACCTTCTGCCCAAAACTCATCCATCAACTCCGACGCCCTCTCCACATTTCCATCAACACAAAGCATCTCAACCAACCCAAGATAATCAAACCCCCTAGGCAAAACCCCTTTCTTTAAAAACTCAACCATCAAATCAGCTGCCTCCGTTGCCTTCCCTTTTCGACCAAGTCCATCAATCAGGATCTCAGTCGTGACGCACGAAAACTCACACCCTAACTCAATCATCTCTCTTGCCATTCCAACCGCCTGTTCCACCTTCCCATCCTGGAAAAATCCCTTGATCAAGGTATTAAAACTAACCACATTTGGGACACACCCTTTTTCTTTCATCTCCTTAAACACCTCCAAAGCCAACCCGAATTTATTATTCCGACAATACCCACTAATCAAAATATTGAACGTGACTGCATCTGGCTTCACCCTCTCCCTAACCATTCTTCCGTAGAACTCAACCGCCCTGTCCAATTTTCCGAACTTAACAAAACCGTGGATCACTATATTATACAGTGCAACATTCGGCTTTCCGTCAATCAATCTTTTCATAATATCAAACGCAAAGAGTGCATCATCGAATCTACCAGCCCTACAAAACGAGCTAATGGAAACACGAAACATGGGCTCAATCTTAGGGCAAGAAAAGATACCGTCTGAGCAGGGGCAAGGATTGGAGGAAATGAACTCGAGGAGCGAGGGCAGAGAATCGAGACGGCTAGTGGACACAAGAGAGCGCACCATGTACTCGAATGTGGAGTGATCATGGCGGAAAGAGTCGAGTGTGGCGGCGTAACGGAAGAGATGAAAATCGAGGTGGCTGAGCGTTGGGTGGTGGCGGAGGCGGGATTTCAAGAAGTGGAGGAGATCCTCCGGCGTGATGGCGATGGGGCTCTTTTTGAGATGGGTTTTGAGGAGGGTGGTGAGCTGGGTTAACTGGGTTTGTGCCGCGGCGGTGGTGGTTGGGGTGAGAGCGGAAAGGGAAGGTGAGAGGTCCGGGAGTGCGAGAGGGGGAGGCGTTGCAGGGTGGTGTTGCCGGGGTTTTGGGAGTTTCTTGAGGGCTATGTTTCTAGACATGCGGCCGTGTTTACTGGTTGCTACGCCGTCGTCTCTTCAGTGAGCAGCCATCGTCTCCACTTTCAGGTGAAGTCAAATGATAAAGTCGCGTTATCAACTGTGACATTTTATGCTAAGCTATTGTCAGCAGCGATTTTCCCAGTTTTTTGATGACGAAAATAGCATCTAAATCCCTTAACTATAAACTCTTTGCGATTAGCTCCCAAAGTTTGGAATGTTGGCACTAACTTCCTTCTTCTTTCTCCCATTAGAAATCCATCAATATTTTATGCAAAAAAAATAAATATATATTACCATATTCCAGAACGATGCCCCGAGGATGATCTGGGCATCACTCCTATAGGTCCTTTTAAAATTACTAGAAATAACTTCATTTTGTGGTCGGCACTCTTGGGCAAGTTAACTACAATAGATGTTTCTTGACCTAGTTGTTAAATATAAATTGTGTTCTATGTGATAAACGATTTTTGAAAACTCATGAGCACCTATTTTTTTAGTGTACTTTCTCTGCTAAGTGCTTGCAATTGTTGGCCAACAAGGTCCAACTTCTCTATCTTAAGCTTCCGCGGCATGTTGTTATAATTCAAGTATCTAAACGGTGGATGATTAAGCATGTTATAAACATATCAAGAAAAGTTGTGTTTGCTTTTATAGTGCATCATGTGTAGATGGAGTGAACAAAAAGAGATTCTAGGATATAACGTCAGATCCAGAAGTAATTGTGCATCTTATAGTGAACCAAGTCCAGCTACGCATTATCATTGATAGGTTAGTATATGGCATGAATACTTGTCTATTGTTTATAATTTGAAAAATCCCATGGGACCAAGGATAGACCGGCTGAATGAGGAGCGAGCGTGCATTTCAATGTTGTATCCTTGTACTTCATTTTTTTATTTATGTAATTCAACTTTCATCCAAAGAAAAAAAAAACTAAAATATACTCACATATTTAAAATTTAAAAAGGACTCATAAGATTCATGGCACATATATTAGAAAGAATTTAGAACCCCTTAAATTTTCATTTTTTTTGGAACTTACCACACAAATTGCATGTGAAACAAAAGAATTATTTTAGTATAAATAAATAAAAATTATAAAAAGAAAATTAAATGCACTGACAACCAAATGAGTGAGAGTTTATAAGTTAAAAAAGTAAGTTTATTTTGATTCATTTAATTACTATAGCAGATAATAAATTATTGTAAGTCATATCAAGTTTAAATAACTTTTTGATTGATTATACGAAATATTTTTTTATCTTTTGCCTTTCTTGATTTCTTACAATTTAGGTGATAATAAAGAATATATAAATAAAATTTTTAAATCAAGATTTATTATAATATTCAGCAATATCTATAATTATAACATTACCAAATGATTGTGTAAATTAAAATATAAGTAATATTGGATAAAAGAGAATTTTACATGGACTTTTTACTATTATGGGGTTCTTTTGCTGTTATTTTAATAAAAGAGTGATATTTGAAATTTTGATTAATACAGGGGCTTTTTTTGCAATTTCTAGTCTTAAGTTACAACCCTTCTGAGCAGACAGTCTCACACTCTCTCGTCAATCTCCATTCTCCGGTTCTCCGCTCTATGCCGCCGATTGCTCCTTCCGACCTCTGGTTCTCATAGGCGGAAGGTACTGTCTGCGGAATTCCAGGTACATTTTACTGTGCAGTGTATTGTTTTGTTCTTCTTGAAAACCTAATGCTACTAAAACTAATTGGGCCTTTGTATTATTGGTTAATATGATGCAAGAATCTTTTTTGCACCATTCATTGTCTGAATTATAGTTCTTGATACTTTCTCCGTTGAATGTTCTGAAATTCTCGGCGCCATATCCGATGCGTGTTTGATAACATGTGTCTTCCGTTCATGCTGATGTATAGGTGTTGAATATCAATCTATTCTTTTGTCATGAGCATTCACAACCTTCAAGCCAGTTCAATTCGGAAGGATTTTATCGAGCCTTCCGTAGTTTGTGCTCCTCGACGAAAGCCAAAATTGGTTTATGCTGCTCCTCAGCTGGTTTCCAGTATGCCTTAGTTTCCTCCATTTTCATTCCCCTTGTCGGAGTAATAATAATGTCCGAGGGAATAAGACTTCTGGAGTAAAATTGGAATGTTTAAATTGTTTTTCAGGAACCAAAAAACTTTCGATACAATGTGGGGTTCAGTTTCGGCCTTGCATCGACATACACAAGGTTTGATTTGAATCTTGTGCATTTATTCCTTTCATTGCTACTGTGGGTAACCGAGATCCCTTTGGTGTGTGGATTGGCCTTGCAATGGCCATTCTCCACAAGGTCTTTGGGAATAAGAGAAAAAAAGAGCAAACAAATGTGAACCACAAAATTACAGAAGGCAGATGGCTCGAGAGATTAACAATACAAGGACTCTAAGTTTGCGCATGGGAGTTCTGAGGAGATGTAACTGGACTTCTTGTGAATAACTGCAAACTTTGTAGTTTACTTTTACAAGATCAATTCCTGCTTGTAATTTGATTCAAATGCGTGTGACCTGTTACTCTTCAGCTGCTTTTCACTTGTACATGGAAAAGATACTGTTTATGAGTATAAATTATGGATGAGTCACACCAGGATCATTCTAATTATTTTCAGGGGAAAGTCAAACAGATTGTTGGATCCACTCTTCAAGATTCTAAAGAGGGAGAATCAGGTCTTATCACAAATTATGAATCTGATAAATCGGCTGCAGAATATGCTAAAATGTATAAGGATGACGGGCTTACTGGTGGCCATGTGATCATGCTTGGGGCTGATCCATTGAGCCAATCTGCAGCAATCGAAGCATTACATGCTTATCCTGGTAGGCTTGATCTAATCTCTCTTCGACACATTGATCTGTTGTATTCTGATGTATCTTTCTATATAATTGGTGTGTTATTATTATAAGTTACCTTACATAAACATTGCCGAAGAAAATAAAAACAGAACATGATTAAAAGTCACCGAGCTTTTATTTTTAATCTCCATAGCGACAGCTGAACTATATCAGCTTATGCGGGCTAAAGACGGTATATTTTGGTCATACATATGTTAGATTGATTCTTATGCTTCATGATCTGAAGTACAAGGGTCTTTTGAACTGCTTTGGAGTTTCTCAACCATTTTGAATAATTTTGCATGGTTCCAACTGCTGGAAAGCTATATCAGTACAGGAGACATTATTCTAATAGTGATTTTTTGTTTATGCTGTCCGGATATGTACTGATTTCACATGCCAGGAATTAATTTAGAGTTTCTTCTTCTGAAATTTATGTTACCCCCTGAAAATTCCTACAGAAAGCTCATTGACGCTAGTTTCTCTGAAAATCAATATAGAATGCACACAAAATAATTTTTTGTTTGAAAAACTTTACACCTACTGGATCATACTAGAGGAACTACTTTCAGTTATTGAACTACCTGCCATTCAGCATATCAAATTGTACTGAGAGATTATGTGGAGTGATGCATTAATTTATGATCTCCAAAGTGATAGTATGTTGGACGTAGAGATTTTTCTACTGCTATACTTACTGCAACTATGGAAAACATCTAGGTGGTTTGCAAGTTGGAGGTGGTATCAATTCAAGTAACGCCTTGAGTTACATAGACGAAGGAGCAAGCCATGTTATTGTTACATCAGTATGTACTATTTTGTTTTCTTCTTAAGTGGATAGTTCATGTTGCCTTCACGCATAGAGTAACTTTCGTCTCTTACTGTTTCGTCAATACATGCGGACCTTATATTTATGATGTTATGCCGACCCTCATAATGTCTTCAACTTTTCATTTTTCACCTGAGCTGTATTTATGCATGTTAAGATCGTATAATGGTCCTTTACTGAATGAATATCAAGATTAGCCTAGTGACCTGGCCGTGTTAGAGGTGGATTAAGATTGTTTGCAGCTGACTGATGCTCTCTTATTAACCATATAGGAAACCTGTAGGCACACATTGTGCATCAGTGGCCTGTTTCATCTTTCATACTTAGCATTGCAACGACGTAGGAGATATAAAACCCTGCTTTTTATATGATGGTAGATGACCCACCATATAATCTACATAAAGCCAACTCTCGTCTCTTGAACTTGAGAGACAGCTATGGTTATCACTGCTCAGTGGAAGAGTATCAGAATGTAGATAACTGAATTGAGTATTTGTGGATATATAATATAGCCCAAAAGAGTTTTATATGGAAGTTAGGAAGTCCTGCAGGGTCCAGTGAAAGATTTTGACATGTTTCGCATATAGTCATCTTTCATTTTGTTGAATAATCTTTGATTGCAAAGCATGCTGGGCAAAACTTCTAATGTTCAGAAGCTCATCTGTTGGTACTTTATTGCAATGGCAGTATGTATTTAGTAATGGACAAGTTGATTTTGAAAGGCTAAAGGAACTTGCTCATGCTGTGGGGAGACAGAGACTCGTGTTGGATCTTAGCTGCAGAAAGAAGGTAAATAATCTTCCTAAGGACATGGCTTTTGTGACTGGTACAAAGGCTGTCTGGATAGTCTTCTACTTTGTCAGTGTTTGAGGTTGGTATCAATTTCTTACATGAATCAACGTGTTGGGTGTTCACTTGGTTTTTGTGTCTGATTGGGTTTTTGAGTTACCCAAATGATCCAAAGTTTTTCTGGCTGAACAATCGGTCCAAGTTAACTCATCCAAACTGACATGACCAAGTTGAAAAATTAAAATAAAAGTTTAACAAATTGATATTCTAATTCTAAACAAATTAAATTAGCATATTATGTTCTGACCACTAAAAGAAGTCTAAAAGCAGATTTGAGGCCACTTGAACAAATAATTTAATGTACTTGCTTTAAATTACTAGTAAATAGTAACTCCGTGTAATTGCAAGTTAGCATAATTTTATTATAGAATAATATTGGTGAATCTGATTTGTGATGCTGATACCCATGGTACTAACTTAGGATGATTGTAAAGTAGGGTTTAGGGTTTAGGGTCTAGAAAATGAATCATGGTCAATTTATTAGCATTAGTGACTTGTGTTTTATGCAGGAGGATAGGTATGCAGTTGTCACAGATAGATGGCAGAAGTTCACCGATGTATATCTTGATAAAAAAGTGTTGGATTTTCTCGCCAACTATGCTGACGAGTTTCTGGTCCATGGAGTTGATGTTGAAGGCAAAAAGTATGTTTTTACAGTTAAAATGGTTCATTGCATTTGTTAGTGGAAGTAAATAATGTAGCTAATGGTTCAACACGAGGGAGTGCACGTCCAAAAGATTGGCAATCTTTTCACTCTGTCTGCTAGTAGAGAAATTTGTAAAGTTTGTCCCTACATTGAAGTACCAATACTTCACATCTGATTTTATCTGCCTTCTTTTATATTACAGGCTGGGAATTGATGAAGAGCTTGTGGCTTTGCTTGGCAGGCATTCACCAGTGAGCTTCTTGTGAATCTATTGTTGGATATTTTCTCCATAACTTTTATTCTTTCTCATTCTATTTTTTTTTTTTTTTTTATTTTATTTTAACCACTGATTCGTGAGGCAGACGCTTCAAAGATCATTATTTGAGTGTCCGTGATGGAAAGGAGCGCCCTTTTAAAAATAAAAAGAATTATGCATTTACATGCTGGCCATTTCACATGCCTATGTTATGCAACTGAAGTAGCTTTGTACATCAAGCATTCCCATCTCATAAGATCCTTGTAGCTTAAGCTGCTACAGTTTGAATTATCAATTTAATTAATTTTTCGATATGTTTGCCAGATTCCAGTGACCTATGCTGGTGGGGTCACCACAATGGCTGACTTAGAGAGGATTAAAGTAGCAGGGACGGGGCGTGTAGATGTCACTGTTGGCAGTGCATTGGATATTTTTGGGGGTAATCTACCGTATGAGCACGTAGTCGCCTGGCATTCTCAGCAAGAGGCTTTGGCACTTTGACATACCTTAGCTTTACTCAATTCAGACATTTTTTTGTAATGCCATGTTACCTCTAGATGTATAATGTACAAAATTGAAGCATGATAAACTGTTTTAGAGCCATGGCTGTGCATTTTTTGGCTGAAGATGCGTGCAACATGTAGAAACTTCTTTGTTTTGAGGTTTTGTCATTTCTGGGACCCTGGTTTTTGTGATCTCAAACTAATACATAGCAAGCTTTCCCAGGAATCAACTAACAGACAATCGAGATTATATAATCTAGTCAATTTGAAATCTCACTTCTTTAAGTCTATGCTTTTAAACCTGGTCCATTCATGAATCAAAAGATTATAACTCAAGGTCACTGGTTTAAATGGCGAGTCAAATGTGACTAAAATATAGACAGAGAAAGCATGTTATTTGGCTTTAGGTGTTTTTTTGCAAGACTTAGATTGGCTTCAGGTGTTTGGCTATTCTTTTTACTAATTGAACAAAACTTATAAAGACTCATTCACTTTACATATCAAATAATCTACACCAAACTATAGGCTGAAGTGACAGACAAGATAAATCTTATATAATACATTACCAGATATCATGCAAATTAGGAGCGATCAAATTTGAGATTGTCACATGATCCCATAAACAAAAGAAAAGAAAATCCGAATACACTAAAAATAACACTTACTGCGACAAAGAACTAGCCTCCTTCAAAAGTTGCCTAATTTCTGCTAGCAATTGACAATCCACACCACTCATTCCTTTTATATGTATCACATACTAAAGAAATTAGTTAAAGTACCAATAACAATACTATTTTGTGAAAATTATAAATATTTGTACATCAAGTACCCTCAAAATATGAAGTGATGAAATTATCCGATCACTTCTCATAATTAAGAAAAACACAAAACCTTTTTTTTTGCAGAATCGAAGTGGAAAGAGAATACGAGGATGAAAATCACCGGAGCTGCCAATGACTTCCCGTGCTCAGACAGACGATTTCTTCCATTTCTGCTCTTCTTTGGCTATTTTTTGCGAACGAGTGGTCCTAGAACGACGTTGTCGGAGCGAATTCGACAAGCAGGCACGTGGGAGTAGGGTTGGCAATTTCAACCCGAACTCGGAAAACCGCCCCCGGACCCGCCCCGTATGGGGCGGGTCTGGCCCATTTTTTTCAGGTTCGGGCGGGGTCTGGGGCAGCTAAAACCTGCCCCGGCCGGGCCGGGGCGGTTACGGATCCTGTCTCGAACCCACCCCATTGGACCCGACCCGGCCCGGTCCAACCCCGCGTCTTTTTTTTATTGTATATTATTAATATATACAATACATTATAATAAAAATTATCTTATTATATAGAATCCTAAATAATTTTGCATATACCCAACTATATATAAAAAAATACCAAAAATAAAAATTAGTTTATAAAAAATTAATAATTTAGATGAACGTATTTTTTGTCTTATCCAATTCATTTTAGATTGAAAATTATATTAAAATATTTAAATCTAAATTGATATTATTTCTTAAAAATATTAATTTAATGTATTCTTTTGTATAAATTAATTAGGTCGGGACGGGGTGAAATTTTTAGCATGGCGAGGCGAGGCTGGGACGGGTTATGGGGCTGGTAAAAAGTAAATGAGGTGGGTCTGGTACGGGTCCAGGCGGGGCGGGGGCGGGGGCGGGTTATGGGGCTGGCAAAAATTAAATGGGGTGGGTCTGATACGGGTCCAAGCGGAGCGGGGGCGGGTTATGGGTCTGGTAAAAATTAAATGGGGAGGGTCTTGAATCCGGGCGGACCCGTACCAGACCCGCCCCATTGCCATCACTACGTGGGAGTCTGGAGGATTTCTCTCTCTGATTTTATATTGGAATCGCTTTTAAAAAAAAAAAAACACTACCACATAAGTCACACTTTGTAGTTGCATATAAAAAGGAGTGTGTACATGTGAGAGATTAATAACGAGACCAGAGTCTCTTCTTCCAGTCTCTAGTTCTTCTTCCCTTTCTTCTTTCCTCTCCACAAAGTCTCTCGTCAACGTCCATGAAAGAAGAATTCAATCGGAAATCAACCCCACTCAAGGGCCAAGATTTTCAAGGAACAGAAGAAAATCAAGATTCTAAGGGCGTTGAAACCCTCGAGTGTATGGAAGGGGTTGGGTCGAGTTTGTCAAAAAAGATCCGTTAATTGCATGCACAACCATTGTGGCTTTCAGCACTTCTTTTCTTGAAGTTGTGCATGAAGATTCTACAATCTTTAGGCTTTGCATTCCTTATATTACTCACTTCTTGGAGTTTAGAGAGGTATTGTATTTCTACCCAATTTCTTGTTTTCAATTTTCTTGAATCAGTATAGGAAATAAGTGAATCTTGGAGTAGTACAAATTGATTACTGAACAGGTGATCTCTTTCTGTCTCATGGTTTCTTGGTCTGGCGAATTACCCGATTCTTTTTTCCCCCTTTCTTGTATTGTTCTTTTTCTCAGGTTTTCTTGTGTAGTTAACCAATTCTTTTCCCGTTCTTTCTTTTTCTTTCTTCTTTCTTTCTTTTTTTTTTTTTATTGGTGTCTTGTTTCTTGAGGACACGTTGAATCTTGGAAAATCCACTAACACAGTGCTTTCGCCTACAAGACTGTTTTGGTGCCCATTTTGGTTGGATCTTGAAGCATTCTGGAGGTTTTATTTCTACAAAAAATTTCCTAATTTACCTTTCAAGATTTTTGAAAGTTTCTTGATGTAGATAGAAATGCTGCATGTTTATGAGGCATAATTTCTGACCGTCATTCCGTTGTCAAACTTTTTTGGGTAACTTCAATAGTTCTTTGTCATTTTTTGTAGTTTTCAGCATCTCTTATCTTGGAGTTATGCATGAAGATTCCACCATTGCTAGGCTTCGTATTGCTTATATTTCCTGGTTCTTGGCATTCAGAGAGGTATTGTATTTGAACCGAGTCTGTTGTTTTCGATTTTGTTTTCTATGGTTCGATTCTTGATATGGTAGACTAGCAAATAACTGAATTTTGGAGAGAGTACATATGAACTCTTTGTGTCGCATGGTTTCTGGTTTGATAAATTAACAGGTTCTCATCTTCACTGTCTTCGTTTTTTTTTTTTCGTCTTTATGGTTTGTGAATTAAACATGACATTGTTTTGTGGATTTGTTATGAAAGTCCTGGAGATATTTTACTATTTTCAATTTTCAAGCTCTAGTTCTTCAAGAACTTCTGGGGAAATGAATATGATGACAGTTTCCCAAGTTACTAATTTCCTTATCTTACTTATATTTTTCTCTTATTCTTAATGCTAAGCATATTCACTTGAACTCATAGTACACGACTCTTGCTCTTCATTGAAAATTGATGGTATGTGGATTGGCTTGAATTTTGCGATCCCCCTGGATTGGGATAGGAAACAATGTTAAGTTTCAACAAAATATAACTGTTGTATGCATAATAGTTACATATCTACCTTTTTGTGCCAATTGTGTTCTTTAATATTTCTATATTTACCTTTGTGATTATAATGGTACGATGATTTTCTTTTTCTGTTAGAGTTTAGTGGTATTTTCTCAAATTATGTGAACTAGTTATTGCTCATATAGACTTTGTTTCTGATTAATTTGGCTTTGTTGTCTATATATGACCCATTACTAGTAAATATATTGATGTTTGTCGATCACACCATATTGGTGGTCTAACACAATCTAGAGTGAGACTACTACTTGAAGCTAATGGGAATTCATGTTGTGATATCTTGACTTTGATCAGTGACTCGGGTCCATTTTTGGATCCAGAAGTAACCTTTTGTTTCCTACAATTATCTATATTGTCAATCAGATTCGCCTTTCTGTTAATACTGTAATGTAAGTGCCATCCAACCACTCTCTTTTGCTTCTATTTTAGCTTGAGTTCAATAATCTTCTTAAATCATTAGAAGCTTGCGAATCGATCAGCAGTATTCTTTTCTTAAGCTCATGTGGGAGAAGTTTCTTGAATATGAAGTATTTTCACCTGCATCTGGAAAACTTTTTTGATTATAAAGTATGTTTGCTATGTCTCTTATGCCCCTGGATCTAGAAAGTTTCTTGTTTAGAAAGTATCATTGCTATGTCAGTATGTGGTTATGCCTTTAACTAGAGTATTCAGTGACCTAAGGTTTAAGTCACAGGTTTACACTGTGGCACCCAATGATTATCTCTGTTCTTTTCTCACATCCTAGTTTCTTTCACAATCCTGTCTTTAGGATATGGAGGCAATATCTGATTTTGTTTGCCATAACACATATAGCATATAATTATAAAATGGTATCAATTTACTTGAGAAATCATTTTTCAGTTCTATGTATAACAAGCATTTTATTTTGATATATAGATAACAAGCATTTATAGTATCAAATTATTTGATTAGTGTAGGTGGTCTATACTCGTTTGTTGGAAGATTGAGGGCCTGAGCTTGAATTTGGTTTGTCAAATTTATGCGAACTAAAGTAATCTCATATTCTTATGAATTGTGTGGAATTCAAAAGGTTAATGTAGAAAATTTGAACACTCAACTGAAACACACGTTGGCTGCTGCTATAATGTATTTTGACAATATTTAGAGCCTAATGGTAACCCCCCTATCTATAGTTTCCTCTCGATTTTTTTTCTATTTGAAAAGTATCCATTTCCTTTCCATTCTACTCTGTTGATTTTCTTCCTCATTTGAAAATCAAGAAATGTTGAATCCATTGTGTTTACAATTTGTAAACTTCAAAACCTACAGCCCTGCTTTGATTTCTATGAAGTGTCCTCGTTGTCACCATTGTAATTTGAAAAAAACAGGAATATGAATTTTTTATACTGCTAAGAATCTGAAGGATGCATGTGTAGTTTTGAATGCCAATATGAAGAACAAAACTTCATCCTTTTCGCATCTTTACTCTTGGTTTATTCATTTTGTGGGGTTCCCTTCATGCGATTGCTTTAGAATTTTTTGATGCTGTATATTTATCATTTTGTATGGATGTGCAGAAAATCATGTTGTCATGTTCTTGACATCTTCACGTTTGCAGGTGTATAGTAGAAAATTTTGTTGGAAATTCTTTACTATACAATCATAAACTATTTATTTGTGAACTTTGATAATGGAACACTATGCTAAAATATAGGATGGTTGTCTACATGCCACTTTTATATATTTTTTTAAAGTGATTTGATAACTCTTTCTTCAATAATATATAATTTTTAAATTTGAGGAATGATTTTCAAGGAACATACAGTTTTGGTAAATAGATAATCTTAGACATGGGAAATACTATGATTTTGTATTCAGGAACTTATTCACAAATTTGTTTTTCTTATCAAATGCCTTCCTTTCTAAAAGATGTACTTACCACAAGTATTTCTCTTTTTTCTTTCTCTTGATAATTTAACAAGTTTTTCACTTGAAAATGCTGAGTTGCTTATGAATTTTAATATTCTTTTGATCAACTTTTTTCTTCTCAAATCAGCTTGTGGTGCACAAATTTTTTTTTCCAGATAATTATTGGCAGCTTGTGATAAATGTTTTTGGATAAATGCTTCAGAAGTCCTTGGAAAAGCCCAATTCATTTTTCTTGTGATAAGAAAATAGTTTTTATAATTTTCGACAAAATAGTTTTATAATTTTCAGCAAAATAGTTTTTATAATTTTCTAAAGAGCACTTCAGCGGACTTTTTTCCTATAAATTGACGAATTTAACATGTTTTGATGATTGATTTAAATGTTTTTTGAGTTGTCGAGAACACTTTTAAAAAGGTGTGTATTGATTATGATATTTGTCAAGAAATAAATGAATCAAATTGGCATGTAGACAACCATCAATATTTTAGTATAAGATGTTTTATTAATGAAGTTCACAAGTAAACTAAGTTGTGTTTTGTATAATAATGATTTTTCGATAAATTTTACTATGATACACCTGCAAAAATCGGATGTGACTAGCATGACAAAATATGGTGGTCTGCAAAATTTGTACAAAATTTTAGATATACGACATTGAAAAGTTTTAAAAAGCAAACATTGAAACAAAACCCAACGCCGTGAATAAATTGAGAATAAATTTGCGAAAAGGTTGGAGAATTGTTCTCCAATTTAGGCATTCTTAACTATTTTGCATCCACTGTATTCTTGGTGGCTTAAATAATTTATGTACTTATTTTTTTCAAATTAGAATAGTGAGAACGTGGAGCTTTTATAGAAATTGTAGCAGACTTTTGGTTTTAAAGTGTACAATGAGAAATACAATGGTTTTGCAACTTTTTGGATTTTCAAACATGGGAGTAGTTGATAGAGAGGAAAATGATAGGAACATAGAATACTTTTTAAGATAGAAGAATAGGGAGAGAGGGAAATGGATGGATACATAGGTTGCCATTTAGTTCTAAATGTTGTTAAAGTACATTATTTTGGCCCGTGTGTTGGGGAGAGTGTTTAAATTTCTTACATAAACCTTGGATGTTCCACACGTCTTAAGAGGACGAGGTTATTTAGTAAGCACACATGGCAAATCAATGACAGACTTAGTCCCTCTACCTTTAATAAACGAGTATAGACTGATTGTTGCACATGTTTCTGATTCTTTTCCTTTTGTCTTTTTCAGGTTGACATTATATTAAAGTGAAGTGGATGATGTCTCAACACAAGAGAAGAACTTTTCATTCCGTGAGACGAGTTGAAGGACATTTGCAGCTATCTAATGTAAAGATAGGGAGTTTTGGCCTTCTCTGTATATTTGTTGTAAATTATCCAAAGAAATGAAAATTTTCTTCCAAAAGATAGAAACATTGTTGTCTGATTTCATAAATCATAATCAAGCCTTTGCAAACGCCGATAATCAAACATTAAAATTCACAAGTCATAAAAACATAATCTTTTAACTCATCATAAGCAAAACCAAAACCTGAACATACTCATCACTTTTTCCTTCAGAAATACAAAATTCTTTTGTTTTTGAATTTGAAAAGGAAGAAATAATAATAATAAACAACATCTGAGAAAGAACCATGTCACTTGATCAATTTATGAGGATATAATAATGGAGAAACTTATGATATAATTATTATGCATGATTTAAAAGTTTAAAAATTGGTCTAGGAATCTAGGATTAAAAGAGGCATACATGTGGTTCATAATTAATTGCGAGCACATCAATCATGTTTGATGCCGTTACAAAATTGATGCTCTAAATGAATGTTTAAGTATGAGAATAGAGATGTGGACATGGGACTTATCTTTAATATCGAGATGGATTGAGGATGTTTCTTGCCATCAAGAGATGTCTTAAAAGACCTCGAAATTTCTAGGCGAGATGCATGGCGAACGAACTAGTTAGTTGGGAACTGCTACTACAGAGCCTCAGTGGACATAAGCATTGTGAATAGATGAGTGCAAGGACATGCATGAGGTACTGCAGTATGAGGCGTTCAAAACTTTTGTTAGTGAGCTTAAAATGCCAGACATATGTGATAGGTTATTGTTAAGACTCGAGATGCCGAATGTTAACGTAACTTGAGATGTCGCACGGATGAAGATGTATTCCATTGTAGTTTGCTCGGGACACTTGATGTCGAATTGACTTTTTTTTTTTTTGCATTTTATTCTCTCTTAAAAATATAAATAATTTTGTTATTAACTATATTTTGTATTAAATATCAAAATACCAAAAAGATAAAAAGAACTTACATTACAAAGATTAATATACTAAATTTTATTTTTCAAATTTAGATATCTTCGTGAATATAAATGTTAAGCAATTATAATAATTATACTTTATAAATTAATTTAAACTATTATTTTGTTTAAATATTTTATTGATTTATATTTAAACCAGTATTATATATATTTAAAATAAAAAAGGAATTCGATATATATATATATATATATATGTATATATTGCAGAAAAATGGTTAATTAAATATCTAATTATTATAATTATCTAAAACTATTCTTAATTGACTAAAATATACATTTAATGAATATAATTAAGTTGATTAAAAATATATTTATTTTTATATTGGGGTGACGGCCCACCCACACACAGAAGGGCAACGACGATGCCGTCTCACATAGTTGGAGTTGTTGCTCTTTTCATTTTGTTTGGGTGACATCGCCATCATTTAGATTTGATTTGGGCAATGGCAACAATGATGTCGTCAAATTTGGGGGCAACGACAATACTGCGTCATCGCCCCAATTCGTGGGGATGGCGGGGGCCGGGGTGGTGTACGGGGTGGGGAGGGGGTAGGCAGCAGGCGTGGGGGTGGGAGTGGCGGGCAGTGGGGAGGGAGACAGGCAGCGGGGGTTGGGAATAGGTATTTTTTTTTTTTGTAATTTCTATATATAATAATAACATATTTTTATAATTTCTAATTATTTATATAATATAAGTTAAAAATATTTTGTTGAATTTTAACTTTTCATTTTTTTTTAAAAATCTCACAATTTAGATTAATTATCTAGATTTGACGATCATTATATAATCAAATAAGATTCAACGGTCATTAAATATGGATCAGGTGTATATAGATTGTGGAATATTAATAATAATTAGGTATTACCAAATTGAAATGAGATTGTTGAGTGCATCATTCAAGCATGGCTAGATCATCAAAAATAGAAAATACACATTTGCTTAATGAACCAACTGAATCATACTAAATCAAGTGTTTCAAAATTAATCCCGATTTCAACTAATAATTCCAAATGTGTATTTTCTAGCTTCGATGATCTATCCATGCTTGAAGGATGCACTCAACAATCTCATTTTTTTTAGGGTTCTACGCATTCAAGTTGCAAAACTTACGGTCATACTGCATGCCAAACCGACTGCAATCAGACCTCAGAGATTCTAAATGAATTGCAGCCGCACAACTACTGATAACATCCATACAATGTACAACCCACTGTTTAAATATGCAGATAAAAGAAAATGAGGACGGCACGACATGAATCCTATTGGAGTTTAAATGTATGTTATTGATCGCTATTGGTATGACCAAATAAAGCACAATCGAGCTACAAGTAAGCATCAACATGATAGCACCAACTGCAACTGATAATGACTTGCAAATGTTGATAATCAATCTTTGAGATTCAGAAGCAATAAAAAAAGAATCTTTTAACTCATCACGTGCAATTATATCTCCCGGGTATTAGCAAATTAATTAACATTGAATGTGGGATTTTATGTATCAAACTTATAATATAATCATCACTATTCCCTTTGGAAACATAGAAGCAAACATCGATTAATCAGGTTGTCTTCAGCAAGTTCTTTTGCTTTTGAATTGGTAAAGGAAAAGAAAAATGAAGGACATAACTGAAAGCACCATTCACGGCCTGCTCATCTTGTGTTCGAGGGCTGTCATTTGTCGTGACTGTTGGGTTATAATAGAGCTTATTGATGGAGTCTGAAACAAATCAAATTCATATCCATCAGAGTATGATTTCATTCCTTTAGCCACAAGTTGCCAAACCAAGCAGCCTCCAATTCCTCCACTTCTGCGAGACTATAAATGTTACTGTAAATGGCATTGAGGAATGAGTCTCTTGATGCTATGTTGAAACCTGGATCTTTACTTGACTTGCCAAATTCAGTGAAAATCATTGGTTTCTTCAAAAGAGTCCTAGAATCTGTCCAGTGACTTGTCATCCCCTTTGTAGGAATGTCATCTGAGCATCATCATCCTGCATTAATAGCCTGTTATGAAATTAGAGGTTACAGTCATGATCTTTAATTATGATAAATTAAAAACTTTGTCCGGTATAGTATGTTTACCAGGCATCGAGATATGCATGAATAGTTGTGAAATCAATCTCCTTGATAAGGTTGTTGCGGATGAAATCTGTACCGACTTGGTAACCCTGATTGTATTGTTTCCAATCAATAATTGAGCTCCATAGAATCATTCCATGCCTATTTCCAGTAGGTGTTTGTTGTCAATGGATTTGACATATGAGGCCATTTCTTGCACCCAAGCCTGTAGTTATATCGAACACGGTGGAGAATTAATATAAATGATTACTCCTGATATACATAATAATAGAATATGAAAAGTTAATTACTAAGTATTATGGATTTAGTCTGCTTGCCAACGAGTTTCACTTATGAGTTCCCAAGCCATAATTGTTGGATCATCTTCATAAGCAACTCCAGTGATTGTGTTGATTATGGTAAGTACTTTCTGCGATATATAAACATTCATTGAAGTTAATTTTGAAGAAGAATGAAAACGGCATTGTAGAAATGCCCAAGACAAGACAAGACATAAATCCAAACAAAGGGATGAAGTTTAATCAATCTCCATACTAGTATTTCCCTATGGCCGTTAAAAAATTTCCTGTCTGCTGATTTGAGTATATAAGCTCAATTTACTCACCTGGTTTGTAATATGTATTCTTCTATTTTGTTCTTACAACCAAAATTGACATCACCAAGTTGCATATAAAGTAAGTTTGAAACGTCCAACAGTCATTTTTTCAGTTAGATTTCTTTAGGACACATTGTATTTCTGTTAAACTACAAGTGAGAAGTGTCTTGTACATTTTCCGACAAGAGAGAAAATTCAAAATCTATATTCTGTTTACCCTGATGCTCCTAGCTACATATTTTTGTATCTAAACATCATCTATCCTTTTTTTGTTTACCATTCTTGTTTAATTTACAAAGCCAACAACAACTAGTTCACTTCAGGGATACTTTCCAAATCTGGCAACCATCTCTCAGTATCACCACTTTCAGTCTTGTTTATGCTTCCTTCTTTCTGCACCTGAGCAATCACATCTTCAACTGAAACTCCCCCATTTCCCATCATAGCCTGCAGCTCCTGCTTGCTGATCACAAGCTTAATCCTAACG
The DNA here is from genome assembly GCA_034509725.1 of Sesamum angolense. Classification (NCBI taxonomy): domain Eukaryota; kingdom Viridiplantae; phylum Streptophyta; class Magnoliopsida; order Lamiales; family Pedaliaceae; genus Sesamum; species Sesamum angolense. The sequence continues at coordinate 3,518,797 of JACGWL010000008.1, forward strand.
ACTTCAGGCGCTCGTCGGGCTTCCTCCACGACCTCATCCGAGAACCGAACCGTCTTCTTCTTCTTAGGCGGTGCAGCCGGCACCGGCACCGGCAAAGGCAAAGGAAGCAGATAGTACAAGTGCCCTCCAAGCATCTCAGCATTTGGATGCAGGTGCTTTACTACAGGGAGTTTATCAGATATTGCATGGTGAGAGAACTCTGACAATACTTGATGAACTTTTATTGGTGATTTGTACTCAATTATCTTCCATCTGTCTTCATCACCTTCACTGTCTTCTCTTCAAGAACTAAGCAATTCCCCATAGTTATTGCCAAGAAACTGTCTGATCAAGAAACTTTAAGAATGTAAAGTGAAAATTGGCTTTTGGACTTTTGAAGTAAGGTTTTGTGGGAGTACATATATGTGTAGTATTTATATGGACAAAGACTTGAGGTTGCCCTCAAAGTTTGTGAATATTACAAGACAACCTTATAACATTTTTGGCCCCCACTTTAATGATTTTTGCTGGTGGTTGGTGTGCTCAGGGATGGGATCTTGAGTCATTACCTCCTAATTGAGATAATCATGATGCATTTGAACCTCCCTGTTTGCTAATACAACATATTAGTAATTAATAGCTGGGGTGCTTTATTTTTAGCATGTGAGAAATATTATTGCAGTGAATATACCTTGTAAATTACAACGGCATCTCCGGAAATTTGACATAATTACAAATACCTCCTCATTATTTGAAAATTTTTCAATACCCCCCTTATTTTAATGGTCATCTAACAATTAGCTCAATCCGTTAGGTTCTCATCAAATTTTTGTACTGAATTGACCAAAATGCACTCGTGGAATAAAAATTATAATTTATTTATTTTTTAAAATTTTCTGATTTTTTCTATTGACTAAGTAGAGAATTTTATTTTTTTATATAGTTTTCAAAAAAAATTCATCCACCCTGTTCAATTCTTTAATAAATTTTTAATTTTTAAAACGAAAAAAATACAATAAAAATAAAGTTGACAATTTCATACCCCATCTAAGAATTACATAATTTTATCAAACATAGGAGGTATTTGTAATTTTTCAAACAACAGGGGGGTATTCGTAATTATGACAAACTTCATAGAATGCAGTTATAATTTACCCTATTTTCTATGAAATTATACTCTGCTTACAACATGTTTTGAAAACACTCAAATCACTCAAAAATTCAAATAAAAATCATTTATAAGTGAAAAATCTCATAACGTATTAAATTTTTTATGTCTCGATACGCATAAATTATCGAATAACATCATAATATATATTGTAAGAAATCTTGAATCTTACTACAAATATAATACTCATGATCCTCAAAATTCTCTGTAGTTATCACAGTTGTATGAATGAAAAAACGTGATTCTTAATTTTTTAATTACATATCTTGAGAGTAATTATGTAGATGATGAACTGAATAAGAGCAAGCATGGAGGGAGTTGCTGTGAGCATGGTAGGTCCGTGAGAGGTGGAGCATCACCAAACACGATTTTACTGGGAAATAATCAGTTAAGATCCAGTAGGCCCACCCACTTAAATCGCTACTTAGTGGTTGACTCCTGCTCTCTGCCTTCAAATTATATGCTCGACTCCACTCTAGCAACATTGGTTATTTTCTTTGATCCTCTCAGCTACCTTTTTTTTTTTTAAATATATAATAATATATGACCTCCCCTAGATAGGTCGGTTGGACACAATTATGATATTACTTTTAACTTTTACTCTCATGCGTCATTGACCCTATTTAATAATTAATTTTATTTGTTTTTTATAATTAAAATTAGGAAGCTTAGTTAATTACAAAAGGATCTTCATATGGTTCCTATTGAGTTTATGAAATTTTTCAAGAAATTGGTGATTGATAATTGTTTTTCTTGGATTGTATGTATCAAGGAGGGACCTCTGACAGCTCGTGACCTCTTACTTTTTCATAGCTATTCATCGCGTTATTATTTTTCGGAACGTTTAGAACAATGTGTTTCATCTATTAAAAATACTGGTTGGTGAATTATTATTATTATTCTTTTAATAGGAAAAAAGAAAATTTTCGTCCTACAACTTTGGTTTCGATTTATTTTGGTCCTTTATCTATCAATTTTGTGAAGATTTGGCCATTTAGCATAATTTATGACTCTTTTGCCCCTTTGATGATAAAGGCTAATAGTTCATCTTAATGCTCTAAGTGTAATATAAACAAATATTTTTTTCAATAAACCTGAACTCTTATATCATTCTAGGCTAGCATTAACTATGAGGTTCAAAATGAATGGATATATATGGATCAAAATTGCTCTTGAAAAGCTGTGTAAGGGTAAAATTGTCTGAAATTGGGTCAAATAACTAAAATTAAGTAATTTTAAAAGTTATCAGACTAAAATTAAAACGGATAAATTTAAATTACTAAAATTAATAGCAAGCAAAAGTAAGGACTAAATAAATATTTTTTCTTTTTAATAAATTACAAAAACGTGTTTGTGGGTTTTTTCAAGAATTCGTCAACTGTTATTATACAAGAAATGTATAGAGCAGATGATTGGTGGTCTTCGTTTGGCCTTTGTTAATGGGTTAATTGCAATTACCCCATGTGAAGATACTAATAGGTTTAAAATTTCTCTAATTTATTTTTTTGATGGGAGCAAAGTACTCCCTTAATCTATATTAATATAAAAAGGAAAGGGGTTCCACACTCACAAACGGCGGTTAGTGACACCACCGCACCAATTTTTTGTAAAGTCAAAAATGTCCTTCAAGTAATAAGATAACTAACTCAGTCCACTTTCTAAATTATACATTAACTAATAAATTAGTTTTCTTTTTTAGTGTCATCTATTGATTTATATATTTTGCTCTTATTTTATAATATATTTAAAATATAAAAAATTATTTATTATATGCACGTAGGAACAGCGTGCCACCACAGCTAGTTTTTAAAAAGAAGCTCACCCCCTTGTGTTAAATTTTTTTGCATGTCTCTTAAACATTCAAGAGGTCATACTGCCCTTTTTTTTTTTAATTATTATTATTTTATAAGAGGTTCTATTGCACTTAACCCTCTGTTGGTCTGTCCCATAGTGGACAGCCTGACTCGAGCTCAAAATTTCTTATGAAAAGGTTTTGAATTTTAACTTGTGTTAGGTGCATACCTAAACCCTCCATTGGTGTGGTTGAGTGCTCAAATTTGCAAGATTTCTTGCTCCATATTTTCCTTATAAACCAAAGTTGGCGTTTTGAAGGAATGTATCAGAAATGGGGTTGGAAACAAATGAAAAAAAAGAAAAAATGAACTTTTTGACCAAAAATGGAATAGGTATTGAGTGTGAAAGGAACCTACTTAGATGTGTATATGAGGGCACTAAATAGCACATTGGGTCATGGATTGTTGCATGATATGATTCTCTTTTGGTTAGTGGTAAGTGATGTTATCTCCACGCATGCTTGATATAAGCCCACCTCTTTCCCTATTCTTTTTCAATATTAATTGATATTCAAAAATAATTTTAAATGGAGATTGAGACTTATCCAAATATAAAAAAGTTAAATTTAATTCCATCATGCAAGATTTTATTTTACATGAAACTGTCCTCCTTCCAAATATATGATAGTGATGTGAGTCATTTATTAATAAAGTCGAAAAAGTCCATTCGCCCCTCCAAAATGATCGAGAAATGATAAAATAAGTGAAATATCCTGATCTTGATCCAATTTGTTCTGGACCCATCTTGATATCGTATAAAAACACGGGTTCGATCATGTTCTGATACCTAAATTCAATTATCAGACCTGATCAAGTCACAATCTCAAACAAGATCAAACAAAAATTTTAAGTTGTCTGATCGATAAAATAATACTATTATTCAACTATGAAATCATTATTTCCATTTCAATACTTTTGAATCGAAATCTAAATTAAATGATGTTAAAAGTAAAATACTGGTATAGTCTCAACGTCTCTTCAAGAGAAAACCTATTTGTTAGCATGTGAGATTGTCTCCAAGAACTTACCTATAAAGTTTAGCAAATTATATACAACGCTATTGCACTTTGTGGAGTAGTTCTTGTTGATGTATACGCACAAACACATGGAATGTTGATATTTTGAGTGAGATTTGATGTCTATCAATTGGTGGGGGGAATTAGGAGAGGGCCATTCCGACATTGATAATAATAAAATGGAAGATATTTTTGAAGCAAAAGAGAGTTGCAAGGATGGATATTATTGGTACAAAGCCAGTCCCGACATGCACTAATTCCTGATATTTTTTCTTTTCTGATTCACAATGCAACAATTATGCTTCCCCCACAATCTTAAAAAAAGACCATTTCATCTTTAATTTTCGTAGTTGTTTGATGATGATTGCCTGCATCTTTCGTGTTCTATACTAGGAAACCCCCATATTCATCAAAGTCTTTTTTTTTTTTTTTTTTGATTTGATAAAGTTTAAAACTTTCTGACCTAAACTCTTGAGAACTTGTAGTTGTTTTGCCCATTTGTATAATATCGAGTATACAATGAAATGCCAAATTAAAATAAAATATTTGAGATGCCTTACAATAATTGATAATACACAATATTATTATTTTTCGTTTTACGTTTAATAATTCTCAACTCATCTATTGTTCAAAAATTTTCTATTGCAATTGTTGTTACTTAGGTACATAGTTTATATATTTTACTTATATATATATATTAAATAAAATATAAGATGTAACTATAAACCATTTCATAATGGGATAATTATATTTGCACTCTCTGATCTATGATCTATTTAAACAAATTATCTTGTTTTTTGTGCAATTACAAAAACCATCCATGGTAGCTAAAAAAGTATGGATAGTTTGTGTAATGACGCTGATGTTTTTGAGGGGTGTATTCGTAATTTTTCAAAAATAAAAATGGTTTGTGAAATGATATTGATGCTTTCTGTGGATGTATCCGTAATTTTTTTAAAAGATAATAATAATTTATATAACTAAATCATAAATTCAGTTAGATTCAAATTAGACTTTTTATTTGACTTGATTCTGATACCATATTAATCGTCCACTCCATCTAGAAGTACAATTCATGTTCTCCAAATTAATACTGGGCATGATGTATGTCTAAGGTTGAAATAAGAGAAGGTAGAATGGTAAAGGCAAGACAAGAGTGTAAGAAGAAGAGACAAATATTCCCTTCCCTTCTCATTCAGACCCCAATAGTCACAATCTACTTTTGCCACCCACACTCACAAAAATGAAGACATTATTATTAACAAACACATTTCTTTACCTTCACTCACTCCCTTTTGGACCAAGAATTAGGACCACCTCCGCCCAGTTGTCACGCCTGCGTTGGGCGGTCGCCGCCAACAACACTAATTCTTTCAACTTGCCTGCTACGTGAAAAACTTTTGTCTTTTATATGAGAAATTTTATTTTCATAAGTACCCGTTCATTTAAAGTAGTAATGATTCGAGGCTATTAAATCTCTATTCATTATTTTATTATTAATTTATTGTAAATCAAATAAATCTTTTTTAACGAAACAATCTTTATGTATTTTTAAATGCATTACATGTAAGTAGGTATATTTTCACACGTATAAGGCTAATCTAATCAGAAAAAAAAATTATTTGACTTGCAATAAATCAATCGTAAGTAAATATGATCTTCAATATTTTTTCGTTAATATCAGCGAATTCGATAAATTAACGTGAAGAGTACTAAATGTAATTTTCTAAGCTGTATAAATTTATATATAGTTAAACTAAATCCGAAAAAAAGGGCGATGTAATTATTCCTATTGTATATTATGGCAAACGCCGTTCTACAGATAATCGTGTAGTTAATACTGCCCAACTGGTATTTTTCACCTCCATAAGAGCCCAGCCCACAATATAGTGGGCTGCCTATAAAACAAATAGAGTGGGGGCATTTTCAGTATAGACCATGCACTTGCATTGCATGTCTTAGATCAAGAAAAATACCCAAGAGGAGAGCATATGACAAGACAATGATTCTTGACCTCTCCAGTAAATATTTTCTTTTCTTTTTTTTTTTTTGAAAAAACAGAATAGTAGTGTACATGGAATCATCTATCAATATTTTTTCTCTATTAAAATCTATAATTTTCTATGATATTGTCAAGAAACATCTCGTGCCGATCGATGCCTCTGAATCATTAGCTAAATACTAGGTAGAAATATTGTGCATGCATAAACCTCATTATGCTGCAGGAGCTCCAAATGAGGTGGAGCTTTTGTTATTTGAATGATTATATGTATACCCCTTGAAAGAAAATGAAGGAACCAGGTAAATTATGGGACTAATCAAAACCTTTTCTTCAGTATGGAATCCTTAAGCAGGAGTAGTTCTTACAAAACTTGCTTGTTCAGCTCCAGCTGAAGCCATTCAGATCCAACTTCTTGCAACTTGAAGCAGCATCATTTTCGTCGTCTGTGTTAAGGTCCAACTTTGTTGAAAACAAAGGCAGTTTCAATTCGGAGGATGTCCTCTGCTTCTCCAGCTTCATTACATCATTGTTGTCGGTATTCTGGCTGAAAAATTTGGTATCTGCATTGGCTTTAAACCTTTCCTCTGGATAATTGCCACTACCGTTCCATGTCCCGCTCTGAAGTCCAATGCTCATTGATAAGTTGCTGGAGTTGGTTTCTGTCAAGAATGCTTTATCGGAAGTGCCATTTGCTGTCGAAAAGAACGTTCTTGTTTCGTTTTCGTTATCCCTTTGTTCTGTAGGAGCTCTATAGTTGGTAGGTTTGAAGCCCATGAGATTGTTGTATAGTTCTTGGTCTCTGAGGGAACCTTCAAATGATGAGGTTAAGCAGCTCTCGAACGAGCAATCTGTTGGCTGAGTAGTTTGTTTCTGCTGGAGGCACAAGTCTGAGAGTTCTTTCATTCCTGAAAATGCAGAATTCAGGCATTGGGTAGATACTTTGGACATGAAATCAGACAACTGAATCTTGGCAGCCTCTAGGCCAATTGTTCCCATGTTGGGCTGTCCTCCAAGTGTTTCCTGTGCTTTCTCTAGCACAGACTGCAAATATTTACCTTGAGCCTCTATTCGCAGCTGCAAATGCCGTTGTACCTATGCAAAGAGTAAAAGAACATTCTTGTAATTATGAGTTGGACTTTGTGATATACTTTGCTCAAGAAGAATTTCTACCCCCGTTACCTCAAGCTGTTCGTGCAGCCTCCGCTGCACTTCAATTTGAATTTGTATAGCTTCACCTAACTGCATGTTCCTGATACAATGAGACCATAGTTGCACCAAGGTCAGTTGGATCTTTCAATGAGTAGACCAAATGACAGGAAAAAACATGTGCTCCGGTTCTTTTAGTTCGTACTTAGTTGTTTGGTTCGCTGTGTGTTGATTGCTCATGTGGATGACGTTTACTCCAGGCATTCTATCTCCCGCTGCTGCAATCAGTTTTGAACCCAGTAAGCAACATATATATACTTCTCAATGGTAGTTATGATATATGCTAAAACAGTGTTTAAGGAAAAACATAGATTTCTTACCAGCTTTATTACTGCCACTATTAGCTTGTCCATGGAGGTTTTTACTCAGTCTGTATTTCTGCAAGCAGGCAATGAGAATATCTTAGAACACCGTTGTTCATCAGCGTTATCTCCACTGCTACATTTGGCAATTGAGAATTTACCTGAAGGTGACTCTTCAAGTGGTATAAGGTCAGTCCTTGAATTCCCATAAGCTTCAAGACTGATTTTGGAGTAGCTTCTGCAACACAAGGAATTACATGAATTACTTAGCCTAATGCTGCAGCAGAATATGTTCTTGTTTCTGAACATGAACCGTTGCACATGACTTACTTTCAGCGCCTCCCAATTGATTTACTGCTTCTATGAACCGTTCGTGAAGGTCTGGTGTCCATTTGAGTCTTGGCTTGGCATCAGTCGAGAGAACCAGTCCTGAATCTCCGGTGCCATTCACACCTTGAAGAAACAAGTGCCTTTCAGGTGGAACAGACATTCTCGAGGAAGTTTGAATGTTCTTTCCTTGGTGGTGGTGATGATACATTCTGTAGCCTTCGACATGGTAATTTCAACGATCATCGTCATGTTAAGGATGAAATGAAGTGATCAATGTAAAGAAATAATTATACCTGAAAATGATCTAGATCAGCTTTATGCCTATCTGCTTTCAAGAAGGCAAATTACGATTCTGCTATATTCTGCATACTCTAATCTTGATCGAAGCTGGCTACTGCCTGTTACTCTTCCTCAACCGATCCTCACCTATGGAAGTTGCACTCAGGAATGTCTTATAAGCATATGAAGACAGAGAAGAAAAAGGTGGGAGTAGAATACAAGTGAGGCATAGAATCTTGAACAGGGGCTAACAGAACATCAGATCCAATCCCATCTACCTATCGACCCAGAAAGAGATATTGTCTTTGCATTTCCATGCATCAGTGGGTCCTCTTTTTGCAACTCCCCTTTCCATTCTCAGACAGCTGCAAAAGTCATGTAAAATTCCTCCTCGCTACGACTTTCTTGGAGAAATTAACACCTTACAATAGGTACAAGAATAGATCCACCTCAGTCTTTCTTTTCAGTGCACTCATATTTGTCATCTGCAAAGTTACGGAACCTTATTCTGGAATTTATAGTGGAATTTTCCCCCTCTAATGTGGATTGGGAATCCACTATCTATGTTGTTCTGAAACAAGTCATTTTTTTTTTCCTCCAGGAAGATTCTGTTGACTAAAGCATCCACTTCGCACCGAATACATATATGGAAAAGAGTTAACAGCTGGTGAATAATACTTCCATGAGTTTGTATGAAGTCCAGGCTAAGTTAAAAGATGCAACTTTTTTGTCATGGCCACAGGGCTTAATGATCGGGTGTGATCCATGCAATGGTAGGGATGTCGTTCAAGACCAGGTTTTACAGTTGGCTTGGAAGGGCTAAGATCATTTTAGCTCCTCAGTGCATACAGACTTTAAAGTTTCAACACATCTAGTTTTACTAAGTTTTGCAGCAAAAGCTCTTGATCAAATGGCTTCACAATGTCGGCCCCAACTCATTGCGTGTACTTCAGAAAGAAAGTAAACGGATTGTTGCTTACTTCCGTACCTTCATCAAATGCAAACATGACATGTGACTGACAGGAGACGGCAAATTATTTCTCCCTTGACACGAGTGTTTACAAATGAGTCTACAAATATATACTGTTGTGTGATTATAGTTTCTAAAATTTTGGTTTCAATTTTCACATGCATATACGTCAAACATGTCGAGCTCTAACATTCTCTTTTAGCAGAAAATCTACACAAAAAGATGGTTTCTTTGTCATTGTCATTTTGGCAGTTAACAGCATTTTTATGTACTAAAACTTCAAATGGAGATCAGTGATGAAAATCTCATCGATGCATGCATGAAAGGCCATTAACTCCTGGAGACAAGTTCTTCCGTAAGCAAGTTCCGACAGACAACTCATTGTTATTATTAAACCTCTAAAATGCAGAATTCATCTAATAGATGGTAACTCTGGCTTTCACGGGCGCAACATCTGAGTATGATTACACAAAATATTAGGTAACTAAGAGAGCACAAGACTCATCAGTCGCTGCTTGCAAAATTATTCATGTCTTGATGCGAAGCAAATAATATTCGTCTCCCCCTGAACGATGTCTGAGCATTAGTTCTCACCGAGCTTTTCAGGAAAGATCATTTGATTCTGATATATCAGGATATTTTATGCAGTTTGGAGGAATCTTGCTAAAACCTTTACCTAAAGTTGTAAAGCTGAAAATTCCTCAATAGTTTTGCTGGCATGTGGATAGGAATGACTTGAAGATGGGGACTGATGTGTTGCTCTTCATGCTCCCGATAAAACAAGATAATACTATTAATATGGCATGCGATATGATTTTTCAAGACTTGATTGGTCTGATCTGATTGATATTGTAGCGACAAAGACATATACTGCGAGATTAGCTAAACAAAGTAAATTAATCTTAAAAACCTGCAGCTAAACTTTGTTCTGTAAGGGCCCTGTTTTTACGTGCAAGACGAATAATTCTGCAAGATTCGAGTTTTTAAATAATACTACTGCAAGCCCTTCTCTTGTTGTTTCTCTTACTCTGTTGTGGTACATGTAAGAAAGCTGTAGTAAGAAATTATGTACAACTATATATAGGAAAGATCAGTAGTTTTAACTTTCATTACATGACAGGAACCTCAAATGATCTTTATTACAGTAATTGTACATTTAAAAGTAGTACTTAACAGATTCCATTCCTTGATGTTGCCATAAAGCCACAAACCGCGGTTCTATGTCTGATTCCACGCGCATTATTTGGCTTTTCACCATTGGATTACAAAGCTGTTCAATGTATAAATGTACCACAACATTTTTCCAAGTAGAACATGGGCTGTTATTATTCTTTTTCTTGTACTTAAAACTATCCTTTTTCTCAGACTCTCGTGTCTGATTGCACAATTTCACATAAAAAAAAAAAAAAACAGAACCTTACAGCACTACAGAATCAATATTCTCTCAATCATTAGCTAGAACTGATGTTGGTTGCTGATTGGGCTAGACCGATTGACCGCACGTGATCGGTGAAAGATGGTGAGTAACGACACAAATGACGACCACGGAATGCTATTCCAAAGAAAAAAATGGCATAGAGTAAAGTGAGATTCTCATGAAGAACATGGAATTTGAGAATCTTAACTCAAGCTAAAGCCGATGGGGCGTATAGAATTTTCGGTTTATGCTTTGCTGCTCAAGACCACAAAAAATGGGTTCCCAACTTTCCCCTTCCACTCTTTATCCTCTTGGGGCTTAACAGAGTTTCAGATGCTCCTAATCAGCCATATACTCAACTCATTTGTCCTCCTAAGTACTGTCCTCTATGCCAAAATATCTGCTATATATTAGTTCTTTTCGCCATTTCTCTTTTGTCGTTTTTTTCTTTTTAGGCACGATACGTACAAATCCCGTTGTTCCACTCATTGCATGCTTCTGTACAAAGTAGAAACACAATTCAGTCGGCTATAGGGCGTAAACGAGTTTCATAAGATTGATCATGTGATTACAGTACGCGGGAGCTGCATGCGTATGATCAACACAACACACGCATGCAGCATAAAAATTAAAGGGAAGATAGGTAGAACTAGAAGTAGAATATCTACTTTGCGTAGAGATTAAATAAAACTTAATATGGATGGAAGCATTTGTTCCAATGCAAATGCAAATGCAAATTGATCAGCTTATTTATTTATACTTTTCCTGATAAAGTTGACATCTTTTGTAGGGCTTCAAGAGCATATACTCATATATATGTAAGTTGGTTTAGTTGAATGTAATGAAAATCATTGTCCTTGTCATTACTGCTGTCAACGAAAAGCGTGTGGTCTTTATCAAGAAAATGGCAACACAGAAGATGAAAAAACGTGATCTTGCTACTTATCTATTTACGCACACATACAGACATATTGTGTTTCTAGTGGTAGTTTTATAAGAATTTTAATGTAATTATAAGGAAAATGATAAAATTAAATTTAGATAACAAATTTTATTTTTTTTAATTAATTATTTTAAAAAATATTTATTTATTTTTTTAATTTTAATGTTTTCAGTGTAATTGGTATGTTTGTCCTTTCTAAAGAAAAAGGCTATAGCCCAGTGATTGGGCCTATGGGCTATACCCAACAAGAGCCCATTGTTGTTTGATTGGAGGTAGTATTGGGCTTCATTCAATCAAGGCCCAAATGTTATGAACATGGTTGTTAACTGTATTACCTGTCTTAATTCAAGCCACATGACTTGTTTCTTTTAACTCATATGTATCAGCTCCAAATTTCATTCAACCACCGTCCACTACCAGCTCCGTCCACTCCTCGCCGGGAAACCATGGCCGGAATTTTGAACCTCACTCCCACTCCAATTTTCCGGTCAGTTTCGGCTCGCAGAAAAACGAATTACAGAGTGTTTTTCGTGAAGTCATCAGCAAATGCTTCAGAAACCCCTTTAACTTCGATATCGGCGCCGCCCAACTTCAAAGCTCCGAACCCGAAGCCATTTTCGGTCCGACCCGATAAGATTTTTGACATCTTGGGGGCTTCGCTTGCCTTGCTTTTTCGCCTTACCACCAGTGTCCTTGTCTCTGGGTATCTAATTTGCTTCATTTCACTGTTTTGTTTTTAGGTATTTTGATTGATCAATATGCATAATTCATGAAATGCTTGCCAAAATGGGAGAGGTTTTATCTTGTATAGTTGAGTTTATGTCGAGTTTTTAGCAGCAGAAAAGATTGCGTTTTGATGAAATGTGAAATGGATTGGGTAAATTCTAATATATTGTAGAGGAATTATAGTGTTGTGGCGAAGGGCGCACATTGAGGGGTAATTGGTATGACTTTAAATGCAAGAAGAAGTTGAATTAGCTGCCTATATTTCAAAAATGAACAAACTCTATCTGCTAAGCATACAATCTCCATTGGATGAACTTTAATATATTAGAGATTATGTTTGAGTATACTGCCAATGATCTGGTGGAGACAGGAGTATATCAGCATAAATCAGATCGCTTTCTCCAGAAGAAAATCCAAGAAAAAGTAAAATAGGAAACAGGGTCCAATAGTATTTTCATTTAGATGCTGGCAAAGTTGATCCAAGGAAACATTAGTCGTTGGAGAGAAGGAAAATGAATAAGCAAAAGAGGGTAAGAGAGAAAAAAACATAGAACAAAGATGAATCTGCAGCTGAAACCATAGTATGTATCCCCAACAATATAATCCTATTCAAGTTCTATACTTTCTAGAGTTCCAAAATGAGGATGATTAATGATAAACCAAGGGGGCCTTGAAATAGAACTTCAAAATCGATCTTCCCTAGAAGATTTTATGGGAGTTCTTTGAGTTATCCGATGAGTCCTAGTGTAGCTTGGGCCACCTAGAGTTGTCTTGAAGATATAAATGCAAATGCTACCTTGACACTAGAAGCCTCAGTCTCCATTAAGGAGTTGTTTGATCCTAGATTCCAAGAGTAATAGTTATAACCAAGGTGTGTTTGAGAAATGCATATAGTAGTTTTTAGGAGAGAATCCTGAACTTCTATTCAGAGAAAGGGAATTATGCAGGTGGATATAGGTTCTTCTCCCTGATTACTGCGGCTATATGAGATGAAATGTACCATACTGGATGTCATATATAATAATTGGTCATCTTGTGGTCGCTCCACCTGGTGTTTCAGCTTTCTTGTCGTGACTCTATTTTTGAAAATTGAAACCTTTGTGTCATGTTTCCCACAGAAAGGATAATTCATTATTTTTTTTTATCAAATATTTTGATTTAGAGATTTTCTGATGACTGTATTGTAAGATTCAGTGCTTTGTTATTTATCCATGTAATTATTTGATTCCAAGGTACATGTCCATGGCAGGTATTCTGTCACTGTTGTGCCTGCGAATGAGATTCCATCCGACCAGTATGCTCTAGGATTTGCTGGTAATTACCAGATACTTGTGTTTTCTGGACAAAGATCTCTAGGTTATGTTTATTGAACACTTGGAGGTATCTTACATTTTACAGAAAATAAAATATATAATATTGAGAATAACCCAAGAAATTGGAGTTCTAAGCTATCAATAAAGTTCCACTTCTTGAGAGAGTGCTAAATCACTTTGGATTGTGAAACTGTATACAATTGTTCTCTTTTCTCAAAATATGAAGATGATTTTCTCTAATCGTTGGTCCACAAGTATCATGGATTAGGATATACCTCGAAACTCTTCTTGTTGATTAGCTGAATTATTACATGGGCATGCTTCTGAGAAGACCTATTACTATTCAGGTCTTAAGTTGAAAGAGACTTCAAAGTTAGGTCCTCGGCCGGAGAAGCCAATTGAGATTTATGAGTTCGAAAGGTACCAGGATGTGGTTTCTCACTCTTGCATTTGTTCTCATTTATGTAGGCCAAGGATCATGACTATAATTTTAGAATCATTACACTCTTTCTGTTTCTCTGTTATATACATGTGTAATTGCTTGAATGAAGACTAAGTGCGTAATTTGCTCTCTCTCTATGTGGATTCTGATGGAACATGTGGAAATTCCTTCAGCTGCCCATTCTGTCGGAAGGTATCTTCAGGACAATATATCATTAATTGCTCCAAATATAGTATATCCTTTGCGGCATCAACTGCTGTTTCATGTCATCACAGGTTCGGGAAATTGTTTCAGTATTGGATCTTGAAGTGTTGTATTATCCTTGTCCAAGGAATGGACCGAATTTTCGTCCGAAGGTTTCTCAAATGGGTGGAAAACAGCAGTTCCCTTACATGGTTAGACAACAGATGCATTGACATGAACTTTATGTGATAAGATAGAAATACCTTAATTTGCTTGCATACATTTTGTTGATAAATTCTTCTTGCTTTCTTGTGTCTGGAAAGCCATCTTAAGAGTATTGTTTGTCTTGAATCTTAGTGCCAAAAGATTCTTCTGGCAAGTAATGAACTTAAGCTGAAGAACATACGATTAGCAACAATGAAGAATATTGGATATCAATCACTTCTGAACTTGAAATCTTTGCAATAAATAAATTATCTTTCAGTACTTCACAAGGAAATACGAGGATAACTGATTGATCAATGCATATTTCATGTTTAGCTCAATTGGACTTCCTGAAATTCATAATCTGTTGTGCTAATAATCTATTATCACTTGGTGTTGTTTAAATTATTCACTTAGTCTGTTGATTGGTAGACATGGGTATATTTTATAACTTTAAGATGGAACGGGAGAGCCTTTTGAGTTAAAATCCTGTACTTTCTTGTTCGAGCACATTCTGGAAGTCTCAGTGTAATAATTAACCCTCTTTCAATGTGTAACTTTATTCATCTTGAACTTTTATAGATGATGTTGAAGCTGCTTCTTTCTTCTGCTTTAGGTGGATCCTAACACAGGAGTTTCTATGTATGAATCAGATGACATAATTAAATACTTGGTTGACAAATATGGTAAGTTCAGAGCCTATTATTTTCACTTTTATTTCCCTCAATTTTAATCAACATGTATTCCAAATGCATGATTTCGCAGTTAAAAGTCTGAAACATAAATTTGCGCTCCACTTCGTTTGGGCAATAAATGTAAAAGGAGATTCTTTTATCAGTTAGCTTTTTCTTGTTAATTTAAAACCTTTGGGTTGACACCATTCATGTATTTTTTTATTTTTTCTCCATCTTTATACCCTGTCATCTCATTTTGCTCTCAACTGTTTCTTTTTAATTTGAATACTTTGAATTGACCGTGTTGATTATTTCCTCAGGTGATGGCAATGTACCGCTTCTACTGTCTCTTGGTCTATTAACTGTAAGCAATATAATTCTGAGAACACTTCATTGTATAATTGAAATTTTTACATTGATAAATAACCTTTTTCCTTCCTGCATTTTTATTCTCGCAGACTTTGACAGAGGGCTTTGCCATGATTGGTCGAATGGGAAGGTATAGTTCCTTTCTCCATTTCCTTCACCTTACTTGTTTGGCTTATCAATGCATTAAAACATGCGGTTATATGCATTGTGAAGATAATCTCCTTGTCACTGGTCTCATTTTAATTCTGATCATGAAAATGCAAGAAATGGAGATTATCTATAACTCCTTCTCATTGACTTTTTTTTATCTCTGATCTTGAAATGCAAGAGTCCAACCACATTTTAGGTGAACCAAGGATTCCCTGTGGCTTTTTGTGCAACTCATTCCCCTTTGAAGAACATCAAAGAATTATGAGAACTCGATTTGGAGTAATTTTCATTTATTTGGCAAGAGGCAAAATGGATGAAGAAAAACAAAAAGAACAAAACTTTCATCCATAGTGGAACAGCTCAACAACCTTTAGTGCATTTACTGCCAATGTATTAGTACATTTATGTTTCCCAAAAACAGCACACTATGATCTACGTCGTTGTTAAAAAAATCCTGGGAATTAAAAGAAGAATTTCGTTATTTTCAAATCATCCATCAGTTTGGGCTCTGAATAACTGATCTGGACAACTTTTCTACCTGCTCCATGCAGGGTTCTTCGTACAGTCCGTCAAAACTGCCGCCTAAGCCTCTTGAGGTTTGGGCATATGAGGTTAGTGCTTAGACATATATATCTCCTCATTCCATACAATACAACACTTTCTGGATGCTAAATAAACATACAAAATCATATAAATCATTGATTGCTTGCTTTACTTTACGCACATTACATAAACCAACATATTTGCCTATACATAATAACATTGATTTCCTTCAGGCTTCACCGTTTTGTAAAGTTGTGCGCGAAGTACTTGTGGAGTTAGAGCTACCTCATATACTTCACAGGTAAAGGCCTCTTGTTGGTGGTAGAGATATGCTAGTACATGCTCCCCACTGTCTATGTTTTGAACGCGACAAATGGATTACGTGGAATATGTCTCAACAGATAAAATCAATTTTAAAGAGTTCCATGCAGCTGCAGAAAAGCATTCTTTTCCTTCTAATTGTTTGCTCTACGAATGTTGTGTTGCAGTTGTGCGCGTGGCAGCCCAAAACGACAGATACTTTATCAGAGAGTTGGCCATTTTCAGGTAGCTACTTCGCTTACTTTCTTGATATAGACATGACACATTTGGTGTTACTGTAAGACGTGGTGACCTGTACCTTCCATATTATTTGACAGGTTCCTTATTTAGAAGATCCAAACACTGGAGTCCAAATGTTCGAGAGTGCAGAAATAGTTGACTACCTAAGAGCAACTTACGCTCTTTGATAAGATTTTTTGAGTCATATCTCAACGTTGTTTATAGAAAACTGCTTTGATATATGTAGCTAAAGTTTTTCGAAAAAAATTGTGGTGTACACAGTTTTTAGCACACGTGCTTTACAGTAAGATAGTTCCAAGGAAATAAACAGTGTGGTAAGTGTATGTTTAAGGAAGAAAGATCGCAAAGGAAACCGAAGAATTAAGTTTGGTTTCACTCCACAAAATTATGGGTTTCAGTTGGATCATCGAAAGTAAGTTCAAATATATGGTGTTACAATCCAGCGTTTCTTGAATATATCAAGGAAAAATGCAATCTTAATAACACCAAGAAAGATGAGAGGATTTTGCATTTGGTCAATTTTTGGTACTTGTAAACATATAAGCGGACGAATTCCCACCAAGAAAGCCTAGAGGATAAGTCGTGTGTGGTAGATGCATATAGCATGCATGAAGACACCCACAAAAAGTTGAGCGTGATGAGAGAAAGTTCCAAACTGTGGATGGTGGGGTTCGGACTGAGCCCCCCACCCTCTACCTAATCAATCACCAATTTGTTGTTTGGAAGCTTATAATAAAAGAAGTCATTCGCCCATCTGAATGATCAAAACAAACATATCAAAAATATTGGCATCGAGGAAGAAGAAGTAGGTGGTGGTGGATGTTCATAATCATGGCTGCTCCTTTGCCCTTCTTCACTGCTACAGCCACTCTGCTGATTGTCGGCTCTTTCGCCTTTACCACGCTAAGTATGGTTCTTTCCCCTCCATATTCAAAACACGCACACACACACACACACGATTTGAAACAACATACTGTTCTTACTTCAACATATAAAAGTTACATGATGCAATAGAATTTGGAATGAAAACCCAATTTCTGACCAGCAACCATCATCTTTTACCGTTTCATTTCACTTACAGAGGTTGACCAACCGCTCCAGTTCACATACTCCGGAGCCACAGGCCCGGACAGGTGGGCGAGCCTGAACCCGAACTTCTCCCTCTGTGCAAACGGGAAGTCTCAGTCACCAATCAACATCGTCACGAACCAAGTCGTCCTGAACAAGAACTTGCAGCCCCTCATCAGACAATACCATGCTGTAAATGTCACTTTGGTCAACAACAAGTTCACTGTCGCGGTAATGATTTGTTTCAGTATTCCTTACTTCTTAGTTTTTGGTCCGTTTTCAACTTTTTTGCTTATATTAAAGACATCAAAAAATGTTCCGCTGACTTTGATTGATGCAGATAGAGTATCCTGATCATACAGGAGGGATAACTGTAGATGAGAAGCAGTATGTATTGAAGCAAATGCACTGGCACTCTCCTTCTGAGCATAGAATTGATGGAAACAGGTGTGTGCATACTACGAATTTTACGTCTCCATATTAAATGATTATCCATTCTAACCACTTACAGACTGTATAAACACACATAGTCACATTCTTGTGATCAATATTTGTCGTGGTTTAGTACTTGATTCCAATATTATACGTACAGATACGCTGCGGAGCTGCACATGGTGCACGTTGCTGACGACGGCAAGGTTTTAGTAGTTGCGACCCTTTTCAAATACGGACACACCGATCCAGTTCTTGCAAAGGTTGTGTTCAAAATAAGGCAAAAGAGTTCTTCGGGAGAAACAGAGAGAGTAAAAAAATTGAATTTTTGAAATTTTGTTGTGGTTTTGTAGATAGAGAACAAGTTGAATGAACTGGGGTCTGAGGTTGTCAAGAGGCAGGAGGCAGGTCCGATCGCAGTCGGGCCATTTCACCCGACAGAATTGAGGCAAACTCAGAGCAAGTATTACAGATACGTAGGCTCTTTCAGTGCCCCTCCTTGCACTGAGAATGTCATCTACCTCGTTCTTGCAAAGGTAAGAAAAGCTAGCCCTTCATGTGCCATAACATGATCTTATTCTATAATTATTACAATTGGTCATGATATTAATTTTATGTGTGTAGGTGAGATCTATATCTAGGGAACAAGTAGAGGCTCTCAAGGCTCCTTTGGACATGAGATGCAAGAACAATGCCAGGCCTTGTCAGCCAATTAACGAACGACACGTGGAGGTATACAAGGGGAATTAATGTATACAAGTATATATATATATATATATGATGTGTGTGTAATTTTATCTCCTTTTAAGATTTTATTGTATTGAAAAAAAATCGGGTAAAGGTCTTTTAGAGTGGATATTGTCATATGCAAACCACCATAAGTAAAAATGCGCTCAGCTATAAGTCTATCTAAAATAAACTCGTGTCAGAATTGTACTAAAAAACTTTGAAAATAGGCCTCGATACTTAAATTCACTAGAAGAATTTAATATTTAACTTTGGCTAATTACCAAGTTTAAAATAAATAGTTGTTGTAAATTGTCATTGACTATAGGCACACAATGGTTGTTAGTTGTGGTCTTTGCGAGTGTAGTTAAAATATTTATTATGGTAATAATGACAAAAACATTTGGTATGGCTCATAATCATGGCAACAATAATTCTCATGGTGGATAATCAAATTTTTTATTTAATCACAATTACTAATATTTATTTATTATGATTTTAATTCATAGATAATTTTTTTTAGTGATTGGATCGTTATAAAAATGATAAAAGCAGCTAGGATTGCAAAAATTATAGGAAGAATGACTAGTTACAGATTTTCCCAAAAGCATATTGGACGCCAAAGTTAGACACAAACTCCAATAATACTGGTGAAGAAGAATGTTGTATTTAAGTTATGAGTCGACATGCGACAGTGCCCTGACGCAGAGCCCATACATTCAATTTTTGGAGGCTAAGTCACGAGTGTATTGTACAAACAAGAAACTCATTTCCCTACCATCCCCCTCTGTCGGAACACCATCCTCACTGCCACTGCCACTGCCACTGCCACGCTGCCGCCGCCCTCCTACACACCAAAACCTACATCTTTTTGTGTAGTAATTTAAAAGAAGGGAGGCAAAAACACCGAAACAAAAAATGTCAATAATTACACAACCCATGCCCAGCATCCTCTGTCAGGATCGGACAACACATGTTGCCATCCCATGTTTTTGTATGCAAATATGATCCAGGTCAAAATCATTGGTGCAGTACTCACAAAACACGTTAAGCTTGATGGGGCAGTTCTCAACGAAATATCTCTGATGATTCAATAAGTATGATCTTTTTTTTTTTTTTTTTTTTGAGGTTGTAAGTATGAGTTTGAATCAAAGATAAGAATATAGACTAAATTCAAAAATAAAATATAAGAAACATACCATCGAGGAAGGGGCAGGAGGCCCCTGCATATCATCGGCCCCCAGTTGTCGATGGCTATGGACCCACATGCCAATACTAGGCCAGCATGGAGTAATAGTTGTAAGTTCAAGTTGATAATAAAGTGTTAAAAAAAATTTATCCGAATTTGATTTGATCGAACCAATCAAATCACAAAGTAAGTGTGATGCACTTGTTCTGTGATTGATCACTTTCCCTATACACCAATCACATGATCGCAAGTATTTTACACTTGCTATGTAATTAATTCAGGTTTAGACGAATTGAATCCGAGTAAGAATTTCTCTAAAGTTCGACTTAAACAAAAAAAAAATAACGTAGATATTTTCCTAATTATATATTTTTTATCTTTTAAAAAATATATTTGTCTTTTTACGCATATGAACTAAATAACACTCACCCATAATGTAAATAATAATATCAACTACCCATATCTAACGACGATGTCCAACGTCAACGTCCAACGTCCAACGTCCAATTCTCGACACATATCACATCACTTGTCTAAGAAAAAGTTTACAAAAGAACAACTTTTGATCCAACTCCACAATTGATGAATATCCCATCTTTCTTCGTTTTATTATTACTCTTAACAACTTGCCATCATCATAAACGTCGCATTTCACTCCAAATCTGATGTATTAGTTTGCCTTCCGCTGGAGTGCCCAAACCTACCTTCACAACCACTACAATTATAGCAAACAAGAAAAGGAAAAGAGTGTGCATGTGGGGCTGTACGGAATTAAAAGGCAATCGTATTTCCATTATTGACCCATCATTTCCTGCACTACAATTAATGAACTATTCAATGTTCGAAAATTTTGGTATTACATGTGAATTTGTACTTACATAATTTAATAATTAATAATTTATGTAGGTATTAAGAAACCATGAATAATAGTTTCTTTGAGAGACGTGGAAGCAATCATGTGCGATAGGTTGGACTGTTCTTAATTGACGGCACAAGCAATCTCAAGTTTGATCTCTTCGTTGGCATCTTAATTTTCTCCAAGCTGATTATTCTTATTTTTTATGTAATTAATTAAATTATATATGTCTTCCTCGACCCTCGACTCTAGTATATATTACATAAATACCAATAGAGGTCTCATGGAATATTCATTCAACATATTAATGTCAATATAACTGCGTTGTCCAAAAATAATGGAATTTTGAGGATTTTGGTATAGAAATGTCGAGTGATTATATTTTTACTATATGGTTTGTAAATTAATTTTGATGTATTAATGAATAATTTTAAATTTAAGATTATCTTAGTATTTGATTAATTTAAAGGAAAATATATATAGAAGGAATCACATAAAATCCAGTAAAAATTGCATTGTATAAGAGGATAGGTTCAGCTGAGGATTTTACAAATTTGCCACTCTCCAAAAACAAGCGTATTTACACTATGATATGTATCAAGTCAAAATTCATATAATACCACAATTCAAATAAATAAATATGGAAAAAAAAAAAAAAAAAAGGTAACTGTAAAAACCTGCCGTGTTTGAAAACAGTTATTCAACGCGCCACGTCATCCGACAACTCCGTTTTCAACCACCAGCCAAGACTTTCCTGCTTTCAACTTCCACCCACGCGCCGATCCAACTCCCCCGAAACCACCTGGTTGAAATCCTCCGACGCCCACGATCCCGACCGCCGTCCCGAGGCAAATCGTTTCATCCCTCCCAAGCCTGGAGGTTCAGCCCCCGGCTCGGCGCTGACGGGAATTCCTCGCGGTCTCATACTCACACTCTTCCGCTGCGGTTCAACAACCACCGGCTCCTCCATGATCTGGTCCTCCGCCACTTTCCTACTCCCCGATCGGGAGGGTTTCTTCCGACCTTTCTTGGACCGGAACATGCTCATCACCTTTGCACAAAAGCCGGTCTTCTGCTTCTCACTACGACTGCTGGATTTCTCCAGTGCTGGTTTTTCTCTCCTTTTAACCGAGTTCGACCTCCGCCGGCCTCTTTTAGATCTGACTCTTCCCATGCAAGAGACCTTCGGAGAGCCCGGTTCGGCGACAGGAACTGTCGACTTTCCGACTGTTTCGGGCCGTTTCGGAAACAGCCTTATGTTGGGTGGTTTACATGTCCTCCGTTTAGTATCCACAAAGGTGGTTTTCTGGGTCTTGGGCAGTCCGATGATGGACGCCTTCGACTTCAAGTTGACGGCGTGACGCTGGGAATTGGAGTTAGAAGTAGGGTTTACGTGCGGGTTCAAGTTCGTGGAGTTTGAGTTGCCCTTGGTGGATTCTTTCCTCTCGTAAAACGCGTTCCGATCGAACCAGTCGTATTCTGCGTCCTTGGATAGCCAGAAAGATTCTGGAGGGAAGTCCGGCGGCACTTCCGGCGCCTCCCCTTCGTCGGGGATTTCCCGTGGGTCGTCGTCGGCGAGTGTTTCACAGGCAATTTTGCGGTCGTTACCTCCGCCGGCGCAGGCCGTGACCAGCGTTTCAAGATCGACTTGAGGCATTGTGGGAGAATGGAGATGTAAAGCCAAAGAAAAGAAGAAGTCTTTTAGACAGAGAAACGCAAGAGTTTCTTTGAGAGAAAGAGAGGAACAGGTGAGGAGAGATGGTGGGAATGCTAGAATTTTTTGAGGTATGTATTATTACAAAAGTCTGTGTCAGTAAATCATAAATTAAATATAAATTGAAATTTGGGAACCCTAATTTTACTATTTGGAAAAAAGGAACATTTATAGATTTTGGTGAAGAATATTTCAACTGCTTGACTGCTGATTTCACTTCTTCCCTTAATTGGTTTATATATTTTATAAATTCATCTTTTTCTAAAAAAAAAAAGAGGAGCCAATTAGGAAGCTTCATATTTTCATTTAAAAACATAAAATAGATACAAAAATCGGAAATCCTACCCGTAATCCATCTCTGCATACAAATATACATACAAGTTTTACTACAAATTCACGATTTTTAGGTGACAAAAAAGCACACTAATTTAATTTCATAATAAGTTTGATCGAGTTGAATGATTGTGCATACATAGTGATGCTCTCTTTAATCCATGATTAATTCTTCGTGACATACAACATACAACACAAAAATCAGTTATTGAGAAGTCCCAAATTATCACTCAAATGATTAAATCAGACATGATACATTTTGTTGTACGATACAAAAGAGACATTAGTTATTTATAGGTAATAATATTATTATGCATTATTAGTGGAAAATTGTTGTTACAGAGTTTGATTACATATTTTAGTGTCTACGTTATTTAGATGGCCTTGTACTAAAGGTAGCACTCATCACAAATTTCATATACATTTACATTAGAACCAAAGTATGCTTAGTTAGTCCACAGGTCTGTTGACTTCTCGTAGCAATGTCTGATCGATATCTAGCTGAGCTTAGACAAGCTCCTCCGACAACTCAGATGAGGTTCTCCATGCTCTTGCACAATTGAAGTTGATGTCTCGTCATGTTGTGTACAAAATACATTAAATCAATGTCGATAATAGTTTAGTTTATCTATTTTATACATACTAGTATTGTTGGCACACATCGATATGTATACTTAAATTTTACCATTATTTAACGAGTCTATTGACAAGATCAAAGTCGATCACGATTTTAATTATTAACTTGTCCTAACTAATAATTTTGTGAAAAAATACATTTAAATTAAGATTATTAACAATTATGGTACACGCACAATTACGACAATTTTCATTATAATAAGTGGCATACTATATCACTACATGAAAATTTTATTGTTACCACAGCACATTTATACTAATAAAAAAATTAAATAACTATTAAATCAAAATGTGAGAATTATCATTATGAAAGGTTAAACACTTTTTAATATTTCATACTATATATATATATATATATATCACTTAATTAAATACCTTATCCCTATTGTTATTTTTTATTCACCCCTCTTAATTTGTTGTAAACATACTTTGTACATCACACGTTATCAATTGTTGCAATTGTGTTAACAAAGAAACAGAGCATGTGATCGTAGGGTGGTTGTCAAAAATCTATTCCACTCCAAATAATACATATATACACACAACAATAATGTACTAGACTTAGTTTAATTGTCGAGACTGAGGTTTCAAATTTGAATTCCACAAATATGCGTATTAATTTATTTTAATAGTAATTATTAGTCTACTATAATAATAATTATTAGTTAATTACAAGTATTTTATATAAATAAATGTCGTATACTCATCATAAATAACTGAAATTTAAAATGTAATTATGAAATTGCAATTAATTTTTTTTAAAAAAAACTCACAATAATAGTTAGTACATATATATATGCAATAGCCTTCAAATCAACAATAATTGAGGCATCAATTAGTGATGATTAATTAATAGAGTAGAAGAAAAGTAGTAGGATTATTGCGTGACGATATATATAGCAGTTGTCAGTAGGTATAGAAGCCCAAATTAGGTATGGCACGGTACACCCAGCTAACCTACCCTTTTTCCTTTTCTTTTATTCACTACATAATTATTATTATTTTTATTAATAAATAGTGAAAAATTTAAATTAAAAAAATTATTTAAGTCCATGTTTGTAATTGATGGATTTAATCGTAGTATATGATGTAGCAATTAAACTTATTCCAAAAAATTAGTGGTAATTTGGTATCGTTCCTTAATATTTTGTTTATTGAGATGATGCATGAAAAAATTAAAAAAAAAAAAAAAAACCATCGCTACTAAGATGATAATACGTGGTTTTTTAATTTATGAAAAAAAAAGAAATATAAAATTTGGAGATCTAATTTCTTCTGCTTATCAATGCCGTAGTCCTTGGGGATTAATTTGCAGATATTATGATAAATTAATACAATCCACCAATTTTTAATTTAATGTGTCATAAATAGTAAATACAATAATAATAAAAAGTATTTTTTTTAAAAAAATTTGAAATGAAGATGATCTTGGTCATCACCGACACATCGGGCAATCAATTAATAGAAAGTCTTGATGGTACATACCCCGACTAGTGAAACTGTGCCCTCGTGTGACTGGAAATTTAGAACTAAAATTAAGTCACCGATTTTCTAGTTCCTTCGTGTCTCAATCTTTATCACTTCAAAATTAAAATGGTAAACTATTATTAATTGAAATAATTTAATTATAATTATTTCGATTAAATATCAATACATAATAAAGTCAATTACAATAATCATATCTTGATTAATAATATTAATTAAATAAAATCTAAACAACACATATTATTACAGTATACAACATCTACTATACAATATAACAACATACTATAAAACGCATGTGCGAGCAAATTTATATATGAAAATCCCATAGTTTCACATTCTACCAAAACATTTACGGATGTACGACCAAATTTATGATTCAATTTACCGAATTTTGTGTTAGGACTGTTTTTTTTTTTTTTTTTCATTTAATTCCATTTCTCCTCCGCACATCCCATCGCATCATTGAAAAATAACTTCTTCTTTTTTTTTAATAGATACTATTAATTATATCATCATCACATAATATATATATTATGAAATACGTCAATATTTTCTAATAAAAATAAATAAACCAATCTAAAATGAATAAACGACAAACAACAAATTACTTTATATGCATATAAGTTGAATCCACGCATGATTTTTAAATTATAAAATTTAAATATTATATCATTTAAATAAGACCTCATTAATTATTAAAAAAAAAAAAAAAAAGTTGCTAATATGTAAAAAAGTTTACAACAAGTTTCACTGTCTAAGTATTATTTTGATGAGGTACGTACGTAGGCTCCATCCATATAGAGTTAGATAAGATTAATGTTGTTGTCGAAGAATATGGTAAACTTTTGCCTTCTCCCTCCCGAAATATCAAGACAACTCATCTCTCCTCCCAACAACCATTGCCTCTATTTCCATGCCCTGATTTTCATTTTATGTGGTAGGAATTCTCTATGCTGTGGGCGACACTACCATTTTTTAGGATCACCGGCAACACTATCATTTTATAAAACGTGATGATTAAATATTTAATATATATTTAAATTTAAAAAATTGATTAAATATATCAATAATTTAAATTAATAAATATATTCAAATCAGACAAAAAAAAAAACAACTACCATAAAAATGGTATTCGAATTCACCTGACTGAGGGTCCAAACTTATTTTCTAGGAGGTTCATCGTACCAACAAATTGAGTTCACCAAGTCCAAGAAATTCCAGCATAGTAAGCAGTATATATATCATGATGATTGATGGACTATAACACTAAAGTTTCTAGAAGCTGAACACAAGTGAACCCCATTTTTCAATGTGGTATGCCTTGTAATGAATTGGTAAGACAAAAACGCTTTAGTTGACTGCGTTTTGTACTAGTCAAATCCAGTTTGGCCAATACTTCTACAATTCGTATATATACTAATAATTTGTGGTATACTTTGTGGGTCTACTATAAATATCATTTTACATAAGATATATATATAAAATAATAAATTAATGTTAAATTTATAAATAAATAATGACAATGAAAAAAGATGAAAGAAAATAAAAAAATAACTATTAAAAGATAATGGGGAGAGTTAGAAAATATTTAAAAAAATAAATTAAACATAAAAAAAGCATAGTAGAAAAATGAGAGAAGCTAAAGCGGTGCTCTCCCTTAATATATAGTATAAATTTTCAGTATTAACATGAATTGAATATATATATATATATATATTGTGTGTGTGTGTGTGTGCGCGCGCGCGCGCGCGTAATAAAGAGAAAATTTGTCATTTCAAGAATTTTTAAATTGTATAATGAAGAAATGGGATGAAGTTAAAAATGTTGAAAATAAAAATTCAAAAGTTACATCATAAATTGCCAACACAAAATAAGAAGTCTATTCTATATAAAATCCTTAATATGGGGTAAAGACATTATAAATAATAAAAAATAATTAAGGAATGAAATATTAATACTAATGAGGGTTGTTGGTGCCAAATCAATCCAGGCACTCCAATCATCGCGCGGTGAAGTTACCTACACTACAAGGATCAATATGTGGGGTTGCCTAGCACGAACAATTTGATCAATATCTTAAATGCTCGGAATCATGCAACATATTTTATAATTAATGATTTTTCATTTGATTATCGAAGTCTATTTGATCCAACCCTCCTGCAACAATGTGCGAGTCCTTATGGATAGGGACCGTAAATCTTGATAAGGGAAGGGCATATTGATCCTCTCCTTTTTTTTGAAATTAAAAGTAAACAAGTAAAAGAGTAAATGTATAACCAACCATATCCTATTTTTCAATCCATATATAATAAAATTACTTGTTGAAAATATTTAAATGTTTAAAAACACTTTATTACATAACTATAAGTAGATATGCCCAATTTCAAATTATCGACACAATATACATAACTATTAGATTATATTAATAAAATCATACTAAATGACCCAAAATTTTCCTATAATAAAAACTAGAAAATGACAGTAATTACACTCATTATCGAAATATATCAATAGGTCAAGCACCGAAATTTAGAAAAGAAATTAAGGTAATTGACTCATCATAAAGTGTTGACTGTCATTATCTGAAGCGACTTCCGTTGGATTAAAATCCAGACAGCCTTGTTTTAATACATTTCTTTGTATTTTCCTTTTAACCCATTATTTTGTCTTGACCCACTCCGTAATATTAAAATGTTTACAGGACCTTTACACAAATAAGAGAAGACAAGAGGGGCTGTCGCGAAATTTACAGCCTCATTCGAATTTCCGACCGTTGGCCCGTTGTACACTGGGCGAGGGTAACGGTTTTCTTAATGTGTCTTGAAAAACCGAACCCATTTCAAAAAACTACCTGAAACTCTATCCCCACCACCCGAAAACCCAAATGGGCTGCGTCTCGTCAAAGTTGATAGCCAAAGAAATCAAGCAAGAAAATTCTTATAGGAGAAACGGAGATTACACCCACCATGTCGTGTCTCTCACTTCCAGTACCTACGGCGTTCTCAAACTCGACAAGGATAAGGAGGGTGCTCAGCCGCAGAAACAAGATGAGGTTGAAGTGAAGCAGAGCATCAAAGAATGCGTGGTCGAAGTGAAGAAAGCGTCGCCGCCTCGTGAAGAGCCGTCGGAGATTATTAATGCGTGGGAGCTCATGGAAGGGCTTGAAGAGGAAGTTGTTCCGGTTGTTGTACAGTCCAAGAAAAGCCCGAAATCTAGGCCTTTCGATGCGAGAAGCCCGCTTAAGTTCTTGAATCAAATGGGCTCTCCGAGGAAGGTGAAGAAGGTTGGGGGGAAGGAGAATAAGGGGAGAGGTAATGGTGGAATAGGGCCGTTGGAGAACAGCCCGAAAACGGTTCTGAAAGAATCTAATAACTTGAAGGAGAGTGTGAAGAAACCATCTCCAAGATTGTGGGCTTCGATCAGGGGAAGTCCTAATGGTAAGAGATGTGACAGTTTAAGGTTTGATTCTGGGGTTGTTATGTCTAGGAGGAGGAGTTTAGGACCGTTATTTGATCCTGAACTCGTCGCGTCTCTTGAGAAAGAGGTGTCGGAAGAGGAAGAAGAGATCAAGAAGATGGTGTCTATTTCATCGACCCCGACTTCAAGAAAAGCCAGGAACTCCCACGATTCAGATGCAATTCTTGAATTGTACAAGAAAAAATGCCCCCCTGGGGGTGAAAATGCAGTTGTCATATACACCACTACATTGAGGGGCATTAGGAAGACGTTCGAGGACTGTAACGTTGCAAGATCTATCATCGAATCGCAGAATGTCCGGATGATCGAACGTGATATCTCGATGCACTCAGGATTCAAGGAAGAACTCAGAGCGCTGATGAGTTGCAAGGAGGTGAAAGTGCCACTAGTGTTTGTTAAAGGTAGATTGATTGGTGGGGCAGATGAGATGGTCAAGTTGGACGAGGAAGGCAAATTGGGACATTTGTTGGCTGGAATCCCAGAGGCAGCCGCCGGCTGCGGAGGGTGTGCCGGGATCCGGTTCATGATGTGTGTGGACTGCAATGGGAGTTGTAAAGTTCTTGGGGAGGATGGGAAGAAGAGTGTCAAGTGCAACAAGTGCAATGAGAATGGGTTGATTCAGTGCCCATTATGCTGTTAGCTGTTCGAGTTAACATTGTTACTCACATTGCACACACTAACACATCGACATTCTTTTCTGCGATCTTGAACTAATTGTCCTTTTTAATCTATGACGAGATTAAATTATAACGGTTCTGAAATGTATTCATATCCCCCTTAGCTAATAGCATCTGCAGCTGTTCTGCAAGAATTGTGTCTTTGACATTGTTGTTTGACATATGTTGTATTGCCTTGTCCAATTTAATGATATTGGCTTGTTTTGTCTTATGTTTTTTAATTGAGTTGAGGTATCAGAATGTTTATGGCTGTCAACTTTAAATGTTCTTAGAGTGGATAGTGATGGGACAATCCTTTTGGTCGACCGGCATGGCATTGTAGTTAAGCCTGATAAAAGGAAGACCAGACATTCAATTTTAGTCAAAACAGACAGAAATGTGAAAGACAACGACTTCTTGAAGCTTTTGCTGCGGCCTGCCGGAGAATTACAGAGCATGCATGCGCATGTATGTTCAATTTTCTGGAAGGAGAACGACGAACTGAGTGATCTAGACCAGACACCGATTGATACGATGAGAGTTCGAAAATTTTGAACTCGTGCAGAATTCGGATTCGTGTTTCTCGATGTTGTTAGGCAGTGCAGTCAAAAACAATTGGCTAAGAGGTTTTCGAATTGTGAAAAAGGGCCATGTTGTACCAGTAGTGTATGGACTTTTCAATTGTTGAAATGGGGTTAAAATTAAAGAATTTGAAGAATTTATGGGGTCAAGTGATATTTTTTAGGATTTAGAGGGTAATTTCCAACATGCTAAGAGTTTGAGGGGGTAAAAAGTAATTTTTTATTTGAACATTCATATTATTAGTTAAGTGTAAGAGGCGTATAATAATTTTCATTGACAGGTAAAATGTACGTGAATTCAAAAAATTCTTGAGTGTACTTATATTCTATGTTCCTATACCATCTTGTTAGGAATAAAAATTGCACTACAAGAATTCGACAAATGACTCAATTTTAACTTTTAAAATTTAATCTATACGTTAAAATGCTTTCGTACGAAATGATGACATTTGACCCAAAATTTAAATATATATATTGATTATATGTACTAATCTATATAGAACAATTTTTTTTGGGTGCATTTTTCACCAATGTTGAATAAATATCCAAGGTCTATTAATAATATAAGAAGGCTTTTTATTAAATATATTTCATATTATTGGAGTAATGTTTGTGTCAAACTTTTCTCCACTCTTGACTACATATAATAACAATGTGTTCAACAAATTAACAAATTCTTTTATGCTGTCTATATTTCTTGAACTTTTATATTGATGACCAGTTAAAAGACCATTTTACCCTTCCAATTCTAGCTTAATTGTTTAAGCTGAAAAGTATCAGGGTGCACTTTGTCCAATAAATGGTAATTGGAAGGTTCAGTTACTATTTTTGCAAATTTAAGGTGCAAAACGGTAAACGGCCTAATTAGATGGTGCAAAATTGCAATTACCCAAATCCTTAGATCCGAATATGAATATAGCGAGATGAATCCTGGTCTGACGGCGGAGGCGGCGGCGCAGCTTCACGAGGGAATTAACTTGGTGATTTCACGATGGGCTGCTCTTCGGATGGCTGTCGAGAATGAGTGGGGCAGTCGTGACTCTCTACAGAAATCCCAACAGCTCGGGCATCATCTTTTCCGTCGTTTTGCCCAATCCAAAGGTGTCGTTCGTCTAGTTATTTTTGCGAACACAGTTATATGAGTAGATATGTTTTGTAATATTGTGTCTTTCTTTTGGATATAGTGAAGGTTCGAACTTTATTAGATGTTAGTTGTCCCTGTAATTATAACGTTTTCGAAACATTCCGTGAGGTTTTGCTTATCTTTTACTTTGTTTTGGTTTTTTGTATAGGTTTGTTCCTAAGAGTTGTGATGTAATTGGAGTGATTGTTTGTCTGTCTGTTGGGCGTTGGTATTTAAAAACTGTTCATGTTTGATTTGTTTCTTGTTGGTGTCCACAGCAAGTATACATTGATGATATAGAGGATATGCTTGACGAGTTCATGCTCTCTCAATACTGAGATAGGAGATGGCAGCATCGAAGAGGTATGTCTTCTTGATATAGCCCTTAATTTTAGCTATCAGTGTAGTACATTCTTAGACATCTTGTGCATGCAAACATTACTAACTTGTGTAAATACCGGGCCTGTCTCTGTCTACTCCATCCAAGAATATGTCAGACAAAATTTCTTGGCAATTTTTCAGTCCGACTACTGTTTGGATATGTAAACATTCTTCACAATTTTGTACTAATGAATCAAACTTTGAGCTCAAGGCAGGGCCCTGATTTTTATCTAGCTACTTCAAACCTTCAAAACTGTCTGGTAAACATCACATTGGACTAGCTTCTATTTCTTTAGCTTGCCTCATTGTTTAATATATGTTTTTTCGGTTGGGGTGGAGCTGCACTGGGCATACTTAGGAAAAAGCATGCTTCCATTATCATTCTTTTAACGTTCATGGTTGAGTTAGCTTTGCCATAATGGATATGTGATCATGTCCGCAAATTTTCTTCAACTATTTTACATATCACCTAATACCATAGAGTGTTTTCAGCTGAAACTAAAGATTAAGTCTCCGTCCGGTACCATGCTTCCTGTTCTGGCATGTTCAACGAGAATGCAACTTGCCCAAATTTACCTCAGTATTCTTGAACAATGTGTCATTGAAATGTAATTGCATCAAAAAAGCATGGTATTTGTCTTAAGAGGTCACATTTAAGATGAATGCTCTGTTGATCTATGTGCTTTGGATGTTAAATGCATGATAGGCCTGAATGGCTGGGATCCAAAGTAGGTCAGATCCAATTCTGCCCCAGCAGTCCATTTACGAGGCCATTTAAGTCAATTGAATTTTTTTTATGAACATACATCTTAACCAAATATATATTTTAAATTAATTTTATATATTAACTTGACATGTACTTATTTTGTTGGATTCAAAATGAAATCACAGTTGGATCCATTTTGGCTCAATATTCCTATTGGATTCAACTTGATCTGATTCAAGCAGATTCAACACATTGTACCCAGCAGCTGGCCGAGTCGGCTCATCAATCTAATGCCTGTGACCTATTTCAATCTAGACTTGATATCACTTTCATTTGACTAGATACTTTTGATAACTTATCAAAGATTGTTGGTGGTATGTCTTTTATAATAGTATAATTTCTCCCCTTGGACATGGTGTTGGTGGGCAAGCCAGACAAGCAACAGTAACTTTGGTGATCCACTAAAACTAAAAAACATAGCTTATGCTCAAATCTTCCTATAGATCAAGACAATGGCATGGGAAGGATATGATCCCATTTATTTGATCACCAAGTGGTGGAAGAAGATTTCCCTCCAATTTGAAGATGAAATATGGGACTTACTCATCAACATTTTGAGATTTTCTATTTGTCACTTTATTGCTATCTTTCGAAACCGTTTAGTGTATACTTATTGTGATCCTTTATCTGACATAAACTTTATTGAGATTGTAGAAAAGTTGATGGTTATGCATGAAGAATGTTTAGAAGGTATTTTTGAGTCTATAAAGAGGTTGAAGAAGACAAATGCTCCAAATATCTCTTATAACAGACAGGTAATTGTGTTTGACTTTTGTAGTGAACTATTGAAGTATTTACAATGTTAACGTAGCCTGCTTTGCTTTCTTAAATAGCTTTTCAGACATTTCATGTGACCAAGTTATTTCCATTTTCTTCTTTATATAATAATTTTGTTTGGCTCATAAGGGAACTCACCCAGTTTGATTGGAAATATTAACTGATTTTCTTGCCATTATGTTAACACAACCACCACAACTACCAAACGGAGATAGTGCAGCCACAGCCATCCCTTCAAAACTCACAATCCATCAAATTTGTCGTTAGCAATCATGGTTTTGAGTCAAATAATTAGACTGTAGAATGAGTAAAGCTTTTGCATTGGAGCCTCATTATAACTTGACCATGTCAGAAGGAAAATATGTTTTTCTCAAAGTCATTTTTAGAACTATTCATGACATTCCTTCTTAATAAAATTCAGAAAGAATATTTCATGATGCTTTTTGTTGAAGACATTATGGTGGTGAACTTGCATCTATCTCCCAAATACATATTTGCCAAAATGTCAAGCTGTGATTTGTTAAGCTGTATGGGTGCGTGGGGGCACGGTAGCAATATGAGTTGCATTTTTCTCCCTATACACCCTCAAGTAAGGGCTGACAAAGCAAGTGAAGCCCTTGGCAATTGGCATTTCTTTATCAACTATTTACCTCTTACTGTTGATTCTGCTTTATTTGTCTGGTAATGATCGAAAAAAATGCAGTACTTTAAAAAAATGCATTACTTATAATATAGTAATTGATATTTTTCAGGCTGGCAGCAACCATGATGGCAGTGGCAATGATAATGATGACGACGAAGATGACAACAATGACGATACAGGAGGGGATAACTCACCTGAAACAGAAATGGAAGTTGATGCTCCAGACTGCCAATTACGTCTCAATCAACAGGGCAGTACGGCAAATGAGCCTAGCCCGAAACAAGCACCTAAAGTAGTAGATGGATGGACTGTTGTAGCCTCCAGACATAGTAGAGGTAGAAGGAACTAAGTTTTGATCCCCTTTCTGGTTTTGGGGGTTTTATCGTTAGTTTGTTTCCCCCTTCTTGTACAGAAGAAAAGAAGTCGAACCTCCTCCGTCAACAGAATATTACATTGCTGTTTTCAAGCACCTTCAACTTTAAGAAGTGCTTAGCTTGCAAGAACCGTTTTTGGGCTTGTGAGTCCACCATACTAGATCCACATGATTGGATTCCTACTTGTTTATCATTTGGATCCTGTGGGATTGTGGATCAAAAAGGAGACAAAAATAACTTTTGCAAACAGAATATCACAATCTGGATCCAAGTCGGGTTTATTGTTATCCATTTTGTTTGAGCCCATATACCCGTATCATATTGTATCAATCTTGTACAGCTACACAATAATTCCATTACCTTTCATCTCGTCTTTTTGTTTTTCCACAAACAATTTTCTTGGTTTTCAGTAAAAGTTCTGGTAATATCAAAAACATAAAGTTTTAATGAATTTTCATGATACTCTTTGCAGTGTAAGAAATAAGAAATAAGAAATGTGTGCTGCCACTCCGAGGCTTGTTCTATAGACACGTGGGAGTTACCAATTGGTGAGTTTGTGGGACGAAAAAGCCCACCGTCACACACACAGAATGGGACACCCCTCAAAAGCCACACGTACTACGGGAAACAGGTTTTTGGTAGCAATCTCACGCTCTGACAGCAATCATTCTTCCCCTTGTTAGACTTCCTTCATAACCCTCCTCTATCCCTTTTCTCTCACACACAGTGAAATCTAGAAAAAGTAACCTTTTTCATAAATCCCATCTGGGTTTTCCCAATTATGGCCGGAAGAAGAAGGAAAAAAATGAAATTGTAAGTGTCTTATTTTCTTGAACCCATTGAATTCAGTGATTGTTGCCTATATAATTGTACTGAATTTCCAATTTTCCATTTTGCCTGTGGAATTCTTACTGGTACCTTTGGGTTTCATGCTTCTTGGTGATTTCATGACGAAATTAGGACCATATCACCCACTAGCTTTTCCAAGATTGAGTTCTTTTAGCTGAAAAAATGTTTACAGTGTTGAAAGTTTGTGATTCTTGTGTGAGATCGGATTGGGGATGTCCGAAGGAAATGAGATTGGACGAATATCTGATTCTGGGAACTTCTGGAATTTATTTAATTGAGCATGTTGTTCTTGCTATACCGAATTGAAGTCTGCAGGAGGGTTCTTGTTTGTGTCTCTGATCCATCGGATTGTTCTTAAACATTCCGAGTTTTAGCACTGGTCATATATTTACAGTGCGTTTAACTTCAGCTATGAGACTTCTGCTTAAGCCCGTAAGAGTTGCATTGGTCTTAAGATATTTGCCAAACTATATCGTTTCCTAACAAATTTCACTACAACATTTGATAAAATTGGGAGGTTGATTTCAAAATATACGGAAAACAATATGGCTTGGGCTAACCATGTCGGATATTCCTTTTCCTATCTAATATTTTGATCTCTCATTCATGGGAAAGGGCACTTTAATCGGAATCAACACTTCATGGTTAATACAAGAAGTAGAATGTCACAACATATTTACTGGCTAGAAACCTAGCTCTTCAAAGTTATTCATTTTGAAATGATCTTCTAATTCCTCAAGTATGTGTGAGTCAGCTTTCTAATGGTAAAAGTGACAGCTGTTATCAGACTAGATTTCTGCTCCTCTTATGGATATATACATATAAATCTGCACTGGTGATACCTCATTGCTCTCAGTTGTCCCCAGCTGACTGAATTAACATTGTCTGCATGTTACTGATATAAACCTGGAACCGGTAATATTTGTCTTCGTTGGATGCTAAATAAATGCAGTACACAGTTTAAGATTAACTCGTTATTCAATTTGGTAATCTTTTTATGGTGATTGTCTTTTCTGAGACTCTTATTAACCATTCAAGTATTCATAATGGCATTACCTTTGAGATTATATAGCTGCATCTTCCAAACTGCTCTGTGTTTCCTTGGTGATCCTCCAATTATACATATTGATTTTGCCTTTTATTTGTTCAGTTGTCACGTTATACACTCATGTTAATAACAATGGCACTATTATCTGCTGCTATTTTCTTTTTATTTTCATTATGGTGACTTTTAAGCAATCTGATGGTTGTAGACTCGCTGAAACACTCCAAGACAACAAAAGAGTGCAAAGAGGGCAGCCAGATGAGCAACAAATACAGTCTGATCTTCCAACAGAGCTTTTGGAACTTATTCTTTCTCAGTTATCCTTGAGGGATAACATTCGCGCTTCTGCGGTTTGCAAAAGATGGCTAAATATTGCAACTTCTGTCAGAATGGCCAATAAGCCTCCATGGCTCATGTTTTTCCCAAAATTCGGTGATTTGTATGAATTCTATGACCCTTCTCAGCGCAAAACGTATTGGCTTGAGTTACCAGAGCTAAATGGCTCCAGGATTTGTTATGCCAAAGAGGGTTGGTTGCTGCTGTACAAGCCTAGAACTCAGCGTGTATTTTTCTTTTGCCCTTATACCCGAGAGTTGATCGATTTGCCTAGTCTAGAATTAACATACCAAATAGTTGCCTTTTCTGCCGCTCCAACATCTCCAAGCTGTATCCTTTTTACAGTTAAGCATGTTAGCCCCACAGTTGTTGCAGTCAGCACGTGTCACCCTGGGGCAACTGAATGGACCACCGTTAATTACCAAAACCGACTGCCATTCGTTAGCAGCATTTGGAATAAGCTAGTTTTCTGCAGAGGTCTTTTCTATTGTTTGAGTCTCACTGGTTGGCTGGGCGTTTATGACCCTCAAAAGAGTACTTGGGCTGTTCATTCTGTGCCTCCGCCTAAATGCCCGGAGAATTTCTTTGTCAAGAATTGGTGGAAAGGTAAATTTATGGCAGAGCACAACGAGGATATTTTTGTGATATACACCTGCTCTGCTGTAAACCCTGTCATATACAAGTTGGACCAAACAAATAAAGTGTGGGTGGAGATGGAAACTTTAGGAGGCACGACACTCTTTGCAAACTTTTTATCATCCCATGCTCGGACAGATCTTCTCGGGACAATGAGAAACAATGTCTTCTTCTCCAAGGTTCGATTCTACGGGAAACGCTGCGTTTCATATTCCCTCGACAATGGAAGATATTATCCCCGAAAGCAGTGCTATGACTGGGGGGAACAAGATCCTTTCGAGAGCGTTTGGATTGAACCACCCGAAGACCTTTCTGCTTTTCTTTAAAGGTAGTGGTTGCATTGGTATGAGTATTTAGTCCATGTTCATGGATGGTTAGCTACTCATTGTCTACCTGTTATTTGCTGCCACAGTCGCATTCACTTTCTTCTTGATGTTTCAAGGTTGACTGCAATAAATAGTTATCAACTATGCAGCTGCACTTTCTATCTTAATGTGGTTTATTTGCATATGATTTTCATAACCCAGTCAGTATATGTAAACTACGACTAGAAGTCTTGGGAACAATGTTGTACACATTAATTGTAACATTAGCGAAGAAGTACTACTCTCCGTTTTATCTTCTCCCATCATCTCCACTGTATTATTTTCAATGTGTTGGCATTTATCTCTGCTTGACTGATATGATTGTATTATTTGAATTCATGTCTCTGCAATCATATCATCTCTTTAGCACTGTACCATGAACCATGGGACTAGAGGATGGAGATGTATTTTATGCTAATCAGTTCTAGTTTATTCAAAATTAATGCTTAATCTTGCATGATCCTTGATCCATGTAAATATATATCTCCATTCCTGTATGAGCCTGTGTGGTTGTAAAGCTTCGAGCATAGATTGATTGTTCATTCACATGAACTTGGAGTTTATCTTAATAATGCAAGTAGGACCAGTTCCCAGATCCAGGTTCAGTGTTTGCTAAGTGCTTCCTTGGCATCAGATCCTCTTGTCAACATAAATGCCACTGCAAAACCACAGGACGATGGTCGGGATAACCAACATAAAGCATGCAAATGACCACTCCTCATTCTCTTTTGGCAGAGTTAAGGCAAAGCTCTTTGCGTTAATACATCTGGTGCTTGTTTTCAATATATATGTGCCACATGAATAGTGATGCGCCATACACATCAGAAGGGCAGCAGATTCAGAGAAGCTGCACCAGACATGAAAGTTGCTCACTGGAGCGTGGGGAAATCCTGCTGCTGACTCAAGTAATACAGAATCTAGTAAGGGCTATAGCGACTACGTCCACGCCCACTGTTGCTACCACGTCTTCCCCCACTTGAACTTCCTCCTCCGCTGCTCCTGCCACCTCTTTGCTGTGGTGGTGGGGTGTGTGGCTGCACTCCAGGCTGTTGCCTACTCAGGGGAAAAAATAAATAAATGAATAACAATAACAATAATAATAGAAATAACAACAACAACAACAACAATAATAATAATAATACATCTTTCATGAGGACTAGATATATCGTAGCATGTCTTTTTAGCAACAATGCTATATAAAGGAGAGAACCAGTACACAGAAAACCATCCACAGGCACTAAGCCAGAATTTTAGAATTTTTCATCAGTGCGCATGGATTTCTTAAGATTAGCTTGGTATTCACATGAAACCTATATCTGAAGAGAACTTAGCAATGTTACCTGCAGAGATTAATAGGAAACAATTGATATGAAAAACTGCAATTTGATATAGCGGAACAAAGTAGGCAAGACTTCTTTCAGAGCAAACGCAGTATCCAAAGTCGTTACTAGTATGTTTTGTATACAGGAGGAGAAGCAGCAGAAAGAAGGGGCCTCATTACTCCCTATCTATTTCTAGCAACTTAACATCGAAGATCACTCACCCTCTTGTCCAGCAATTTCCAATCCCCGTCTTCTTAAAGTTAAAAAAGAAATGCAGTTTCTTCATTAGTAACTCATGCAAAAGATGAAATGATTGAGGTTATGGATATAGGGAATAAACCATGATCACGGCCACTGTATTAACATTTCTGCAACTTGATTATCAACAACATTTCTTCATTTGGTTTGATCTTTGATTCTGGCATTCTTACAGTTGGATATTTTGCTTCCGACACCAATCATAAAATTCATTGAAGCTCCAATAAACAATAACTAATAAGAATTGCACTTACAGGACATATCCAATCCTTCCATCAGGCAAAAGCATGGGCATCATCGCCATGCCAGGGCTAGCTCCCCTTCCATAGATCAGTGGCTGTAAAGTATAATGCACAGATTACCATATGAATCATTATGATGAGTACGGATATCAGAACAACTTATTATTTGCGAAAGACAGAAGGGGGAGGGGATTCCAGACAGTCAGTCCTCGTGAGGGAAAAAGGAACCAGGAAACATAGATATTTGAGTTCATACTTGGGTAAAGTTTGCACCGGGGTATCCTGCTCCTAGAGCACCATAGGGTGATCCAACCAAGCCATATCCAACACGAGGTGGGTAGGTTGGGAGTATTGCTGACTTTTGGGAATTTGACCCCCCAGCAGTTTTCTGGTCCGCCTGTGGCTTTGCAAGTGAGCATTCTACAACTTGGCCTGTCAAACCCAAATCCACAATAAGAAGACATGGATTGGAATTTTATAAAAAGAATCACAATACTGGAGAAATATTAAGCAAGTGGATATTACCATCAATCTCATATTTCTCTGTGTTCTTCAGAGCTTTCATGGCATTTGATCTTTCGGCAAAGTGAACAAAACCATATCTGCTCTTTTCATGTCCTGGTTTTGCAGGTGGAAGAACTACTTTTGTAATTTTGCCATGATGTTCAAACAAAGCTTTAAGCTGATCCTGCGTCACATTTTTTGGCAAGTTCTTCACATATACTGCCTTGACCTGTTCAATAAGAAGCCATTAAGTTTCTTGTACACATGACTATTAGCTAGAAGCTACCAAAGTGTTAACTAGTTTTGAAGAACAGAACTGACAGGAACAGGCAGTTTCACTATCCAACTATTAGGCTGAATCAGCCCATGTTCCTTTCTAAGATACAAAATAGCACATCTGCACAAGATATTGAAAAAGCTAATAGTTCTGAAATCTGAATGGCACAAAACATTATTTAAGTATATTAAAATAAATATTCAGTTGCTATCTGTACCACATTCAGAAAAGAGAAGAGCGAAGAA
The DNA here is from genome assembly GCA_034509725.1 of Sesamum angolense. NCBI lineage: Eukaryota > Viridiplantae > Streptophyta > Magnoliopsida > Lamiales > Pedaliaceae > Sesamum > Sesamum angolense. The sequence goes on from JACGWL010000008.1 coordinate 3,558,723, forward strand.
CCAGAACTGGCATATTATAATATCAATAAATTAAAGTCAGATCGATACAGGAAAGAACAAGTTTACAGAGAGCAGAGGAGTGACAACATGTCAATATTATTCACATGTAAGGGTCAATTAAGCAATCTGCAGACACTTTTTACCAGAGATTGATTATTTATGAGTAAACTAAAATCAATGTGAACAAAGCAAAAGTATAAAGACCTGAGATGATGAAGATTCTGCACTTTTTGGATCAGCCCAACTCACAGTTGGAGCATTTTCATCGAGCTTGAAATTTGGATTTGACATCTTTTCTCTTGAATACTCAGCACAAGCATGATTATAATACTCGACGAATGCAAATCCACGATTGCGACTTGAGTTTTGTGGGTCCTAGAAAAATGAAGACTCACATATCATCTAAGCATATTGGCAGACAACAAAAATCAGTACTAACTACAACATAATACCGTATAGTAGAGTTCAGAAACTATATCAAACTACAAAAGCAATTTGACCTTTAAAAGTTCCACAGCAATGACCCCAGGCCCTGCTTTATTCACAATCTTCTTCATATCCTCCTCTCCCCAGTTTCTGGGTACATTACCTATGAACAGCTTATGTTTTGCTTGTGAGGTAGAACACTTCAACTTTTTCCCCTGAGAAGTTTGAAAATATATAAATGCATAAATACAATGAGAGTGGTATTCAACATGCTAAACATAATGCGCCATGCATCAAATTAGAATTTTATTTAAAGAAGCAACACACTGTTAATTGAAGAGTGATAAGTATGCGACTGTCTTGCATGTCCGTATGTGTATATGGAAGTGGACACTTTTTCTACCTTTAATTCAGTATTATTAAGCTCCTTAATAGCCTTGGACGCCAATTCCTTGCTCCTGAAGGTTACAAAAGCATACCCCTTGTTTTCATTTGAGTCTTTTCCCTTCATTATCCTCACCTGTCCAAGACACGAACTTGATCAGTGTAAATTGTAAAATTCTGCAATTGGAGAATTAATTTATTATACCTCTGTAACTTCCCCAATTGATTCACAGAAGCTCTTTAGGTCATCTTCAGAAGTATCTTGAGGAATTCCACCAAGGTAAACCTCTGAACCATGTGGTGGAAGTGCAAGAAGCTCAGCATGCTTTTTCTTCACTTCGTCTTCCCCTTCCTCATTCTGTATGTCATCATCACTATCTTGCACTCCATGTCCTTCCACTTCATCGTCCTCATCCTCGTCTTCCACCTCCTCCTCTTCTTCCACCTCCTCTTCTACTTCTTCCTCCTCTTCCACTTCTACTTCTTCTTCTACTTCTTCATACTCAACCTCTTCTTCCAAGGCCTCCTCCATGTCATTATCAGCACCAAGTTCAACCTGCTCGTCAGACTCAACAGGCTTCTCGGCTTCAGCTGATTTAGTAGCTGCAGCGCCGGCCCTTGTCCTTGGCATCTAATACCTCTAACAAGATAAGCGTCTATTGCAGCTCTGGGGAAAGTGAAGAAGCTGGAAGCATTTGCAAAAGAAAGACGAAAAAAGTGGGTAGGTAGAAACAAATAGAAAGGCCATAAGGAGTTCCAGAAACAGATTCTTGATTGAATTGGCTCCATGAGGTATGCCGCCAAGGAGTTCAATGTGAACAATTTAAAACAAGGGATGAAATATAGAACAACAGAAACAAGCAACAGAGATTCAGCACTCCAATCAAGAGGAAATGATGCTAAATAGGTCCAAGATCAATGAAACCATCGAATTTCTTGAAATATAGACAATGATCAATGCCAGAAAATAGGCCAAACGTTTAGTGTACATTACGACCAATGCATCAAACCAGAAAAGAGGAAGGGAAAGAAGAAAATAATAAGAGATGAGAGATTGCAAGGATGTGAAAATCATGAAAGATAATTGCTTATGCAGGACACACAACAGAGGATGATGTAAACAAGAGAATAAACAAAAGCGATGGGTCTGGTAATTAGAATGACCAATTCCTTAAAGATTAATTAATTCTTCCTGAACGCTGTAACTTCCCTGCAGCCAGTTAATGCACAGGAACTGTGAATGAACTGATTAACGAGCAACCTCAAATGCATTTAATTCACAACATCTTTTACACCCTAATAAAGTTAAACTGCAGAAACCAGTTAATCAAGATGCTAAACAAGTAGAAATGCCCACATTATTTATAACAAGCGTTACAAGCCATGCCATACAGAAGAAGTTATTCTGCATCAAAACTTGTAAAAAACAAAGCTCAATGCCAATATCTTCTGGTCATCGAGTGCTCTTCCAATTTCCAATTTCCAATAGTATTAGATCATGGCTTTCTGGTTCCTCCTTTAAATGTTAGCTTTGAAAACCTTGAAACGCACATTTTCAAAAACTAGTAGTGAGCAATCACTCTTTCTTGAGGTTGAACCACAAATTTTCTAAAACCATTCCCTTCTTCAGACAGTACTAATTTGCCTATTTTTGTAAGTGGGTCATAAATTGCCCAGAAGAACCACCAGATAAACTCAGGACCTATCTGCATGAGAGAATGCATTTTTGTATATCTTATCCTCTTTTCCATAGGAAGCTCCCAGTCCACTTACTGTGTCACTGGCAGGCACCTCCAAGTCTCCAAAATACAATGATTTCTTAGTTGACCCTTAGTGCCTTTAATTGTTTTCATTCTAGTAGTGTAGATCTCGTGAAAAATTGTTGAATATCCAAGGAATAAAGTGAAAACAAGGACGAAGCGGAAAAAGGATGGCAGAATGAAAATGAGAGCTCATTTCCTCTAGTATGTGATGTTTCATTTATCCCAAAGAAACTACATTGGGATACTCCCCCATGCCTTGGTGTGCAGGGATAGGCGGACTAAAAGATGAGCTGAGGTAGTAGCATACTTCAATTAAAACCAATGACATACATGCAAGATTAAATATATGTACTTGGCTATCATTCTGTAGGTTCTGCTCCTGCACCAATCACACATAGTAACAAAATACTGAAATAGGCCTATCTTACTGCAACTAAGCTTTCAAGAAGAAGACCATCCCCAATTTAAGCTCCGCAAACTTTTCTAAGCTGCCAAAAATTAAATTCATGGACCACCTAACTTCTACACAAGGTTTGCACAAACCACAGGCCTCCAGAATCTAATTTCAGAATGTGTAAGGATGAAAAATAAGTATGAAAAGTCAAGGCAAACCCTAAATTCTCGATGTAATAGAATCAGCAAAAATCAGGGTATGCTCAAACACATAAAGCAAAACTAAACAAGCTTCGATTAAACAAAAAGGCAACTTTCATGAGGAGAAAGAGAAAAAATCAAACTTGGAATAGAAAGTATGTACATGTACACTTATGCACGAGTTCAAACGCACATTCTGTGTTTATGCAGAGAGAGACAAGAAGATTACCGGAGAACATAAACCAAAATCCCCTAATTTCTGTGTCTCGCTTTGTCCGTCGTTTTCGAGCTACTGCAGCAGAATTCGCGGAATGCACCTTCTTCACCACTACTTTCTTCTTGTTATCGTTTTAGCTGTGTATAAAACCCTAGACTCACTGCTCAGGATCGGGGCTCGGTTGAGAGTTTTGAATGGTGGATTATCGTGCCAGAGCAATTCCTCACATGCCACAACCAAAATGCTTCAATTGACATATTTGCCCCTAACTTTGACCTTAAAAATTACAATAGAATAAAGGGTCATTATAGTTAGTCCCGAAAATTCGATATAATTACAAATATTTTTTATTATTTGAAAAATTATCAATACATCTTAATTGCAATGATCGTCTAACAATTAGCTTAATATGTTACTTCTTGTTTTTTTTTTTTTATGGTGAACTGATTAGATGTTTTTGTGGACTATAAATTATAGATACACTTTTTTTTATAAAATTTCTGAAATTTTTTTATGGACTAATTGATAAATTTTTATAATTTTTTCAGCTACTCCGTCCAATCTTCTTTATAATTATTTTTCAAAAAAAATAATTAGGATAAAGTTGACAAGTTCAAACATTCATTCAAAGATTAAATAATCTCATCAAATATGAAAAAGAGTATTTATAATTTTTCAAAATAATAAAACGATATTCATAATTATATCAATTTTTTTTTAAAAAAAGTCATTGTAATTTACCTTAGAAGAAAAAAAAAAAAAAAAAAGACTTGATTTCAAACCAAGGTTGACATATTGGCAAAGGTAACATAAATCTTAGACTAACTTGATCTCTATTTGTTGGCCATCTCCTTAGTAACATCTCTATTTAATTTCACATTCAAAGTGATTTTAGATATGGTCTTATTAGATCAAGTTGAGGGGTTGGGGACTTATCTAATAAGCTAAAACTAGGCCTAGTTTACTTTACATTGAAGGGTATATATATTCAACCTAATTCTTCATAGTCTTTTGTTTATTTTATAAATGTCCAATTTTCAATTGTTGTAAAATACTATTCAGTTGAAATCACGAATAATGAGTAGATTGTAATCCATCCAGTACAGGCCCAAGAAATTTGATTTCTCATCCAATTATATCCTCATATAATCTCTAAACATTTTGGATAAAAGTGTGAGATAAAAACTTTCATATTTATGGTGATTGACGTCCCATTTATCCGTGCATGTTTGTCCAAATGTGATGACATTTTGGCAAAAAGTGTAAACAATCATGTTTTTTTTATCCAATTTGTAAGTATGGGATTGTTTAATCAATGTATAATCACAACTTTAATCATCCTATATAAATAAATAATTATATCCTTGCATATCCCTATTTTAATCCCATGTTTATCCATCATCATTTGATCCCATTCTAATACATACACTAGGCCTTAATGGATTCAAAAGACCCCAGTGAATATTTTGGATAATGAAAATCAAGTATCTTTAGGCATAGGCATGAAATGATATCTGATGGAAGAAGGAAAACATGATCAATCGGCTTGTAAAATGAGTGCCAACTTCAGCTGTGGATGGTTTAAAAGCCAAAGCAGAAAAGCTTTAGTCGCTGACTGTTCCTCAACAATTTTCCACATCAATTGCATTTTGCCTTGATTAAATTAAATCAATTACGGAATAACCAATATAGTATCAAAACGGGACACATCGTTGTAGCAGCAGCAACCGCCACCAACAGAAACCAAAAAAGGTCCTGTTCTTGCAGAGAAGTTGCAACAATTCAGACCATATGCATCCTTTGCAAAACTAAGCTATCTATAACACCATAACTACACCTCTAGCTGTCCTAGGACAGGCATTCCATAAATGTCGCAATTGCAAGTGATTAATACTAATGTAATCATTACATGTACTACCATATTCTACCCACAAATATTACCAGAAGATGCAGACAGATGTTCGATGCACCAATTCCCAGCACCAAAGAGCCATATCCAAGATAACTACTTAAATAAACAAGTGTTTGAAATCCCCATTGGCAAGTTGACAAACATTGTTGTAGGCTACTGTATCTGCAGAAAGAGAAATCAAGGAATCAGAATTTTTGAATGACTTGCAAAGCAGACACTTGGAACAGTATGTTTATATTATGGCGAAGTAGTGCATCTCTGGTGGCTCCTCAAACAAAAAATAACTAGTGAACCAATAAATTTCTGTAGCAAAATTTCCATTATGAACAAGCAATCACCAGTGAGCACTCCACCAGCCAATGCATCCACCTCAAGCGAAGGAATGATAATATGCTTAAATATCTTGGCCTTGGTTGATAACATCAATAATCTTAATAAATGGCTGTCATGATTATCATCTAACAGTTCTATGTTTCCTTTGGTAGGACATGGTCATACCAATCAGAGATGCCAAATTTCCTCTGGTTGATTAGAATGCGTAAAAGTTAGCAAAACAAGCACACAACAGGAAAGCAAATGAAACTGATGCATTCCCCTGGTAGAGACATCTAAACCAACTATTTATTTCATAAACAAATTTATCTAATGATTCTCCAAAAAGTAGTAAACCATTGTGGAAGTAGTTCACTGTTCTTTGAGCTTCTGGGTTGAAACTATTACTCTGATATTGCAGTGCACAAACAATCTTCTCAATAGATACTAGTAATAGGTTACCACTATCAGTTCCGAGTAGACATTTAGACCGTCCTCTAAAGTTGGCAACCTTGCAAGGAAAAGCAAATGCTGGGCATGAAATCACCAACACAAATCACTAGACAACAAGAGTGGTGAGCAACAAATTTATAAATTTATAAAGGCCTGAAATCTTCTTCATATTCATCAATTCAGAAAATAGTTAACCCATTTCAGATCAGCAAAATAAACTTAAAATACGGAAAAAGAACACCTAAAGAAAACCACCAAACCTCCAAATAAATTAGTTGCTAAACAAACAAGCAACATAACTCAAGCACCAAGCACAAATTTAGTAGCAAAATATGAAAAGCTGAAACTTCATCAAAGGAAGCAAATATTTTCACATACCAAGAACATCACCAAAGTTGGTCCACGTTTCAGCCTGAATAGATTGATTACTGTCAGCAATCCCGATAACCTCAACATAAGTCGAAAGAGGGCCAGGAGGGCGGCCTTTGATAACCAACTGCTGCTCGTCCGTCGATTTTCCAATCACGGAGTTACCACCTTCGGATCTGAGCACCTGAATCACAGCACGAACCCTCCGGCCAACGTGCATCCTCAACAGCTCCGCGTTGACGAAAACCGCCGGATTCGACGTATCCATTTTCTTCAAAAGAAGATAGAGAACTTCAATGAGTATTCAGTATACTAATCTGGTAAAATGAGCAATGTGAAAAAGGAGAATAAGAATGGAAACCGATTAGGGTTTAAAAGTATGTCACCTTTATACTTGAATTGATGGCCGGTGATGAAAGGAGGTTTGAGCGTACCGTGCAGCCTCGGGGAGATGCCGAAGAAACCCTGATATGAATTTGTTACGGAGAAATTATTCAAAAAAGTGGAGAAAAGGAAGGAAATATGGCGGCAAATGTTCCCGCCTATCTTAATCAGATAATCCTAACCCGACCCGATCCATATTGCTATTGTCAACATCCAATCCCAATCTATTCAAATCCAATCTTATTTGATTTGGTCCCTCAATAAAATAAAATAAAATCGTGTAATAGCAAAAGATAGTGATTAATAATTATGTATAAAATTACACTGTAAAAATGCATGTGAACTATTCTTATTATAATGTAATAGGATTTTGGTTTCAATAAAATCATGCTTAGAAATTAATTTCGAGTTAAATTCATTTTGACCCCTGTGGTATGAAAAAATATCAAAAAGTCACCTATAAAAATTTAAATATAAAAAATTACTCTTATATTAGGAACGATGACTCGTACAGCCCCCTGATCAACCTGATCTCAGAAGGGTTTTTTAAATTTTTTTCATATCACATGGAGTGTAATTGAATTTTTATTTTTTTCATAATTTTTTTTTAATATTCCAAATATTACAGGGAATCATTGAATTTTTCCCTATTAATTTCTGACACGATCTTCTCTAAATTTTGGACTTCTTTGTGGACTGCACTCAATAGAACAGCCAAACAATTAGAAGTTTAGAACGGCACAGGTGAAACCTTATCATTATTAATGACCGAAAGAGGAGCAGTAGCAGCAACTCAAAATGTTATTACACAGGTGGAGTACTTGGCATAAATAACTGACATTTGAAGCACACAAATACACCGCAGTATGAATACAATAACAAATCCAGGCGTGTTCGATCTAATTCAAGAGTTCCTCTGCATAGTGTGGAACAGCGTTGTGGGAACACCTTAAGCCAACGGGAGAATTTCCGTAGCTAGACAGTGTCCGCCCTAGGATATTACTACACTAAAAGGGCTGTTGCTAGTGATCCATGTTTACCATCCAAAAGATCAGAATGACTCAGCTGCCGCAGCTTTCCACCATTTAGCATGAAAATTCTTTCGGCCATTTGAACAGTTTCCAATCGATGAGCGATTACCAATACCTGCAAATACAAAAAATTGATTGAGGCTGGTGAGTTAAAGGTTTACACTAATCAAAGTCAATTTAAGAGCTAAAGTAGAACCATTAAGCATGTTCCTGAATCCTGATAACTAGTAAGAAAACTGCCTAGAAATGAACTTGATGGAACAAGAGAGGCTCCACAGGTAGACATGGGTGAAAAATGCAGAATAAGCACGTCAACTGAACGCGGCATTCTACTAAGAATCTGATTTGCGGATAAGAGGGAGAGAGTTCCGTAAGGTTGCTCTTTCTTTAACATCATCTTAAGAGGGTAGTTGGTTCCCTTCGTAAGTTCCTTAAGGCATAATTTTAGAACATAGAAGATATGGTGAAGCAGGGGGCAAAAATTTAATGAGAGAAATTTATAAGCTCATAAAATAAGATAGCATCTTGTAAACTCCGCAAAAAGCATGTTCATACACGTTACTTTTAAATTCTTGACAGCTCTTCTAGTCTGACCATTTAGTTATAGGAACTGTTATTACTTCTTTGATACTTCAAGAGTTTTTAAAATTAAGATCTAAAATTTATAAGCATTAAGACATCTTATAATATGCAGCGAGATTTAAAGATGTTTAAATGAACTTAGCTACACCATCGAAGTGGTCTTACCTCAATTGCTAAATGAAATGCATAGAAATGACCACCTTGTTGTAGTCCAATCAAGACAAAGCTACTCTTTAGAAAATACGTCCGACCACTAACAAATACAACATAAATAAACAGCAGTAAAAGAATAATAGCACTTAAGCTTACTGTGCGATTTCGCAATAAGCGCTGCAGAGCTTGCCTCACCAAGAACTCGGATCTGCTGTCTAATGCAGAAGTTGCTTCATCTAGAATAAGAATGGATGGATTCTGGTAGAGTGCTCTTGCAATAGCTAGCCTGAAATACATATGCAGGAATTGGAAGTGTCAACCTAGACAGTAAAAATTCCAGGGTACTGCATTCGGTGGGTTCCTTACATCCATCACGGGTTAATGAGAATGAGAAGTCCCAATGTAAATATCTAAGATTCAAAATGATGGATATGTGTCTAAATTCAAGCACTAAAAAATCAAACACAACTGGAAAGGTCCAGAAGAATCCCATGCCTTTGCTTTTGGCCTCCACTAAAATTTGAGCCTCTGGGCCCAACAGTGGTTTGGTACTGATCAGGGAGACTTCTAATGAATTCATCAGCATTTGCAATTTGGGCAGCAAGTTTGACCCTGTCCATGTTGATACCACGTATTAGATCCCTGTACCCAATGTTCTCAGCAATAGTCCCTGAAAAAAGTACCTGAAATCACAATCCACAATCTCCTTTATCAACTGATGACAGACATGAAATTGTAATTTGAAAAGAGAACATAGATGGTGGAAGCCAGCTACCGTATCTTGAGAAACCAGACCAACATGTCTCCTTAAGCTCTCTAACTGAATATTTCGAATGTCATAGCCATCTATTAATATTGATCCTGTCAATGTAGAAATATAGTAGTTAGCTATAAGATAAATAATTCTTTCTGACTTTCTGCTAAATTCTTCATGTATTCAGTTCAACCATTAAGAAGATAGCAGTGGTCCTATGACTGAGAATCATGGGCAGCTAAAGGCATACGAATTTTGCAATGATAGATTCCCAATACCTACCAGAAAGAGGTTCATACAGGCGAAGCAGAAGTTTCACAAGAGTTGTCTTGCCTCCTCCTGATGGCCCAACAAGGGCAATCGTCTCTCCAGCATTAATATGAAGATCCAGTCCATCTAATACAGGAGTGATACTGTCTCCATATGTAAAAGAAAGGCCACAAACTTTCACTTCTCCTGTAATAGATGCCAAATCAACTGCATCTGGTTTCTCAAGTACCTGTGCACATCTTAGTTAGCAGTAGATAAACTGGGGTATTTGTGTACTTCTCATGCATTATTGATTAATTGGCAGCAACACTATAATCATTTCTCAAAATTGAGGTTATTGTTCTTTCTTATTGTTTCATGTCATTTGAGAATTAGTATAGTCTTTGTAGTTACCTCATTTTACATGGTTATCTACAGTAATTCTATGAAAGTTGACTCAATCCCACTGAAAATCAGAACTGAATGTTATGTATCTCATTTCGAGGATTAAGGAACGCTTAAAAACTTAGAAACCAAGACCATTTGTGCAAATTGAGAAAGAGTTTTCACTCATAATTTTGAATAACAGACAAACCCCATTAGGGCCATATTCAGAACTGTTGTTCAACCTGAAGGAGAAATGGGGTGTCATCTACTCATCAATGTCTCTTTAGTAATGACAGAACTTATTAGAAGCCAAAGCCTGCAAAATATTAACGCTACCTGGGATTTGAACAAGGTCAAATTAAACAACCGCTCTATAGCTGGTTCTCCTTGTTTTAACTCGTTGTATGCTTTTCCCACACCCTGCGTAATTCTTTAATTTCAGTTGATACTTTAAGACAGCTGCACAGAAGAAAAACCATAAATAACAAATAAAATGCATTAGAAATTTATGTACAGAGATATCATGCGAGACCATCAGAGTGCCAAAATGAAAAAGTAATTTGGTATTTCCATTTCTACTTTTACAATGGACATGAAGCAAATAATATGACTGTCTGATGACTCTGATCCTGAATGTTGCATAGGGGTCAAAGTTTAAAGGTTTGATAGAACATTTTGTCTGTGATTGTTCCTGTGCTTTTTAGCAAGGAGCTGTCGATAATGAAAATGATTTACAAATTCACAAGTTTATGAATCAGAAAAGAAGATCCCCCAAAACCCTGGCAGCCCAACCGATTAGGGCTGCAATTATCTATCATAAAGATGGTCTAGCTTACATGAGAGACAGAACGATAAATACCTTAATTCAGTTCTAATACATACAAATCATCTTACCATACAAAGAAATCAATCCAAAGAGAAGGACCTAAAGGAGTAACATGAAGATTATGGAATAGCAATTCTGAGAAGGTGTAAGCACATGAGAACCTTGTGATACCAAGATCAACTAGGTATATAGGAAGAACTTGAGAAAAAATTATTGACATAGTCCCTAAAGCTTCGGAAATGACGAGAAAACTCATCCATTATCAGCCAAGTACCATAGATAACTTCAAGTTCTGAAACATATCTGTGATGCTTCACACTCAGTAAGGGCCTCATGCTACCCAAATTATGGGTAGCACTGGAAGTACCAAGCTCTTCCATCAAGATCATGAGAAAGAAGGCAAGGCAAGGCAAGGCAACGCTTAAGCTTCTAATATAAGCCAGTTATCCACAGTGAAAAGGAAAAAGGTAGGTATACAAACTTATATTATCATGAAACTGAATATTCGTTTAATTCTTTAGTTTCTGGGTTAAGTCCCCTCCAACTACCACGAGATCATGGATCTTCAATTGAAATGTCAATTTAGTGGAAAACAAAAAATTCCAACATACACGACCTTAATACTCAAAAGCCCCCCCAGGAAAGTAGATCTTTCAGTTTCATAGAACTGAAAGCTACTTTATCCATGAACCATGTTTAATTTTCAGCAAGTAATCATATAAATAAAATGAAGCAATTAGTTACACATAAAATTCACCATAGTATTACCTGGATGGGATCAATCAAAAGAACCAGTGATGTTATGAAAGAAACCATTGCGGAAAAATTGAATTTGCCGCTTGAAACTACGAATGAACTGGCACCAAACATGAATAAAACCCCGAAAAACATCATCTGCACCGTCTGAGGAATTAAAACCTTCATCTGCTTCTTTTTCAAACACGCAGAGAGGTCAGCAGAAGCAAGCAACTGGAATCTTATACGTTCACTGGATTCTGCATTGTTTGCCTTCACGAAAAGAATTGAAGGGAGTACCTAAAACAAATTGTATAATGCATACACCATCAAGCTTCTCAGAACATACCAGAACAAAGAGCTACTCATGGAACTGCTCTATTAATATAGAGAGAAAAAACCCTTTAATAACTTCTATGCAGGAAAGACAAAACAATAGAAAAAGGAATTAACATGTGTATGCAGAAAAGAGAAGGAACTTCTACTGGAAAAGAAGAAATACAACATTCTCCATTTTCTTTCCATCATATGGAAGTTTAAACTCGCAAAATCTTGTAACCATGTACTTACTTGGAAAGCTAAAAAGGGAACTGAATACAACATCCAGATCAACAATGTCCAGATAGAAAAATCTGAGAAACAAGTTAAGTACATCAAAAATTGAATATCCACATCCTGCTAGGTGGATGCCTGAGAAAATACATAAGTCGCCATGAAAAAGCCTCGTATCGACAAGCTCCAGTGGCAACAGGAAACAAATATGATATATCTCGAGAGAAAATGCAGAGCTAGATGCTAGCAATGATGCAGCAGTTCAGATATTTCATAGAGACGCCTAAAGGAATACCAGCACAGGTTATCAGAGCATAGAGCACCATTTTACAGTTTCATAATTATTTCCAGGTGAATCTCAAAACTAGTTCAGATTTCCATGGCTGAGGGAGCACAAGTTGACAGCACTTTCTTCAACCCTAAAGTGCATCGACACATGCTTGATAACATATATGCTCATATCCAGTTACTTTTACCTTTTGGTTGTTTTGTGGCCTTTCTTTCTGCTAACTATTTTTTCCAGTGTGAGCTGGCGTGGGATGTCGGAAAATAGAAATGCATAATCAAAGTAATCATGCGAGCAACATATATAACAGAAATGTGAAGAAAAGGTTTGCTCCTAATATTAGAAGAAGGTGACTGCAGATGCAGAAACAGGGAGGGGAAGAAAAACCAGGAAACCTAGCAAATGAGATGGCAGAAGATAAATATCAGGAGGAAGCAAACCAGAAAAAATCTAAGGAGACACACAAATGCAAATGAATGAACATAATAAAAGTAAAATGTAACTGAACGAAGGTCTATTCGTCAACTTGGAGCTTCATTCATATACAGAGAAATAGCCCATTCGCAGAAAATATAAATATGTAGTATGAGTATGAGAAATGGAAGAACATCAAAAGTCAACGTAGTGTCAGGTAATGTTTTAAACTATAACGTCTACCATACCTCGTTTAGGTAGGCTGACATAGCAGCTGTACTAAGTTGAGCCTTGTTTGATATTGTACGAAGTTTTTCTCCAAGGCATCCTGTTATGAGAGCCATTGATGGAATCACCTTAAAAGGAACACCAGAAATTTTGAGACTTCATTTCTACTACAAATATTTTAACAAATTGAATCTAAATATAGAAAGAAAGAGAAGTTGGGAAAATAACTTTGACCTCCCCTCCTTACCAGTGCAGAAATTAGTGAGAGTACAGGGCTTATGACTAACATCTGAGTAGCCATAGCAGATAATTGCAGGGTACTTGGTACAATTGTCTGTGAAATATAACATAAAATGAGAAGTTAAAGCTAAAGGCGGTAAATAACTGATGGAGTGACATTTATATTAGAAAAATTATCTTAATATGTAGTATCAGTATAACGAAAGGCTGGGATAACAAAAGAATAAGCAATTAAGCACCCTCCACTAAAGCTTTTCGACTGAATCTAAAAAATAGCCAAAAGTCCTTGCACAAATGAGCAATGCTTATAATCGCATGGAAACAAAGGAGCATAAAAGAATGCAGGCTATCATAATATTGATTTCTGTTCTTTCAAACTGGCATTGTTATTTATTTGTTTTTTGGTTGGGGGGGCGGTGGTGCCAATCCTGTAACTTTTGCAATTGTACAGAAACTATAGCTTCACTTGATAGTAATTAACTCATTGCCACATACACCATTAAAATAAATAGTTTCATGACGAAAATCAACAAGAAATCCCCACATTCAGGAGACAATATACAGCGTCAGCTATATCCTCTGCCTCAGCAGTGATCCGGTAAGCGACATCGCCAGGTAAAATTCCTTTTTCACCCTCAAAGAACCCCAAATCTCTCTGCAGAACCCTATTGAACACAAAAACCCTAACTTTGTACACACAATTCAACGCGGCCTCCCACAAAAACGCCTGCTGCAAATAATTCGCCACAATTCGAGTCAAAACAAGAACCCCCAATATCAGACCATCGTTTCTTAGGCTCATCAAATTTTCAGTGGCCATTACAGAAGAGAGCTTTCCCGCCAAAGGGACGATTCTCGAGAGCGAGTAGACCGAGATTGCACTGCACAGCCAGCCAGAGATGATCGGCCGCCACTCACATTGGAGATACGGCTTGAGTGCAGTAAGAGACGCCAATTTGATCGGCGGAGCCTCGCCATTGCAGGGGGCGGCGTCGGTTGCGAGCGTAGAGGATGGTCTAAGGGAAAAGGAGACTGGGAAATGGTTGGCAATCCGGGTTCCGCCTATTCTAGCAGGGATTCTGAACTTCAGATGAAAGAGAGAAGGGGGACAAGAGGAAGAGTATGGCGGCGGAAGTCGGAGTAATTGAGCCATTAATCTCCGTTGACAAGGAAAAAGCTCAGACTGTGGAGTTCTTGTTATAGCGAGGGACCGAGGAGGGAAGAAAACCACGACTAACTGTCATAACGGCAATTCTCGAGTTACAAAACACTTAATCACATGTATGATTGGACTGACATTTGGATAGATTTATTAAAGAGTTAAATTCATTTTGATTCATATGATATAAAAAAATATTAAATTTTTATATAAAAATTTAAATATAAAAATTATTTTTATGTTATAAATAATAACTCATATAATTCCTGATCAATTTAATTTCAGAAGTTTTTTGAATATTTTTTTTCATATTATAAAACGTGTAATTGTTATTTTATTTTTTTTAAGGAATTTTGAACATTTTTAATATCACAACGGGTTTCTTGAATTTTTTCCATTTATTAATATATTAATTAAGGGAAAAATTCAAAAATATGTGATATTAGAAATGTTTAAAAAATTTCCTGTAAAAAATAAAACATCAATTAATATGAAAAAAATTCAAAAGTTCACATGGGGCCATATGATTTGAATTAAAAAATATTCAAATCTTTTAACTCTAATTCGAAAATATGTATTGCTTAAATATCAAAGGAATTCAAATGTGTTCGATATGAAATAACTTGAAATCTTTTGTTGTAATTCTTCTATCAATTCCAAATACATCAATTCAAAACATAACGTAATAATAAACACTGCATTTCTCTTAAAATCCTTACTCTTAATAAATTTGAATAAAATTGCAGAATGCATCTTTTTTAAAAAGCATAACAAGATTTTGTGACTTTTATTGAAAAAATCATCCATATTACAGATACAAAGATATGAATTTTTATATTTTTTTTGATAATCTCCTTTGATATAATCGCGCAAAATTCAATAAAAATATAATTCGTCGTCCCTAAACTTACATCTCAAACTCCTCAAAACTTACAGATCAAATTCTAACACAACAAAATTGAACCATACGTCGCCCCAAATGATTACAATCAATCATCGTATCGAAATGTAATATAAAACTTCATTGGCGGAGCAAAACATTTGTCCCTTACTACATCAAGAAGCCTCATTTCTCTCTGAGTTTTTTGGTTACGGCAAAAATTGCGCCAACCACTGCTACAACCATTCCTGAGACGATAATCGCAGTTTTAAAACTCTGCAGGGCGTCCATCTTTTCATGTTCTTTCTTTTCTGCTTCATCTTTCTCCTGCAGCAGACAACATATGTACCAGCATTAGCTGCATGCAATAAGTTCAAGAACGAGGTACGCGAACGAGCATCGGCCCCACAATCATGACTTTTACATTACAAGTTCATCGATAGACGATCTTGAGATGGATATATGTAAATGTAATGCTGAAATGTCTCAATTAAGTCGATGGGATACCTTGATTTCCTTTGATGTTGCGACATCTGAAGAGACGGAATCGACCTGGAAATTCTTGTCGAAGCCTGGATTCAACTCCTTTTCTACATCAGCAGCTGGAAAACTCCCGAAACTTGCCATGTTTTATGTGTTCTTGATCACCAGACAGTGTTTTGATCAGTGCTAGTTTTTGTATTTCGGATGTAGCGAGGAATATGTAATGGATGAACAAACACATGTCAGTAAATCCCACAAGTGCTTCCACGAATGAGGATCTCAACTACTTTTCATTCTTTGCTCCATCTTCAACTTCCCTGGAAATTAGGCTACCTACTCTGACTATGTACATGAACAGATGCCTCATCTAATCTTTCTTGGATAATTTAAGCTGGCGATTCCTGCCATCGGGATCTATTTGCTTAATTAAACTCATTATATAAATTGGGGTTTTGAATTCGAACCCCACTTACCTGGTGTCCGTAGATTTATAGAGTGGTTTGTAATTTATTATTTGGGTTAAGACACTTAATCCCATCTAAAAGTGTGAAATTATACATTCTCCAAAAAAAAAAAATTTAAATTATACGTGCATCCCTCCGACCCCATTTCATTAGGTTTTGGATAGAAAATATTGAAATCAACAAAAGATATACAGAAATTTTAATTTTACCCCTCATTTAATATTTACCTATAAATATTTTTATACTTGTAAAGGGATACATGTAATATATATATATATATATATATTATATAAAGTCAAAAATATGTAACTGTAATAAATATTGCTCTCAAATTATAGACATTAGGTAGAAAGTAGCCATAAATGAATGAAAGTAGTGATATCGGATAAGGTTCAACATTTTTAGTCCTCTTCTTTTATAGATTTTTAAAGTGATCCCGCAATTAGAAAAACTCAACACTTTTAATCTTTACTTTAAGGGGTTTTCAAAATAGTTTCAAAATAGTCTTTACAGCAAATCATAAGGCTAAATGTGTCAAGTTTTCTCAATTTTGGAACAGTTTAAAAAATCTCGTACAACAAAGAACTAAAAATGTCGAGTTTTCCCAATATTGGGACCAATTTGAAAATTCTTTAAAATAGAGAACTAAAAGTATTGAACCCCCTATTCTATGGACTAAATGTGTAATTTTTTCGAAAAAACTAATCGTCTCCTGGTGTTTTTTTTACTTTTACTAATACCGTTATTGCATCTATTTCTTGAAATTATCTTGTTCAAGTACTTTATCTAGTATTTCAAGAAATATATAGAACAATAATATTTATCTCATCTCATATATAGAAAGTAAAAAAGTGTGAATCATATGATTCGAGAATAATATTTTATTATAATTATACTTTTTTGACTTTATATACATTATATTTATCCCCTTACGATCTAAAAATATTACATTAGAATGTTAATCAAAGAGTAACATGAAAATTTTATTTAATTTTTTTTCCGTCAAAACCCTAATAGAAGGGGGTCAATCACATGTAAACGAAAATTTATGGAGGAGTTATAAGTATAATTTTAAAAGTTTTTTTTATGAAAAGTAGTCTGACTGTAATTAACCCTTATTATTTCTTAATGTTTGATTTGTTATGAAGTTATTGGTGTATTCAATAGAGCTGAATATTTTACTTTATATTATGATATAATTTATCGTTTCTATTAAATATATATAAATAACATTATGATGGAATTCTTCTAGATATTTAATTTTATTTCAATTTTTCTTTTTTTAAAAATTTGTGTTTACACTTGACAGTATCAGTCCGTAACGAGATATAACGCCTAAAATCCATGTCAGTAATGACTTAATACTCGAAAGACGAAACATTTACCCATGTGAAGGCTATAAAAATGGCAGCTCCTCCAATTCCCTGTTGACTCCATGAGCAGGCACAACTTGCCATTATGTATCAAGACAACGGGCCTTCTGCAAAGAAACAAGCCCTCCGCCATTCCGGCCGGCGGCAAATGGAACACGCAACTGAGAGATCTGTCAAAACAAGGCCAATACAACCAAGCGCTGATTCTCTACCGCCAAATGCTGCGTTCTGGCGCCACCCCGAACGCCTTCACCTTCCCCTTCATTCTCAAGTCCTCAGCCGCCTTATCCCTGCCTCTTCCCGGAGTGCAGCTCCACTGCCACGTGATCAAGTCCGGTTGCCACTCTGAACCCTTCGTTCAGACGGCCTTAATCTCAATGTACTGTAGGTTTTCTTTACTTGAGAAGGCGTATAATGTGTTCGATGAAATTCCTGACTCGGCTAGACGCACGGTTTGCTACAATGCTTTGATATCTGGTTTTGTTCAGAAGAATAGATTGTCAAATGGGTTGGTTTTGTTTAGCGAAATGAGGGGTAAAGAGGTGTCGTTTAATGAGGTTACAATTTTGGGTCTGGTTCCAGGATGCACGGATCCGATGCTGTTGTACTTGGGGATGTCGTTGCATTGCTTGACTTGGAAATATGGTTTAAGCACTGTTTTGGCTGTTGCGAACTGCTTTTTGTCAATGTATGTGCATTGTGGGTCGATTGAGTCGGCAAGGAAGTTGTTTGATGAGATACCTAGAAAGAGCTTGATCACTTGGAATGCAATGATATCGGGATACTCCCAGAATGGACTTGGTAAAGATGTTTTGGATCTTTACCAGGAGATGCAATCCTTGGGTGTGTGCCCCGATGAGGTGACATTTGTTGGTGTCTTATCATCTTGTGCTAACCTTGGCGCACAAAGAATTGGTCATGAGGTAGAAGAGAAGATAGATCGTTTAGGAATTGGATTTAATCCCTTTTTAAAGAATTCGTTAGTTAGCATGTATGCTAGGTGCGGTAACCTAATGAGGGCCCGGGCTATTTTTGATGCTATGCCGGAGAAGAATTTGGTGTCATGGACAGCAATCTTAGGTGGCTATGGAATGCATGGACATGGAGAGGTTGCTGTGGACCTCTTTGATCAGATGATTGAGGCAGGTATTCAGCCAGATAAAGCGGTTTTTGTTTGCGTTCTGACTGCATGTAGTCATGCTGGGCTGACCGAGAAGGGGTTGGAATATTTTCACTCAATGCAGAGGAAATATAATTTGAATCCTGGTTCAGAACACTACTCTTGTGTTGTAGATCTTTTAGGTCGGGCAGGTCGATTAGATGAAGCTCACAACCTCATTGAATCAATGCCTATGGAGCCCGATGGCCCTGTATGGGGGGCCCTTTTGGGTGCTTGCAAGATCCATAAGAAAGTGGATCTGGCGGAGTTAGCTTTTGATAAGGTTGTTGAGCTTGAACCTGCAAATATAGGTTATTACGTGCTATTATCAAATATTTACACTGAGGCAGGCAATGCTGAAGGTGTGTTGAGAATTCGGGTGAGGATGCGAGAACGAGGACTGAAAAAGGATCCAGGTTATAGCTACGTTGAATGGAAAGGGAGGACCCATCTCTTTATGGCTGGGGATAGAAGTCATCCTCAGGCAAAAGAGATATATGCAATGTTGGAGAACTTGGAAGGTTTAGCCAAAAAATGTGGTGAAAAAGAGAATGACAAACAGGGAAGGGATCAAATTACCAGTAACATGGCTGTGCACAGTGAAAGACTGGCAATTGCGTTTGCACTCCTAAATACGGCCCCAAAAACAGAAGTTCTTGTTATTAAAAACTTGAGGATATGTGGAGATTGTCACTTGTTTGTAAAATCAGTGAGCAAATTTGTAAAATGTCAATTTGTAGTTAGAGATGCCACCCGTTTTCACCATTTTAGTGGTGGGTCTTGTTCTTGTAATGACTACTGGTGAAAGACTTTGACTGAGGTAAATACCATTATTTTCCACATATTCAGATTTCAGAGTAAAAATACCATTTTAGTGGTGGGTCTTGTTCTTGTAATGACCACTGTTTATGCGGATAGTTTTTTCAATCACAAACACATTTTACTACTCTAAAAAAAAATATTACGTCAACTATAATTATTATATTTTATTTCATAGCTTAATTATCATTGTTACGTTTTTATCTCACGTCCAATCACATACTAAAAAAAAGCGAGTCTCATTTCAACTAAACTCATTCCATCTCAATTTTTCTTGTTGAAATGAGATGAAAACATAAGCATTAACAGCTAAGTTTTGGCTTGAGTTGGATTTTATCTGAAACAGAGGAAAATTTGACAATTGGGCATCAAGGTTACCAAATTTATTTTACTGCAAAGGGCATTTAGGATCAGTTCTGCAAACATATTACGAATGGACAAGAGAACTGCCAAAAAAGTAAAAATTACAACGGCAAAGAGTTGAGGTTCGGTATGATGAACGGCACAACTTTTGTTACAATCTCGAAGCAGAACACTTAACTTCTGTTGAATCAATTATGTATTCTAAATCTGAATCCGAAACGAAAGAAAAGGTGAAAGCTCTCAGATTGTAAGGAACTTCTCAAAGTCGCATCTTCTTACCCACTACTAACTGAACTCAGCCGCTGCACAAGATACACAGTTTTGAGTCTAAAACACAACTTAATGTGAACTGCACCAAGGAACTGGACGAAGAGAGCATGGATGCACCATTCCGTGGTCCCCTGGAGTAATCAAAATGCATTTGGTAAATGGTCACTTGAGGTGGAAACTATATTCTCCTGCACTTGAAGAGGGGCTAAGCTGATACTTTCGCAAGTCAAGACTCATTACAAACCGCATATTGTTTTAACTGCATCTGTTCCAGAGACGCATTCATCCTCTAAAAGCGGAATTGTCTTCCATACCGTCAACTTTACAGGGACATTTCTGTCGCCTACAAAAAAGATAATTGCATCAAATGCCAGCTTTTTTCTACTTTCTAAAATCATACCAACAAGTCATACCTTCAGAGGCACCGTGCTTCTCGGTGCAAATAGCAGCATAGTGTGAATTAGCCAACTCTAAGAGCAAAAATCGCCAATTGCTTGTAAGGACAGTGGGGTTGTCAAAAGAATCGACAACTATTTCAGATGCCTGAGAGCAGTATTGACAAATCATAACACAAAATAATGAATTTTAAACAATTCAATAAGGACCAGGTGAGAAAAGCATGCCACTTGAAATTTTTAGAAACAATAACAAAACATATAGAGTAAAAGGACCGCCAATGTGTTCATAAGATAAAACAGAGGTCAATAAGCGGATTATTTCTACCAGACAAGAAGAATTGTATTTACAAGAAAAGGACATTTTGCACACAGAAGTAGACTTCAGGACATAACACCACATGGGTAACACATAACTATAATGTAATTTCTTCAGAAATTGTTGCCATCTTCCTTTCATATTTCTTTTACATGAACTTTTCAGCATAAATCAAATTACAGATAACCTTCTCTGTTCAAAATCCAGTAAGCAATTGCCTGAGATACCTTGGGACTTAAACCCTCCAATTTATTGAAGTCTTCTTCTGGAACACTCTTAGAGCGAATGGTAAATGTTTTGAAAGGTGCACCAGAAAACCCCTTTCCTAATGCTTTGACATATGCCTCCTGAAAATTATAACTTTTAGTGCAAAACCTTCATGTAGAGAAGAGTCTTTTGTGTAGCTCTTTCAAGATGGATTTTATCATGACTCGCTCATTTATATACTTCCATTATTTAAGGAAAAAGGAAGCTCAACTAATTTAATTGATGAGTAAGACCTTGAGTGTCCATAATTTGATAAACTCCATGCGCTGAACTTGTGGGTCAGAAATGGTGGCTAAGAATTGAACTTCATGTTCAGAGAAATAACGTCGAGCAAAAGATAAGATATTGTGTTTAATATTCCGATGCTTTTCTTCCACATCAATACCAATCTACACTTGAAATGAAAACAACACAGGTGTCTCAGTTGATTCAATAGCAGCAGGTTAGGAAAATGATCTTTTAAGCGAATGATCACCACTGTGTAAAATCACAACAAAAGAATGATAACTAACTTGAGAATTGATGGTCACCCCACAAGCTACCAAAGAAGAAGTGTGTGAGATGTTGAAATGCAATGGAGGCGGATGCCAGTCATCACTATATTGCCATTCTACCTGCCAACATGGCCCAAATGTTGAAATGAAAGGTTCTTGATTGATACTGGAAAAACCAAGACCACCAAAGATAATACAAACTAAATCAAACTTGACCTCTGGCTTCCCGTGTATGTTTTTCCGGAACTTCAATGATCTGGGATTGATTTCTGAGTTTATCTGATCTACCAAAACCAATATAATCATGAGTGCCCAATTTCAACTATTCAGATCATTTAGCTAAAAAATTGCATATTCAACTACTGGAAAATAATTCTAACATCCGGATGTGGTGCGTAGAACACATTTATTACATTCAGCTCCTTCCTCTCTTAACCTCTCCTATCACTCAGAATTGATTGTTTCAAGTTATGCATCGAGCACCATCAGATAGTTATACAAGGCAGCACGCAATAACTAGCAATGAACTTATTTGCATGAATCAGGATTTAAACTCTATGGCGGACGAAAACGCACACAGTCACAATCTGAAAACCTAAACCA
Organism: Sesamum angolense; assembly: GCA_034509725.1. NCBI lineage: Eukaryota > Viridiplantae > Streptophyta > Magnoliopsida > Lamiales > Pedaliaceae > Sesamum > Sesamum angolense. The sequence continues at coordinate 3,581,022 of JACGWL010000008.1, forward strand.
TAAAGATAATAATTTCAGTTCCACCACATACTCACATACATTCACAAATAGAGTAAAAAAAAAAACGCTTAAACATCCAAAAACACATTTACAATTGAATTACTCAAAAAAGAATTATGACATACATCTGGCAATCGTAGTGCGAACCAAGGCGCGTGCTAGCAAAGCACTCTTCCTCAGCTCCTCTCCCCCCATTTGCAACACGTTCTTCCTCTCACATGGCGATAGAATATCCAAATATTCCTTTAACAAAGATTCACTCTTCACTTCACTGGGTTTAATATACCATAGATGAGTCTCCCTGAAAGAAAAACAAAACACAAATAAAAAAGAAGAAAATGTCAACTGCTTACAAACAATGCAAATACAGTAAAAAATTAACAGGCAAAAAATAAGAGGATTTACATTGGAGCAGGGAGTTGAATGGGGCTCAAAGAAGGTGAAGAATGGAAGAATGTTCTCTGAAAACAATGCAACTTCATTTTTGAAAACCCTATGCGCATTTGAAGAAAGGGGGAAAGGGCACTGCATATAACTCAACAAGGAAATGGCAGAATTGCAGAGATCAAAGAACTTTAGTGAAGGTGTTCGAGATTAGGGGACGAAGCGGATAGAGCGTCGCTTTCGCAGTTGAGAAGGTATCGACGTTTTGGTATCCGACAATTGGCGGCGGGGGAATCAATGAACGACGAGCAGAGGTTTGAGAAAGAAAAATTTCTGAGTAAACGCTTTTGGCCTGTATACTTTGTTTTATTCATACTTACACGCGAATTTCTTATAATTTATAAAATTATATTTAATATTTTTAAAGTTTATTTCTATTTAATAAATAAGTTTTTTCATAAATTAAAATTTATTGAAAATATTAATATTAATAAAAAATTTTGATAAAATTTCATACTTATTCCCGATTGATTATTAGTAATTTATTACAGGTTAAATAATTTTTTTTATGATAAAAATACCTCCAAACATCTTAAAGTTAATGCATGCTTCACCGTTATGATGGTAGTTTAATAAATAAAAAAATATTTGACCCGCAATAAATTGATAATAAATTAATCGAAGATAAATATCAAATTTCTAATTTTTTTTTTATTAATATCAATAAATTCAGTCCTCCAATTAATAAGTGCAACAAAAATGAAATTAAATTACATTCACAGTCCAAAGTATTCCAAAGCTACTACAGATTCTTTACACAGAGATCAGGTGTTCATTACCATGACAGGTAAAAGATACACAGAATCTGCCAGTGCAAGCTACAGAAGGGGGTCTAAGAATGAGACTGACAAACTTGTAATAACTCCAAATCCGAGGATTCAATATGATATATAGTTGAATGAAACACTTACCCAAATGAAAATTACAATGCAAGTGATGGTTTCTGGTAGCTGGAAATAAGAACGATAATCGCCGCTCATCCAGCAAAGCTTATGGTTTCATGACCTTCACCTCCAGGCTTCCGTTCGTTCTGTATGTGAATTTACACGGCTGATGATGCTTATTTCCTTGTTCTTGTCTGCAGTCTCATTTGCATGAAAGACTGGTCGAGGGGTATGCTTTTTTTATCCTTTCTTGACACTATTTGAGTTGCTTGGCTGATCAGATTTTGTCGTCCGGATTCTTGATCGAGTTCTTCCATTGCCCACGGAAGTGTTCCTGGCCTCAAGTCCATCCTTTGTCTTCCCATGAGAATTTGGAATATCAGCAGAGCCATTATCAGCCGGTTGCTCCTTTCCATCAGGTAAGATATTCTTGATGGAACTTAGAAAGCCATGAGTTTTGTTGTCAGTTTTAGGCTCAGCCTGAGAAGAAGTAGAGTTAATAGTGTCATTCGGCTCTGGTTCTTTCACTATTTTGACTTGTTCATCCTCACTTACTTCATCGGCCTCAAGATATAACGATCTCACAAGACTGTGATGCCCATCTTCATTGGAAGGCTCTAACTGCAACACTGGACCAGATTCTAATGCAGAATCCTCTCTTTCTCTCAAGGTTTTGACAATTAGAGTCTTGAGAAAATTCATTACTTGGACGGCGTACATCAATGCTGTCAGAGGATCCGACATCTGCCGCAAGCCACAATCATCAGTACTTGAACCAAAACCAAAAGCACAGGAAAAGGCCCAGCACTTGTTATTTTCAAGTAATTATGGATTCTACTGGTTAAGAAATTCTGGCATCTCCGCTCACCTGAGTCATATTTGGAGCAAAGACCATGGCAACATTACGTGCGTTCATCTTGTTCAGATGTTCGAACTGGGCAACATCAGCCATGAGATTAATTGCCCAATCTAGCAGTGCTGATTCTGTTGGTGGAAGGAGCCTCACAAGCTGAGTGCACTCGTCTTCTGATTGCGCCTGCATCACCTGGTCTGGTGACAGAGGATCCAATACCCCTCTGGGTAGTTCTCTAAACCAGGCCTACAAAGAACCAATGTGTATAATTATATACTAAGTAGGAGGAATAAGCTAGTATTCTTTTTCATACAAATAAAAGAAGAAACTATGGAGTTGGAACGAATGGTTTGTGTGCCTCAGACGCAAATATTTGAAAATTTTCACATATTCTATCCATAGTGATGATATTTTTTGAGGTATGTTAACGTAGAAAAGTACCTTGATTAGACCAGCTAAACAATGAACATCGATGTTATCTGGAATCAGTCCATTATTTAGTTGTTCCCTGACATACTCTTCCTGCCCATTCTCTGGGTTGATTCTGAAGATTCCTTCTGACTGCAGATCGAGGAAGGAAAGTTGATTCACTTATTAATTTAAACAGTTTTATACGTCATCAAATATTCTTTCTGTACAGTAACAAGATTGCCTTACCTGCAGGCCTCCTTGTGAGTACAAGCGTCTTTGCATCATAAGTAGTATAGTGGGCACGCAATTACCTCTGGAGTCAAAAGAAAGCTGCATGGACTCTGTTGAGACTCCAAAAACTCTCGTACTATGCAAAAGGAGGAAATATTGAAGTCAATACATTGGGATCAACTTAGAAGTACCGGCAAGAATTTGCTGGCTATGAATTTTCCAACTGTCAGACCATAAACTTGAAATTTACATCCAGGTTACTTGGTCTGCAGAGGTGCTAAACGATAAGAATTAGCATGCAAAGTACATTTCAATGGTACTCGTTCCATCACAGCATTAAATAAGGACCTCTACCAAAGCATAAAAGATATGATGATCTTCTCAAGACATGAAAGTCAAAGCTTAAGTAACAACAATCTTCTAAACTAGTTGACGGTTTTGTGATAGAACAGGATGATAAATTAGTCTGGATCTTCTGTTGGGATTTTGTGTTACGTTTTGTGTTTCACTTCTATAATGAAAGCCAAGTGAATGTGATGCCGGAAAAAAATGAATCGGATGTATAACTCCACATCGACTTTCACGTAAATCATCTTTTCATTTTTAGTGTCGAGTACTCATCTTAAATATAAATCATTGTGGAAGTCTTTCTTGTTTTTATTTATTTTTTTTATCTTTTTATCATTGATTATACGGACAAAAATAGAATCACAAAAATTTGTCGGCAGGCATCAGGTGCCACCGTAGTTTCTGGTGAAACATAACAAATTTAAGAAACGCTCCAGTTTCCTTGCATTATAGGCAAGTTATTTGCTACTTCACTTCACTCAGCTCTGATGGCTCTTAAACATAAAATTAAGAATATATATATAAAAAGAAATCTCTGCTCGTTCCTATTGAAATGGATTAGTGACATTAATGATATTATCAAGCAAGATCACAGCATCCTTCACCAAATTGCAGGAATAACAACTTAAAATAGATCAAATACTTCTATAAACTTGTATATTACCTTTACTTTGCACATATCACACGTTTGAACTTTGAAGATACTCCCTTAAGAATTAAGTATGACATAGTTTGAAACTTCCTCCAAAGAAAGTAAAGCGTATAAACGCTTCTAAACTTACAAATTCTCAAAATCACCAAATATAGCATGCTGAATGCTCCATATAGAAGACAAAAGAAAGCAAAAGGACTTATCATTACACTGTGATACAGCAGATATGGCTATTTCCCAGTAATAGATATGCCAAAACTTTACCAAAAAAAGAAACTTATTAGGACCCAAAATTTCTACCAATCTATCACAAATACTGAACTCTAATATAAGTTTGAACAAAGAACTAAGAAAGAATCACACACGAAAGATGCAAAAGGTTCAAACTGACCTGGCACTAGGAGGCCTCCTGGGAACTTCAGGTTCAAACTCAACAGGGAGTCCAAGAAACCCATTAAACCTATCAAAAGTGACATGAGCAACATGCCTTACATTCGTAGGCCACCCAATCTCCATCAGCTGCTCCTCAACCCCAACCCCAACCCCAGTTACACTTGTACAGCCCACCAAAGATTTCCTCAAAATGGCCACCAAAACTGCCAAAACAGACAGCTGATTCCCTTCCACCCCTTCTCTTATTTGCCCACCATCGCAACTTCTCCTGCACAAATTAGCTGCAAGATTACTGGTAATAAGGGAGTCATGGTCGAGAAAAGTCTGTTGGGGCAGCCCATCATTGCTCGTGGGTGTTATACATGAAATGGAGCTTGATGGTGAAGACAGCTGAGGTGGGGAATGCAGAATGTCTGTCATTTCCTCCCACCACCACCCCCTTTAAAATGACAATGCGTGTTGTGTGTGGTTCAAGATTGGATTTTTATTGGGGGTTTGATATTGATTTGGAGGGAATGAATAGAATAGCAAGAGTTTGGTGGGTTTTCTTGATTTTAGCGTATTTTAGTTAATGATGGGGTTGGTGGATTAATGCTGAGGAGAAGAAGAGAAGAAGAGAAGAACAAAGTGGGAGGATTTGGGAATGAGATGAGATTGTTAGGGATTTTAGTTGAGTAGAGTTGGATTCAAGTAAAGGTTCTCCGGAAGGTGAGACTTATACATCATCATATTCATTCTCATACTTACAACCTTTTTCTTCCAACCCCCCCATCCCCATGCTTCGTGTGTACTTTGTTTGATACGACAACGTTTGTTTACTGTTTCCAAGCTGGATTTTTATGCATGGTTTCACTCTATCCACAGAAGACAGTACAGTACACCCCATGTAACAACAAATTCACAATCCTGAGATGTGGCCAAAAATTGTTTGCAAGATTTCTGAGTCATTTCTCTTATTTGAGTTTGTGTCTGAATTATCTTTTCTGTCCGAATCAATCTGCATTACGAATAAACATAGTTTACTGGGCATTTTTTAACCTCACTAAAATCACAGAAAAAAAAAAAAAAAAAAAACAAAAGAGTCGAAGAATAGTGGTAAGCGAATTGGAGAGTACTAATTTCAAATTCTTGTTAACAAGAACGATTTAAAATCTTAAAGTTTGAGTCGTGGAGAGGGAGTGTTACATTTTCGCTTTGCTCTTATGTTCAATATAATTAATATAATTTTCGATTCGGAGTTGTGAGGGTGAAAAAAGAAGAGGGGAATGAAAGGTGAGAGATGAGCTAATTTATGGTAGCTCTACTCCTACATATCTATTCATTTTAATGCAAGTGCTAGCATGGTGGCATTCTAGGGTCAGTTATTAATGTAGGGCCATATATCTTAACTATAATCAATTAAGAATGTTTACTATTAAGCTCTTCTTTTATTACACAACTAACTACCTCCACCATATTGTAATAACTGCATTTTGATCTGGAAAGCTTTTGGGTATATATAATGTAGTTGTGTCAATTTGGGAGAGGTAGATACAAGAAAACAACATCCCTAGGAAATTCCATACCATACTCAAATGTCAAATGTTTATTGGGAGACACAGAGACGAAGAGACACACACACTCACACAAATTTGCATCTTTGGAGCGTCTTTCGAATAAATACATTAATATACTGTCGAGGACCAGACCACCAATTAATATTCAATTTTTTTCAACATTAAAGCAACAAAAAGGGCTCCCTTTTTTTTGTTTAATTGAAAAGAATTGGAGAGAAGCGTTGGGGGGGGGGGGGGGGGGTGCCAATTCCAATAGAGAGAAAAAGCAAAAGTGAAAAGTTTGCTCCTCCGCCTCCGTATTTGTAGTTTCTAAGTTTGACCCTTGTCAATTGGGAATGTGTTACTCCACTCAACTCCTTCAAATTTAAATACCCCCTACATATTTATGTAAATGTAACCCTAATTATTTCAAATACTTCAACCCTAATTTGAACTATATTTTATTAGTTATTCACGAATTCAAATTCTTTGATTTGAACTGTATTTTATTTATTGCCGACGAATTTAATTTCTTTATTAATAAAAAGTATTAAAATTAGTTATTCAAATTTTCTGTTTAAACCTAAACCTTAAATCCATCATCCCGTATGGTATGCGTATGGCATGGTCTTCTCATAAATTATTGCCTTTCATTTATTCTTTCCCCGGATGGTTAAATGCTACTCACTTAGGTTGTGCACAAATTGATACAGAGAATTGACACAATACAATTTATTTTTATATTTTGTAAAGTTCATAACTATAGTTATTTTACTATAATTAAAAAAAAGTAAATGAAATTTAATGAAAGTATAAACATGCAAATGGAGTTTTTTTTTTCGTATCATTTTAAGCTATTTTAAAATATATAGTACCAATAATGTATGTACCCTGGAATTAATAAATATCAAATAATATAATTATTTTAAAATACAAAAATATTTTGTTACTGCTATAAAACTTATAACAAGAAAAAAATTGACTTAGACAAAAGGCTGACAAGAAATAAAAATACAAATATTTAACAGGAACAAAAAAAAAAAAAAAAAACCAACAAGAGGCGAGAACCAACATTTTTCTTTCCTTCCCCTTTGTTTTCCTCTTTGCTTTTATTTTTTTAGTCTAATTTAACAATTAAAAAAAATAAATTATTTGCCACTTCATATAATAACTTAATAAATGTTTAAAATTTTAATGTAAAGAAAAAAGGATAAAAAATATGCTAAATTGCAACATAAAAATCTAAATTGTATACTCATTATTAATAAATTTTACAACAATAAAACTTTTTTTGGTAAAATACAAAAGATTTGTCATGTGTCAATTTCTGATAGCATCAAACGACCTCTCCCCCTTAATATTTTTAAGCAATCACAACCCAAAAGTAATTAAACCAAAAATTCATTATTAATTCTCAATTTCATCTCGAGTCCCAATTTTACTCTGTAGTTACTTACACGCTTATTTATTGAAAGATGAGTTCAAAAATTAACAGACATAAAATGTTGATTGAGTCTACACAGGACTGTTTCAGATTGCTCATAATGAGTCATACTGATTAAACTGGAATGTACAAAATTCAGCAAGAACAAATAGCTCAAAATATAAAAATTATACCATTATTTTTACCTTAGTATCCTATATCGTTAATAATAGATTTTTCTTCAGTAGTTATCAGCTTTAGGAAAATTAAGCGCCCCTAGCCATCTCTACCGTTACATTCCAAAATCAACATGTTAGTTAGATCCTAATAAATAGCCAAACTCTTATATCAAGTGTGCTGAGAGACGTTGCCAACAGAAATGAGATAAGAACAATAATTGAATACATATTCTAAACTAACTATCGGTGCTACCAAGCATCGCTACCTGTTGATAGTAATCATAATTAATAGTACAAATACATAATTTGATACAACACATCTACATTAACGGCCGAGGCGTTATACCGTACAACACAACAATGAATTCCACTGTGTACCTCGCATATACGAGTAGCTAGTCGTGCTAATAGTCGACTTATATCGTTTAAACATATACACAATAGAATGAAAAATCGAAGTTCAATGTTCCCAGCCAGGGAACTGACATGAACTCACCGACTCTTTTCAAATATGTCATAGGTTCTCACTTACTCTATGATCCAACATATCATTTACATATAGTTGTAACACCACAAAGGTTCAAATTCAAAATTAATGAAATCAAAAACACATCTCTAAGGTTTTCATCCAAAACCCATCATAACGGTATGCATCTCAGGCTCTTACTGAATATTTTAATAAGATAATACTATCCAAAAATTATAATATTAATTCTACAAATATTTAGTAGTAAAATAAAGAGAATAAAAAAGATCAGGAAAACACAAAAATAACCTGTAAAAATTTTTTACCATATTACTATATAATTTTATAGAAAGCATCTCGAGATCATTAAAAAATGAATTGTAATGTTAAATGCAGCCATGTTGATAGCAAAGAAAAGTTAATTACTGCCAACTATTTTAATTTCTGCATTTTCTGGTTCGAGATCAAAGACTTTCATTCGATGAGCTTTTCTAAAAAGGAGCGTGCAATCCCCAGGAACTAGAAAATAGGCAAAATGGAATGTCCAAGATTGAAGAAAAGGAAAGAAAAAATAGAACACACATGAATCACAATAATATTTTGTCATGACTAATAATTATAAAATAAGAAGTAAATATAATAATTACCCAAATAAGCACGCACAAAAAAATAATTAAATATAAAGTAGATTAACAAGACAGAAACACATAGAAACACTAATTCAAAATTCTGATACTAATTTATGATGTAATGCGATATCCTAATGCACTCTTTCATACCATATCTACTAACAACATCACTATCACCAATGTATATGACAACATCATTATCTCAGGCCATACATAATTCTTACATTGCAATTTTAACACTTCCAAAAGCTCAAAATCCACTATAGACATCAAGCTATCACTCACAAAATGTATCCTGCTTAAAATTTTTCCACTCATAACTTATAATCCTCAATAATGATCTGAGTTGTACCGACTTCTATCGACCCCTAAATTTAATATAACTGAACTATATATGACTCTATTTATGTTCTTTATATATAACAATGAGAAGATTATAAAAGGCATAGCAAACTAATCAGTATCTCATAGTATACTATATCATAACGAAAACTACTGAAAAATTTCTTAGCTTATTAGAACTAATGATGTATCCAAGAACTCATAGACATTAAAATAAAATGACTATAATAATTTAGTACTTCAGATATCATACCATTGTTATAATAAATATCACTTTGAGATTTATTTACAAGAGGCTAGAGTTACTATAAGACGATCCAAGACTCTGTACTAATGTTCATTACGTAAACAAACTAGTCACTTTTTACTACATCAAGAAAATTAATATCAGTACTCATATTATTTTAATGTTTCAGGTTAGGTCACATTTCTCTGTCACTTGCGCCTCCAAACAGTACTGATCCTAACACACAATGCAAGTTTGTGATACCTTCATCATATCTTAACAACATACCATACCAATAATCCAATATATTAAACAATAATAGAATAAGCAGCATATGTATCTCGAAGTAGAGAATTTACATATACTAAAAATTGAGATCATTTCTGAGAATTCATGTTCAGAGTATACCAAAGCTATTATGACACTATATACCAATTGAATCGTAGAAGCAAACAGTAAATGGAAATTAAACGCCCATGAGCACCACACATCTGATATGTCAATCGTGCACCAATCTGAGCCACCTATGGTTTTCAGTATTAAACTATTCATACAACAAATATTACATATCAACCTTGCTGATAGACCACATACATACACAAATCCATTAAAATACGATAAGCATGTATGATGATCAATAACATTAAAAAGCTCACATAGGACGAGATATTATTATAATTATCAATGTAAGGGAATATAAAAACATTTCATAGAAATAATTTTGCTAGAGAGCCAGAAAGCGAGAACACCATACATGCATTTTTCAAGAACAATAAAAAATGAAAAACGGAAATCTCACCCCCTGACGCAGCTTCTGTGAATCAGTATACCTGCCGTTAGATAAATCAAAAAGTCAAAAAATCAAAGCTTTTACTAGCACAAATAATGCAAAACAGTTAAAGAGGCACTTCAAGGCAAATTAGACTGGCAAAGAGCTTAGCTTCTTGAGCGTTCGCCGGAGGTGAACTAGTCCCAATCTGGTCATGGCAAAGAACGGAGTCTTGCTCAGATAAATCTGCGAAAGCTGATAAATCTTGAAGTGTGTTTACTTTCTGACGCTTCTATTCGCCCGTGTATCTCTAGAAATTGAACGTCGTAAAGTCTCCGTAGAGACATTTTTGCTTATGTAGGCGCGATAAACCACGGAGAAGATCGCGTCTTATCGTATTGTATGCTAGGTACTGATGGCAGAATCGCAATATAGAGATATGCCATAGTATCCTGGTAGAGCGCGAAATAATACAGGTGCGCACCTCAAATGCCTGCAAGAACGCAGTAAAATCAGTAGTTCAAGAGCTTATTTAATTACCTAGTGGACTTGTATCATCAGGGCCCAATATGCCAGCAAGTTGGGCTAATATTAGGAATTATTTGTGAATACTTATCACTAAAAGATGGAAATGTTTTGATACTTTATTATTCCTCTACTAAGGTAAAGATACTGAAAAACTTATGTTAATACTATTGCTATTATATAGTACTCTTGTCTCACAATTTTTCCCACTGTAAAATTCGCCTAATCACTCAGTCGTATTTTTTCAAAGATCAAAAATCCGTCTTTCAATAGCTCAATAGTCTCACAATATATGGGTATATTTTAAATGACTTGTGTTTGTGAAATGAAAGTTGTCCATCTGTCATATGTAAGAAGTCTATTAATATAACAAAGCGTGTTCGTAAAGTTTTTGATAGATTATATGTTATTTATTATTATTAAAAATTTAGTAAAAAATAGCTAACAATTATTACAACAATTTGGACTAGTTGTTGGGAAAAATTTGCATGTGATTTCCGTATAATATAATAAATATTTAACTACCAAATGTGTTTGTACTATATAGACTAAGATTAAATTATGATATAATATAATAATAATTTCAATTAGAACATGCATAGCGTTATAAATAAACCATATCATTATCCAGGATTTGTAAGAGTGTAACGGCTATTATTAGTATTATGTGTAAATATATTAACATGACCACATTATGGTTAGTTGGATATTATTCTTTAGTAACTCTTATAGCCTGTCAAATCTTACAATTGACAGATCGCATTATAATATGTATGGGATCAGGTTCGGTAAGTAGAAATTTTTTACCATTGTTCGCGTCCTATCAATGAAAGTTACTCGTATTCGTCGAACATGTTGGTATTTATTTCAGACCTTTCTATATAACATTAATAGCAAAATCCAAGTCTAATTGGATAGTATATGCATAGACACTTGTTACTTCTAAAATACATCTATTGAACGTACTATGTTGTGACATCTTTCTTCGACATGAAAGATTATTAGATTGACTTTCATGTCTGAATCGATAAAGGTGAGAAAAGCATCAATAAGCCTAAGACAATAACCTACTCAGTAAAATGAGTATGAACTGTCTAACATCAATTGGTTAATTGTCAGTACGCGTTTATTTTTATTTAAATCAGCCATTGATAAATCTAAGCTATCTCGCGAGCGCAATAAAAAACACTGTATAAATATTAATAGACACTAACGTTACCAAGGTATACATGTTTAGAGTTGGATAATCGAAACTTTAAAAACAAAATTCGTGGCCGGAATCAATCAAGGATGGAAAGATATCGTATCTTTCAACCTTGAAATTAGTAAATGGCTTTATTTTTTGTAACTACTTTTACCGGCCCATGTAATCAAATATTAATGCCTTGTGTTAACGGGTTTTTGTACTAAGGTCTTATCGACATTTTGTATGTTATGGTTCCACTGAGAATGTTAATAGTTATAAGATTCGTATTAGAATGAATTACTAAATTATAGCAAAGAAATCTCTTATTTTAATAACAGCTTCTATGTAAGAGAGAAAAAATACCGACTCATGATATTCTAAGGTATGTAAAGCCATACAAGAATAGTTTTCCGATCGAGTGATGTGAGAAAAAAAAATAAATATCCACGATCACTGAGTAATTTAGTAAGTGTAGAAACAATCGTGTTCGATATAACCATTTTCATGATATTCCAAATTAATAAAGTATTTTATGTTATAAAGAAAAAATATAAAATTTATTTAGAAACTGTGAGATTATTTAAACAATTTGAAATATATGTTATCATTATGTTATTTTTATTTCTTTGAAGGAGATGCATTGTGGTATAGAACATTAAGTGGTTTAATGATTAATATTAAAAGTTGGAACGGTGGGACGCAAATATTATATATTAAAACTTAATAAAATTAAGCAAATATATTCTACTATTAAAAGGCGTTATAAAAGACCATATATACAAATATGACTATTTCGCTTCTAATTAATAAGTCCAAACCAAATATTTTAAGATTTTGTTTATATCACTTTAAAGTTAAAACAAGACAATGATGTAAAGATTACCCCGTACGAATATCACCTTCTTTCCCATGCATCCATGCTTTACATCAAGCAAAAAAATCAACAAAGATCTTAAATAACGATCTAAATCTTTATGCAATTCATATTGGCATTTTCTCAATACGTTCATCTATTTTATAATATAACACCGTTTATTAGTCCTGAACATTAGTTATAATTTAAAAATACAATTTATATATAGCGGTGTCAGTAATTTATAAAATATAATGCTATTATGATGCTTATTAATTTTAATATAATGAGTGAACTAACGGAAAATATTATGGAATTAGAAAAATATCAGATCGTCTAACAATTATATGGTTGGAATGAAATTAACAATCCCAAATCAATAGTGGTTGGTTTTGTAATTCGGTTTTGATTTTTGTTTGCGTGTTTTCTGAGATTTTGAGTAGTACTATAAATAAGCGGGTGTGTGAAGAATAAGCTCGTATAGTCATGTATGGTAATTTTTGATGTTTGTTTGTGTTTTGAGGTAATTTAAAATATTTTAAAATTTGTATTGAGTTTGGATATGGCATTTGGTGAGACATAAATCACAGTTCATTGTCAAATCATGTATTTTCTATATATTATATATTATATATATAAGTGTGTATATATTATAATAATAAAAATAAAAAAGAAAGGTAGATATGTAAAAATAAAAAATTAAACATTAGATGAGCTTTGTCTTGTCTTGGAAAGTGCCCAAAACTGAAACCAAACATAATGCAGTGTTTCGGATTTCTTACCCTATGTAGGTCACTTTTGGATATACTTTATCCAAAACAGGTTTTTCATCTTTTCTTTTTTTTTTTTTAAATGTACATCAAATATAAAATAAGTGTATAAAATTTATCATATAATTAATTTAAATTCAATTGAGCCCAATTTTAACTAGAATTTCCCGTCATTAACAACTTGCAAGCACCCTACGGAGTAGAAGCAGCAAAAACAGTGTAAGTAGCCGACTTCGCTTACTTTTTTTTTGGAGCAACACTTTCATAGTACACTTCATAGGTATCTGCCCTCTTGCCTGAAAGCTCAAGTGGTAGTTGACTAAATTTTATTCGCTTAGTAAGAGCTATTGGTCCAGCATGTGCTTTATACGCTCTTTCTTCATCTTTTTAATTTTAATATGTTTTTTGACCGAGTCGTTAGTTTTTTAATGACATAACCTAGGTGAAGCTACACCATTATTACGGTCATGATATGAATTTTCACGTGATTTTTAATCTTGAAAACTAAATATAATTAAAATATATTTCAAATTTTTGAATTAAAAAATAATCAATATATGGTTGATGTGATGATCAAAATTAAATAAAAAGATAATTATATTTACACTATTGACTTATGGTGTGTTTACACAGACCACCACACCTCGTTTTTTTATGTAGTTTCATAAACCACTTATAAAATATAAAAATCACGGGCATTTTTTGTAATTATTCAAACGATATGAATAATTTGTGTAAATAGATCATAAAACAGAAAATATAAATTTAATTTATCATAAAAAAAATTATTCTAGTTTTACTGATTAACAATATAATTTTTAGTTGAATTTACTACAAGCTTTATTGTCATCGTAACAAGACAAAAAGATCCTAATAAAACCACATGGTCAACTACAAACCCAAAGGGGGTTAACAGGGAAAATTGCAATTTACGTTTAATAACTGATACTATTTATTATTTTGATCCCATTGTTTTATTCCTCATCATATTTAGTTTCATAATTGTAAAAAAAATTACAATTTATGTTCCACTCATATTTTTCGTTAAATTTCTTGATGGAAGGAGCATGTGTAAAGCACATGCTCCATTAACTTAACCTAAGTTTTTTACTGCAATAGTGTAGAAAATTACAATTTACCTCCCACAACTTATATTATTTGCGATTTTAGTTCCAAAAGGTGTAAGTTGTGGGACGTAAATTGTAATTCTCCACACTATTCGTCAAGAATTTAACGAAAAATGTTAGTGGAACGTAAATTACAATTTTTTTTACACTTATGAGATTAAATGTGGTGAAAGATAAAATAATGAGACCTAAATTACAAATAATTAAGACCTCCTTAATTAGTACATGCTAGGTTAATCCAATTTGATCGGTTGATAAAGTCAAATATTTAAATGCAGATAAACCACTTGACAAGAACAAAACTCCCCACAATCATGCCTCTCTCAACTCCATTTTCTTGCTGCCCAAAAGGTCAAAAGACACGCCCACCTTTACAAACATCTCCCCCCAACCCAACACCATATAAAACCAACCCCACCCCCACCCTTTCCCTCCACAAACCATTCCATCTCTTCTCCTCCAACCCAAAAAACCTAAATTTCCTCATCTCGCATAACATGCTGCGAAGAAACCTAAGTCCCATGAAGAAATTAGCCAGGAAGGTTAAGTCCATGGGCGGCTCCACCGGTGGGCGGCCACGTTACAAGCCCATGTCCGGCGACAACGAGGGCTGTTCCTCCCCCACGACGCCTACCGGGACATTCCCTGTGTATGTGGGAGAGAAGCGGCAGAGATTTGTGGTGCCGATGAGCTACCTTTCTCTCCCTTTGTTCAAGATTATGTTGGAGAAGGCGTACGATGAGTTCGGGTTCGAGCAGAGGAATGGCCTGGCTGTGCCATGCAGCGTTACTGCGTTCTTGGAAGTGATTAGCGCAGTAGAATGCTGCCACGGGGGATTTGATTTTGGGGACTCGGTGGATGAGTTTCTTTAGCCAAGTGGTTATGGGACGATCGTCGATCCATCATTGATCGTCTCTTACAATTAATGCCTAGGACTTCGTGAATGTACATTAATTAGTTCTTCATGACAGAATGAAGTTTTGCAACAGTTCCAGGTTGTCATAAAACAGTAATTTCAGAAAATACATGATTTCAGTGCATCAATTTTTGCAGAACTGAGACTTGATGAAGATTAAAGAATTATGCCACACAGTATTATCAAATTCTTTAATTAATTACATCTCTTCATGGTGATTGTTGCATGTATAAAAATTTTTCTATCCAAACTAAATCCATGACAGAACGAGTTATGTGATTGCTTACTTTCCTGAACTATATATACTAATCACACCACAAGTGTATTTTTAGATTCGATTAAACTCGACTTGAGTTAGAATTTGTCGAGGCAACACTCAGGCCATCGAGGGGAGGAGAGAAATGTTCTCTTCATGTCTGCCGGAAGACAAAACCTAATGTGTCCGCGCATGATAACGTTGTAGAGATCGTCATCGGAGCTGGACTTCATACATTGGTGAAGGGCCATGCATGGCCTTCTCGTCACCACACAATTTATAAGCAGGATTAGGATTTAGTTAGAACTGCTGCTTTTTCAGAGAAAGTGTAAATATTTAATATACATATATATATATATATATATATATATTATTTTTTTAAAAAAACTTATATATAAAAAATTAAAGTTCCTTCGAACTTTTAAATGTTATATATACTTGTTCAAATGGACTGTGGCGGCATGTAGTTTTGGGGAAATTCTAATCTGGACTCGACTCGATCAAATTTAAATCAATTATTTGACAGTATAATACAATTGTCATGTAATTAGTATATAATTTAGAAAAAACGACCAATCACATACCAATAATAAGAAGATCATCCTATTTGAGCATTAGAAATAAATATAAGAAGATTAATTCCGTGCTCCGGGTTCCAACTAATATTAATGTTCGTATGAGCTAATGGAACACCGATCGCGATCGAGAGCGTGAATAATGTGTTAAGTCTAAGCTGATATTGGGGTCCACCAATTAAGATTGGGGCCCACAATAAGTAAGAATGAGTTGAATGTTTGATGGGATAGCCCTCAACTAGAAAATCATTCGATGATTAAGTCAGAAATTGCTTCGATAAATAGGATAAGATCGAGGAACTAGAATTCAGAGTATCAACTGTATTAACACTTATATTTGGACATGCAGTGTATCAAAGGTTGTATACGGTGCCGGACATGTATAAATGACTATCCTTAGATGATTTTAGCATAAACAATTAAGATCTCAAGTGTTCGAATCAGTCAGACAATTATGTCAAGCGCGAATCCTTATCGTATTATACTATTTTTTTCAATTTCAAATGAACAAATCCATCTTTGTTGGGGGTTTCAATGTTTAAACCCTGCATGAAACACCTAAATAAACAAGTATATGCAGGAGGAAGTTTCAATCGGACTAAGAATGCTTTGCTTTTTTCCAAACAGCCAGCTCGCAGGTTGACAAAACACCCGCAACGTTAATTTTGGGCATTATGGGGAAAATACCAAAAAGGAACTAATAATGCATTGGGGGCCGACTTGTTTGATATTTGATGTTTCTACTTTCTTGTAGACATGACAATATCCAATGAGTAGTGGATAAACTAATTAAGCAGTTGTCTGAATGTCAACTTAATTTTCGATACTTGAAAATCACTTGTGTGTGTGTTGTGCCTCCAACGCTGGCTTTTCACGCCACGTCAGCTTTGGACCACATTCATTGATATGGACTTTTAAGGAAAATTTTAATTTAAATTTGAATTAATTATATAATAAATATAATACGTTTATTGTGTGATTGATGTACAATTTTTTAAAAAAAAAACTCATTATATAATAAATATATATATCATACTTGCTTTATAATTAATTTATTCGATCCAACTTAATTAATTTGAGCAATAAATTTTTGAACTTTTTGATGAAATGCGAACTAGTAATCCACTGTATTTGAAGTGGGGGTACATTTTTCATATGGTCCCAGTTTATTCTCCACTTGCCTGATTAGTGACTGATTTGACAGTGAATTCAACATCAAACCCTAAATTTTGGTATGTATATGACATCGCTGTACGTCATGGCATATATTGACCCATATATAGCTATATATATGGCTGGTTAATTAACCAAAATTCAAGAATTTTGGATATTATGACGAGTTCAGTTACCTTCAATTCAAATATCACATTTGAAAATTCTAATTCAAATTAGATTTATTATAATAAATAATATCCCGATTCATGATATGCTCTATTTTTATTTACTTTGTTTTGTGCGTCATTTTTCATTGAAAATTAACCATCGTGACATGTTGTATATATGTGCATGTAATAGTTGAGTTCATTTTTAAACTCAGGCCTAGCACGTGGACCGATACGATTGAAATCCGGACCAAGCCCAAACTAGACCCGCATCAGTCCAAATATTCTTGTTTATTTTTTTTTTAATAATCCTGGAATTTTTTATAAACAATTATTTAAATTTATAATTATCTTTTGAAATAAATAAATAGTAAATTAATTTACAAGAAAATTTATATATAAAAATAATAATTAAAAATATATAATGAACTTAAAAAAAAAAAAATCTATAGACCCAACTCAGAACTGATTCAGGACCCGGTGGTCCACGGCCGTTAGGCCAGGCATGTCCTAGGTATTAATTTCTAAGACCGACTTGGGCCGAATCAACCTATTTTTTTATCAATTCAATCCGATAAACTTTGCATCTTGATATGACATAAATGGACGATTTTGTCCATAGACTTTGTCTATTTTCTTTATTTGAATTTTGATATTGCCACACTAATTATTTATTGGGCCGCCCACTTAATAATTTTCTCGAAGCCCACTTTAGATTTTACGAACAAACTAAACTGGACTTTGAGCAGGGACTACATGATCCCCCTCAGCGTCCACTCCACATTGTTGGCAGCGGTATACACCTCCCGTGTTTCGGAGTCGAGGTTCTAGAAGAAACAATACGAGGTTATTGGTTCAAATCACACTAAATATGTAAATTTGTTGTGATTACCAAATAAAAAAAATAAAAAATCTTTTGTTATTTTTTATTTTATTTACTACTTGTGTCTTAATATTATTGAAAAATATATTCGATGGAAAAAAATGCTTGTTTAGGTATGTCTATTTTGAGATATTCAGACTTGATTTTTTGCAAGTTTCAAAACAAGAATTTAAAAAAAAAAAAAAAACGTGTTAACACTTTCACACTCACATCAATAAGTAGTTATGAAAGATAAAAATGAATAAAATAAGTAAAAGGTGGAATAATGGACGTAGTGTAACAATGTTCAGAATATTAGTGCTTTGTGGTTGTAAGTGTTGCAAAAATTGTGTTACCCTTCTTCGGGGGAAGAGGCCTATTTTTATAGCAACGATTCCTAGTCGAATGGCTTCCGCATATTTGGAGGAAATCTCGGTGTTTTAGCTGTTAGATTTTATCCCTTATGCGGATAAGCCGTCTTGCAAGATATAATTCATCGAATTCCTAAAGGGTAGTTATGGCGGATTCGCCCAGATCCTCAGGACCCCTCAATGATTACATGGCCCTTCCTTTAGCTGGCCGGATAAGTTACCGCCACTTGTGCATGGGGATATGTTGGAGTCTATGTAACTGTCATGTCAACTTCTCCTTCAGGTTTGGAGTCCTTCCTCTTTATGTCACATGTAACCATGAGCCTCTGCTGGACCTTCCTTAGAATTCCTTTTTAGACTGTGCATATTTTTTGAGCATCAATATCAATATAATTTTATTAAAAAATAAATCATTTAATTAAAAAAAAGTGATGATTTTATCTATTTTGTATAATTAATAGGGTCGCCCCACAATAAAGTAAATCCACATTTAAAACGTGTAAGAAATTGGACAATGTGAAAAGAAAATAGATGTGGAGCTGAAATTGATATCTGAATTTATACATGCAAATGAGAAACATCTCGAGCGTGGCAAGATATTTGATATGACTAGTTATAGTCGTTAATGTAATTTAATTTTAAAAATGAAAATGTGATTGCAGTCAAAAAGGGGGAAATAATTTAAAAAATGTAGAAAAAAAGAAAAATTATAGAAATGGGTGAATTGAAAAATGTTTAAGGAAATAGGCAAAACCGCGTTTTAAAAACGCGGTTTGCCAATTTATGGGCTTAAAAAATATTTTTGTTGAAGAACCGCGATGTCAAATCGCGGTTCTATCAATATTAAAAAAAAAAAAAAATAGGTGGCTACATCACAGCAGGCTTTTGCCTGCTGTGATGCAGCAAAAATAACAGAGCCGCGTTTAGTCAACGCGGCTCTGTTATTTTTGATAAAATTGAAGCAGCCTGCTCGTGCAGGCTGCTTCAAGTGTCAGAGCCGCGTTCAGTCAATGCGGCTCTGACACAAATAAAAAAAAAATTTAAAGCGGGCTGCTTTTGAGCAGACTGCTTTAGTCAAAAAAAATTAAAGCAGCATGCTTTTGAGCAGGCTGCTTTAGTCACTCTTGCCTGCAAGTGTCAGAGCCGCATTGACTGAAAGCGGCTCTGACACAAATACAAAAAAAAATTAAAGCAGACTGCTTTAGTCACGCTTCACTGCAATTTTTTTGAATAAAACCGTGATAATTTATCACGGTTTTTTGTGTATAAATTTTCCGCGGTGTTCCATTTTCGTTACAGATTATACTCAGTAATGTTTTTGTTCTGCAGCAACAAAATTTTCTCTCTTGTGATATTGTAACCGTGTGGAAGATTTACGATTAAAAAGCCAAGTAAGTTTTTTGTATTAAATTTTCTTGTTATTTATGCATTTTAATTTTATTATTATAATAGTGTTAAAAATATAATTTTTTATATGTATTTTATTTTATTGTGAAGATATGGCAGAGCAGAACACTGTTGATATTGTTATATATTTTGGAGGTCAATGGATTATTTCGAATGATTCTGTAAGTTATGATCGACCTCCGATAGGATTTATAAACATATCTAGTACTTCCACATTTGTTGAGCTAGAATTAATGTTGTATGAATAACTTGGATTTAGTAGGAATGATTTTAAGTTACAAATACATTTTAAATACATAACATTGAATTTTGGTCAAAGGAAGGAGGCGGTGATGCCAATTAAGAAGGATCGAGATTTGCAATATTTTTTCAATCCGATGACAGGATATGTGTCGATTGATATTTTTGTCCAAGCTGAGAAAATTCGTGAAATGGTTGTACTAGATGACCCGGCTGTTAGTGAATGGGGTACATATATGTCTATGTTAACCCAAGAATTGTCGAGTGTGCCAGTAGTAACACAATCAATGGGTAGGTTTGGAATTAATGACGATTATCCAGGTCTCTCTTCATATGCAAGTCCATCAGATTATGCAGGTCCATCTTTATTTGCAGGTCCATCAGATTATGCAGGTCCATCTTCATTTGCAGGTCCATCAGATTATGCAGGTACATCTTCACATGCAGGTCCATCTGTGAGCAATGAACAAGATGACGAGCCTGAAGCAGACAATTTTTTAAATAATGAGCATGTGGACTCAGAACCAGATGAGGTTGAAGTAGAGGGCCTAACTACGAATAATCCTGAAAATAACGATGAGGTCAGCATTGAAGTTATGATAGATGTGCTCGGGAATACTGCAAGTGGTCCGAGAAGCCAAAGACAGGACAACTTCGATTTGAACATGCCTGTCTCTTGCGAACCGACTAACCTATATTCGGTTATTCCATTTTTCGAGGCTATGCATCCAGAGGTACCTGCCGACTCAATCGATATACCTACTGGTGCTTGGGGTAATTTTTATGATTCAAACACTGGGGAGCTCGCAATCGGAATGGTTTTCAAGAGTAAGGATCATTTGAAAGCAAGTGTTCAGGATTTTTCCGTTCGATTTGCCCGATGGGAATAACGAGTGGTTGAGAGTAAGCTAAAATTGTAGAAGGTTGCTTGCAAATATGACCAGCAGACTGGCTGCAGTTGGATGCTAAGAGGGATATTCCAGCCGAACATGGGCTTATTCAAAATTACCAGGTACGCCGGACCACATACATGCCTAATGAATGAGATTTCTGTTGAGCATGGTAACTTGGGTAAAAGTATGATTGCCACACATTTGTTGGGGATGGTTCGTGGGGAACACATGGAATTCCTTGTTCACATGCCATTCAAGTAAGCCGACATTTTGGGGTAAATGCTTCAAATTTTATTCCTCAATATTATAGTATTCGAGCATATAGAAAGACATATCAAGGGAGGTTTGAGCCATTGTATGGGGAAGAGTATTGGGATCCCGTTGACTTTGAACTTGTGCATAATCCGGCGGTACGAGTTCGCCGAGGATCAGGCAGATATGTTTCGACGCGGATACCAAATGAAATGGATCGACCACAAGCACGTGCTCGCCAACAATATCAATCTCGTCAACTTTAGAATCAATGTAATAACTATTTGATTGTAATAGTATTTGATATGCAATAAATGAAAAGCTTTTGCACAAATCACATGTTCAATACATAACAATATTCTACAAAACTAGTAATGTCCCCCAGTGCCACAACGTGGATGTCGTCTGTTCCGACGGGGATGCATATCCTGCGGCTCTTCTATGGTCGTGTTTAAGTCCGAGCCATCAAATGGCACTGGTGAGATCCTAAGATGTCGACGTGTCTCTGGATGGATGTTATGTGCATAGTCTTCAGAGACAAATGACATATTCGAAGTGTAAGCATATGATGGACCAGTGGGAGTAAAGAAATTAGATGGACCAGCCTCATTGTAGACATTTGATGGACCACTCGGAGTGTAGACATTTGATGGACCAGCCTCATCACCTGTGGGACTGCCACGCACACTCGGATATCTTGCACTCGAAAACGTCATTATGTCACGTCCAATTGCACGATTCTAGCCCGAGTTTCTCTTAGTGACTGGATATCGTCTGAAGAATTATCACAATCTAGCACAAGTTGCTCCATCCTGTTGTACTGTCAGAAAAAATATTACATTACAACGGGTATGTTTAAAAAAATAGTAACTACCAAAATACACATAGTGTGCTTACCACATATTCCCAATCACGAGTGTCAGTAGGACGATAACCAATAATGTCTATTGAGCCAATATTATGAGAAATCTGAACCCGAGTAATTTGGTGATACCAGTTCATATAATCAGGAACGGTACCTCGACCATTCACAATTTCGGGACGAACGACCAACATTGATTGCACGTCATTCCATTTTACAATATAGTCTCTATGAAATATTGCCCAATCCTCCCCGTGACGTCCCCGCCTATCGATTGTGTGTAAACGTATTCACTGATCAGTGGGTTAGGGGGGATATCTTGGACCATGCCAAATTGTCGGAAAACCCGTTCCGGATGATGCATCTCCACAATCGAATAATGAATTAACGGGCATCGTATATTCCATGGTGTACGAGTTGCAAAAAGTGGTAGTGAATGTATATCGAGCGTCACCATTATATGGGTCCAAATAAACTACAATATTAAACGTACCTCATTAATACAACTGTTTTCACATAAAAAAATAGTCTCTATAAAAAATATTATAATCACGTACCTCATTTTTCTGCATACGGTCTAATGTATTTCTTATAATACGTATGGCATTGTGGGTAGTATGCGTGCGAGATATATGGTACGACCACCTAAAAGTAAAAATTTATATAAATACAATTGAAAATAAAATTATTACTATAAATACAAGTATACATACCGTGCAACATATGGAGGAATGGGTAGGATGTTTTCAAGGTCAATCACTGTTGGCATCAGATCGGCTGCATTGTTCGAGGGAATCGGTGCAAGTGTTATTATGCGTGACCATGCCCATATTTGTAATAACTGCATAGCACCGCCAATATTATTTTTTCCACGTTGTGATGCCATACAAAGCTCCCGATATAAATATGCCAACACTGTTGTACCCCAATTTGAGGGACGTTCCTCATCAATAATTTCCATATGCCGTAGATACAATAATGACACGGTGTTACCTGTAGCATCGGGACACAATATCCCATCAATAATGCACATAACACAGACGCGTGCCTCTTGTAATACAGTCTAGTCAACGCGGCTCTGTCAGCATCGTATTTTTTTTTTTAAAAAAATTATAGAATCGCGATTTGACATTGCGGTTCTACAACAAAAATATTTTTTAAACAAAAAATTGGCTAACCGCGTTTTTAAAGCGCGATTTTGCCTATTTCTTTAACGATTTTCAATTCACCTATTTCTATAATTTTTCTTTTTTCCTACATTTTTTAAATTATTTCCCCATCAAAAAGCGCAGTTTGTTTTTTCCACTTTTCAGACAGTCTTTCCCATAAGGAGGACCGGCAATAAACTCGGAAGAATCAAGTTGCACATAACCAAAAGTGCGACTTACGCGTTGCTGTAATAACTACTGAGGTAGCCCCACTGTGTTAAGTGGAAGATACCCCCTGCATTTCACTTCGTTCTATGATGTACTAATCTAATGTTAATTAATCCATACTTCATAATTCTATATCCTCATAATAATCCAAAATCTTGGAAATTATTAGTGAAAACGGACTCTAATTCTAGTACTAATTATTATTTTATCTAAATTCGACAAAATTCACACTCTAAAAAGACTACAATTTTTGTTACGGCTAATTAATATGAACAAAAATACAAAATTGTGCTGAATAATAATTAACCATAATCGAGCAACAACTATTTAATGATATATAGCATACGAAGGTAAAATATTAGTTGTACCTAGAATTCATAACAAATGCTTTGGTTACAATTAAGAACTGCGATAATTTTTTGGGATAATTATATCTATATTTTGTAATTTATAGTTTATTTATATAAATCAACTCTATTTTTAAAAAAATTATGTATACACCCATAAGAGACATCAACATCATTTACATAAAACACCACTTGTTTTTAGAAAATTATACACACACTCGTCAGAACTATCAACAACATTAGACAAATTATTCATACTTTTCGACTGACATAACAGAGATAGTTTCTATAATTACACAAAATTAAGAAACAATTCTTTTATCTTTTTAAGCAGTAGATGCACTTCTTTAAATTATTATTATTTTTTTAGTAGTATACTGATTCAGTGAATATATTAATATGACTAAAATTAAATAAACAAATTACATTGATTCGATCATATTAATTTTAATATGATTAAGAACAGATAAATTAAATAACTTACATAAAGTGAAACATACTTTCATATAAAGTAAAAACATGTATCCTTTATGTGAAAGAGACGTAGAATAAGCAAAGGATACATAGCACGTGGTTTGGGACAGCCGAGTCCGGTGGCCGCGGGGACGGGAAGCTGCCTCTCTCTTGCCTCCTTTTTTTCGTGAAGTAATTGGCTGAGTCGCCGACGACGACCATCTTTTTGCCTTAACTATGCGTGAGGGGTTATGACCAATTTTTAGTATATATTTCCTTTCAAGCCCCAGAAAGTCTGCTATTTTACTGTGCGGCTAATTGTTCAATTAAGAATCACATTTTATTATTAAAACTTCATATTCAAATATTATTTCAGGTTTTACTTCTAATATGAGTACTATAGTTTATTAGTGTAATATTGCATTGATCCTTTAATTTATATATTTAGATGAACTTATCTTGAAGTTTTTAGTAAGATGTTAATAGGCGCATTGAAGTTTTTTAAACCCGTTATTGTTCTCGTTCACCAAGAAAATAGGCACTTGAAGATTTCTCAGATATTTTAATTTGGAGAAAAATAATAGGGTTCCGGAGAAAAAATAAGGGCATGAGAGAATGCAGATTTAGGGATTGTGGAACGAGAATACATGTATTAAGCATTTTATTCATATTTTACGAGTCTCAATCGCGCGTGAAGGACAATCACTTTTTACATATATAATTTTTAGTCACACGGCTAACTCTGAACTAAATATGTCGCCTTCGAATAAAAAGATCGAATTAAATGTATATTACAAATCTAACCGACGGAGTAAATTTGTAATCTCACTACGTAATTATAGAACTAAATATGTTAAAATCATCATATTTAAAAGATTAAATGTGTTATTTTCAATAAAAAAATAACTAAAAGTACAATACTCTTATAATTTAATGACTAAAATAATGTTTTGCGAATAAAAAAGATATTGAAATAATAATTAAGAGATATCACAGCCAATTTTTGGCAACATTCTTTTGTCATTTAACATAATCCTATTTTTGTAACGATTATTCAATTCATCTTGTACTCTTTTACAACGTGCATACTGCATACAGAAAACACCAGCACTACTACTTTTTCTTTTTTTATTTATATTTATTTACTAGTAGTTGTGGCACGTTACTTTTTTATGAATATAACAAATAATTATTTATATTTTAAATATATATTATAAATAAAAGTCAAATATATAAATCAATACGTTACATTAAAAATAAAATAAAAAAATAAAGAAAACAAAGTTATTTATCAAATAATATAAATTTAAAAAGTTGATTAAGTCGAGTACATTTTGGCTTTACAAAATTTAGTACGAGCGTGTCATTAAGTGATATCTATGAGTTTGAAAAGTCTATATTTTTTATATTGGAATATAATAATGGATTTGATTTATTTTTACAAAATTAAAAAATTTAACTTTTTAAGAGAAAAATTAAAAAGAGAAAAGGTTAATCAAGTGGACAAACAGTTGTAAAAGGCAGGAAAATTAATTGCTTATTAGCCGTCGGATTGGACGTCATCTTCACAATCATACCAATACTTGCTGACTCCTCCTCTTCTATAAATACCTCATTTCTAGTCCAACACTTCATAAAAAGTCAAACATCTTATCCTTCTCCCCCCCACATCACACACTCTCTCTGTACCTTTGATTCTTTTCTTGTACTTCGTCGGCCTGTTCTTTTTCTTGCAAGAACTGCCCATCAATTCTCATCATGGTACGTACTTATGTATACTTCTTTTATCTTTTCTTGAATACGTTTTCTCTATCTTTTCCCTTTTCCAGGGGATCAAAATGGTCCCTCGACTTTTCATGGAACTCGAACCCATAATCTCTACCTTCTTGATAACGATTCTGATCTTATTTATGGGTTTTACTCGTTGCAGGAGAATCAAACAAGCGGTGTCAAGTATGAAGAGGTGATTAAACGTGTTTATCGAGCACTTGATTGTATACACGATTCTTCCCAATTGCTGTTAATTGGAGACTGAATATTCATGAATATTTGCAGGAATACATCGTGAATTCACGAGGATTGAAGCTTTTTACGTGCCGATGGGTGCCTGCCGACGCCGAACCTAAAGCTTTGATATTCTTGTGCCATGGTTATGGCATGGAGTGTAGCATCTCAATGCGAGGTTAGCCGTTCACCCTTGATCGGTCTTTGTATTATTGAAAATTAAATAAAGAATTTAATTAGATGTATGAAAAAAAAATATTAATTAATTTATTGATCGATTCGACAGGTTGTGCTAATAGGCTCGTTAGAGCGGGGTATGAAGTTCATGGCATCGACTGCGAAGGCCATGGAAAGTCGTCCGGTCTGCTCGGATTGATCTCCAACTTTGATGATCTCGTCGACGACCTCTCCGAACACTTCGCCAACATCTCCGGTGAGTCGTAAAGAAAATATGATCTTAGTTCTATTTTTTAATTCTTGAATTTCATTAATACTATTTCAATTCTTGGATATTAGTAAAGAAAACCTACGATTAGTTTGAATAATTCCAACTTGCAACGTAGTTTAGTTGAGTGCAAACTGTGTTCGGTCCACTTCGACGACTGGTCCACTTGTTGTACATGGAAACTAATTAATTAAATTATCATAATAATGGCGTTGTGTTTACTTTAGTTTATATTAATAATGTGTGGATCAGACGTGAAATATTTGACAGAATCCTTTGATTAGTGGACCACATGTGATTATGATTCTTTGAAAAACTTAATCCTAAATTTAATAAGTGTGATACATTAACTGTGTGATTGATGTATAGTTAAATAGATTGATTTGATTCGATCGAACTTAATTTGAGTAAAAATTTTCTAATGCAGAAAGAAGAGAGAATAGGAAGAAGATGAGGATATTAATGGGAGAATCGATGGGAGGGGCTATGGTGCTACGCCTGCACAGGAAGAAGCCTCATTACTGGGACGGTGCCGTCCTCGTCGCGCCTATGTGCAAGGTAATAACAATTTATTATTCAAATTAAATAAATATATTATATTTTGATGAGATTTGATTTAATTTTTTTTTATAATTTTTGGATTTTAGTTTTTGGGTTGGACTAGGTAATTCCTTAGTACTGTTGATGACAAAGACAAAACAAGAGATAATAAAATCTGAATAATAATATTTTTGTTGACTTATGATTTGAATTTTTGGCATAAAAATACAGATTGCTGATGAAATAAGACCAAATCCAGTGGTTATCAAAATTCTGACCGCATTGGCCCGCGTCATCCCGACCTGGAAACTCACCCCCACTCCAGACATCATCGACGTTGCCTTTAGGGACCCCCAAGTCAGAGAGGAGGTACCTACAATTTCTTATAATATTTATATTTCAATTTAATAATAAAGCCGTCTAAAATATATAAAATAATTTAATTAATAAGTAATTTGTTATTGCATTTGTACTTAGTTTTATTGCAATGGTCACAGGTTAGATCCAATCCATACACATACAAAGGCCGACCTCGTCTGCAAACTAGCTACCAATTGTATACAGTCAGCACAGATTTGGAGAAACGGCTTGAAGAGGTGGGTATATAGTTTACGTTTATATTAATTTAAAAATATTTGAATATATTGAATGATATAATAAATCAAATTTGACTAAAAAAAAGTACAAAGTGTTGATCAAATTAATAATTTCAAGATACGTCACGTGAACAGGTTGCATTGCCATTCATTGTACTCCACGGGGAAGAGGATAAGGTGACGGATCCATTGGTGAGCAAAATCTTGTACGAATCGGCTCGCTCCACCGACAAGACATTCAAGTTGTACCCAGGAATGTGGCATTCTTTGACGTACGGCGAGCTCCCGGAAAATCTCGACACAGTGTTCTCTGACATAGTACGGTGGTTGGACAACGCCCGAAATGCTAAGTTGGAAGAGCAACGGAAGTTTGCTAATGATCAGAATGCGCTCGAATCCAGCTACAGTAGTAAATAATTACTTAAGGGATTTGAAGTGGGATGGATGTAATGATTGTTCTACCGTGTGATTTGATGATATGTGTACTATACAATACGATTTGTTTGGTTGTAGCAGTAATTGTAATATTAAAATTTTGACAAACTCAAGAGTTTGGAAGTCTGACGATCATTTCAGCACACAAATGAGGCCATTGTTGTCTGATGCGATAATGCAAGCTGTAATTTTGTTGCAGAGATTGCTGGTGGATGGTATATGCTATTATTTGAAACTAATATATAATACATCCCTTCTTCATTTCTTAGAACGCCATTGTTTTTTGCTTCATGAAACTTGTGCTATATACTTCAGAATCACTAATAAGTAGTTTACATAGGTTGTCCAAAACAAAACCATAACAGCTTCTCTCTTAGTGGTTCATCTGCTTAGGCCTTTTCATGTTCCAGGCCTTCAAAGTGTCAATTTTTACAGTCTCAGTGCCATTGTTGAATGCGTACAGATGTGCTTTGTCGTAAATTGCTAGAATTGGATACACCCGTGATGTAATGCAAGTCCGTCCACCGGCCCCAAAGCTCTCCACAACAGAGTGATCAATCTACAAGGAATTAATTATAATAATACCCATGATTAGTCGACATAGTTAGCCATATTATGTACTCGAAAGAGAAAATCAAGTATGTTTGCATACCAAACTCCTGAGAGAGAGCTTCTTATCTTTCAACTCCACATTTACAATCCTGCAAATGACGGTCTGTATGCGTCCTTCCCATCCTTCATGGAAGAGTTTCCGTTCATTAGTGTGGACCTGTCAACAAAAATTAAGATTAGATATGGCGAAAGAAGCATTTAAGACCTGGTATTTGCAATGCAGATTTGATAATTGGACAAGAAACACTGTGGATATCGAAACACTTTAGTACATAGATATGTACCTTGATGCATCTGAGCACATAAGGACTAGGTGCTTGTCTTGAGCCTTGAAGACTCTGAAGAACACGGGGGTGTATTCTTCCAGGTTTTCTGAAGCCAATGTCAAGAGCCCGAATGGTCCTAATCCACCTTCAACAGTTAAGCCCTTTTGGCCGCAAATCTTCTGTGCATCATATCTATCCCAGCTTGGATCAAAGGTCTCAGCCTTGTCCAAGCTGTTGAATGAGAAGGTTACATCAATGTCGGCCTTCCATGTATGAACAATCGTGCTTAATTAGTATGGCTTCAACAGCAAAAGGATAGGGCATACATGATTGTGTTGTACATATGGTGAACAATACCTGTGCAGCTGTTATTCCTTTGATTTCGACCTTTTCTCCCTTATTGAGATTCCGGTTGCTCAATTCAACCTTTTCTCCTCTAAGAGTTTCTACTTCCTCAACCGGCCATTGCAACAACTGTTTGCCACTAGGATCAAGCACAACTGTACGTGGGATAAGCTGAAAGAGAGAGTATATGTTGTTACATAATTACATGTTAAAACCAAAGTGAATTGCTTTTGATCAACACACAATACCTGGATACCAGCCCAACCCTTCTCGATATCATTGTCGGTAGTGTCAGATTCATTAGCCCAACCCCACAAGATCCTCCTATTCTTGCCAGGGTCGAAGAAAGATTTTGAGGCATAGAAGTTACCGTAGTCATACCTCAATCCATTCCAACCATCTATCATGTCTTTATCGGGAATGTACCTATCTTTCTTAGTGTCGTATGTACCGATGGTGTAATACTCATATCTGGTGACATCTAGGCTGACCTTGAACGCATATTTCACATTACGGCCTGTAACAGAAGTGTCCAACCCATTTTTGCCATGTACAGGGAAGAAATCAGGGCATTCCCAATTGCCAGTCCCAGCAGCCGAATGCAATGGATGCTTAGCCCTGGTCCAGTGCATGAAATCCTTACTCCTATACAAAAATGCCATCCCTCTGTGCTTTCTCCTACCGCCAATAGCAACTCTCCACTTCCCATCTTTGCCCAACCAAGCTGTTGTTGGATCACGGAACGCTGTCTTGTTAACCCAATTATCTGCAACGATCAAGGGGTTGTTGTCCGGCTTGATCCACACACGGAGATATGGGTCTGATAAGTTGGCTGGAACAGCATAGTTTTGGACTTGTGTTTGTTTATCATCGATGATTCCCGTGTATAGGATAACAGGCTTGTTTCCAGGGAGGACGGTGGCTGAGCCTGACCAACAACCATACTGATCAAACGGCTTTGACGGGTAAATTGCATGTTCTACTTTTTTCCAGTTAATCAAGTCCTTGGACACTGAATGAGCCCAAACAATATTGCCCCAGACAGCACCTTTGGGATTGTACTGATAAAACAGGTGATAAATTCCATTGTAATACATTGGTCCTGTTGATAAAAAGTTATGTATCAGAAAACAAACATATGACAGATTGATAGAATTTATTAAAATAATCAAATGAAAATGCTCGGAAATTAACAACAGTGCTTACCATTTGGATCTGATGTTGATTCATTGTATCATCCACCGGCAGTACACATGAAAAAGAAACATATGAATTCATCAACAAAACAGTTAAATTTAAAGACAATCAATATACCTTAATACCTAATACTCCTTGCATAGTAGCTAGACATGATATATACCTCACAAACTCTCATTATGGGAGTAATAAAATGTAAGAAAGAATGAAAAGTCAGAATGCGTTCTTGGTCCTAACAAGGAAAAAAACTACAAATTTTGAAAATTTTATCTTATAATTTTAAAAATTCCACATGTTGATACTTAAATGGCCAAAATTTCCTAACATTGCCTTAAAAGTACACCCAATTAAGCGGATCGTACAAATCATAAAATGTCCGGACTATAGTCATGATTTTCCTGTCCCAGTAAAGACTAATAAGGCATGTAATATGGGAAAATTTAGGTCATCTTCAAAATACATATTTTGGAAGAAATTAAACATGGGGGAACAAATTAAGGTTGTGGAAATATTTCTCTTCGTAAGATTCAGAAAAGCAATTTTTAGAACTACCCATTAACAAGAAGCCCAAGACTAAAGAAGTTACCAAAAAAATGCACAAATGTCTTGGAGTAATTTTCTTTCCACATCTCTGACAAACTATACTGGAAATTAGGAATCCTCGTACATAAATCAGTCTGCAAGAATCCATTCAATGCAAAGCAAATGAACCCTTTCTTTATATATATATATACTGCTACTCCTCCCTACACCTATATGGAATAATTATGTGTTGATACATTTAATCATGCATGCAAATTTCAAAACTTACAAATATATAGTTGACTCTAAGGAACACTATATATATATATATATATATAATATATATATATATATATATATTAATTAAGGCCTTATGGCTAGCTAGCTTGTAATTAATTCAGCCCGACTGGGACAGTTTAGAGTTAAGGCCACTTAAAATAGTGCCGAAACACCAACAACCAATACACCTACTCATCGTTGTCGCCCTCACGATAGGGAGGACCATATATGTGTGGTTCTTACGAATACTGATCAAACATAACGCTACGCGCGCCTCTGTCCAATGACTATGATATGGTTTTCATACAAGTATCAAGATTTTCCGACGAGTACATGCCGATGTCTGAAACTAATTAAGCATATTGGCTTAGAAAAGATGGTACATAATCAAGAAAGACCAAAACAAATTATATCTATACATACCATATTAATTGATGAACCAATCCTCGAAAACTCAAAACTCAGTACCATATTAAGTATTATATATATATGCAAACATGCATTCAAATAGTACTACAGTATATATGCACAATAAAATCTGAACAGAAAAGGAAAAAACTTATCACAGAGAGAGAGAGAGAGAGAGAGAGAGAGAGAGATAATTACCATTAATCCAATGTTTGCGGGGTTGAAAATGATAACGAGTTCTATGAAGGTGGTTGACATGATTGAGAGGTGCAGGCAGGGACAGGGATTGTAGGTTCAGGAACACCTCATGGGATGCTTCGACGCAATTAATGTTGAACAACGCTAAACAACAACATAGCAAGAAAACCCCAAAAACACTCTTGCCCCGAAACTCCATCTCCATGTTTGAGACTACACTAAACACTAGAAAGAAACAACGTGAGGAGTGATCGATGAAGCATACATACATACATATAATGTGAGGGTGGTGGGTATTTATAGACCTAAAGACTTAAGGAGTCGACGAGAAATAGGAGAGGGAAACACTTCTACTTCTTCTTGGACTTCATATCAATAGTCAAAATGGATAAGAAATAAAGTTGATATATAATTAACCGTAAGCTCCTTTCGTTTCTATATATTTGGATTTTCAGATCGAGAGAGAGAGAGAGAGAGAGAGAGAGAGAGAGAATTTATATATTTAGCAATTAAGTAGGATGATTTTAATGCCATGGAGACAAATTGGTTTGAATTTTAATGAGGTCCAAACAATTCTTGGATAAGGAACTTAATTCATTCTTCGTCGCTCCTATGTGATTTTTTTTTCCTTCAATTCTTTAATTGGTCAAGATTTTATCTACTTGCAAATTTCCAAGTTTTAAGGTTTTGGGATATCGATCTCGCACTTTTTTAGTAAGCATTGATCGATAGTGGACTCAATCGTTATTTTTTATAGTCAAATGACAATAACAACAACAATAATAAGTTGAGGTCCTATAACTATAGATGATGGGTTCAAATCCCATCCATATTTGATGTTATTCTATTTTAATTGTTGTTATCGTTCTATTTTAATAGTGTTTGGTAGTTGTAAGATATAAATATTTAATATTAATTATAATAATTTATTTGTTCAAAAAATAATAATAGCAATGGTTTCATATTCCAAATATTGTTCTGAAGTAGGTGTGCTTGGTTTATATCATTTACGTCACTCTTTGTACGACCTTTTACAGTATTATAGCACAACAGAATTTCATTCACACTCAATTACCACATTATTTTCTCAGAATTAATGTCATTAATACCATTCTATTTTTCTACATAGAAAGATATTCATGTAGAAACTACAAATATAGAATTTCGAAAAACTCGAATCACAAAAAAGATAAAAAAAATTAATGAGTCATTGCTCGAATGGTAATGTTTAGCCATCATAATAAAAAAAATTATAGGTTCAAATCACACTAATATTGAGATTTTATTCTATTTTAATCGTAATTGTTATTTATTTATAAATATTTTATATTGATGATTAATTAGTATATTTATTATTGTAAATTAAATTATAATGTGATTTATAATTTATTTATTTCAAAAATTAGGTGAATGATTCAACACGATGACATTTATTTTCAAGTATTGTCCTCCATACTACAACTTGGGACAAAAATTCAACTTTCCATTATGTTGTAAATAATAGAAAAGGCCAGAAAATGATATGGGCATGATAGTTACTAATTACTTTCTATTTAATAGACAGAAAACGAGGAAAAAAAATCGAATATATATGGGAAATTCATTCATGACTATTGTCACAGTTAGGTGTAGGGAAAAATGCATTTTGGTCCAATAATTTTGGAGGTGGCATTTTTTGTTTACCTTAAATTTAATTTTTCAATTGACGATAATAATTTTAAAAAAGTAGCACATTGGTCTAACATTTGTTGATAAAAATGAAAAATTTCATATGAAAAAGGGGTTGCCAAAGCATCGTCTTTTTCAGAAAAATTTGACATTTTTCTATAGAAATTGAACAAGATGTATTATCTATTTAACTTATTGTTCTCACTTATAAAATTAAAATTGAAGTGGACAAAAAATGTCACTCTAATATAGGCAAGCGTTCCACATTGGTTGCAAACGAGGAGTTTGAGTAGCTTATAAGCTCCAAGACCTCATCTTTCTAGTGATGTGCCTTTTTCAAGACAAAACCCTTAAGGCTCATACGATGTGCCCCTCCCAAGTTTCTCATATAGAGGCTGATGATGTAGGCACGCGTCCCACATTGATTGCAGATGAGGAACTTGAGTGGCTTATAAGCCCCAAGACCCCCACTCCCTAGCGAGATGTCTTTTTAGAACAAATTCATGAGACTCATATGAAATCAGAGCGAATAATACCTCGAACAATGAGGTACCGAGTTGCAAGTCGCATCACACCCCCATTAACTACAAGAGGGGAGAGAGATTTTTCCAGTTAGGTGTATTAATGGAAAAAAGTTTGTGCTGCTTTTTTTAATTGGAGTCACGAAAGTCAAGTTGCTTTTCTTGTTTTTTCAGTAGAGGTGGCAACTTCTCTTTCCACCCTCCTTAATTAGTAATACGTAATCACCTCACAGCCTCAAATAATGACATTTCATTGTTTCAATTTTGTAATGTTTGGGACCACAAATAAAATTTAAAATAGAAAAATTATATATATTTTTTTGTTTTAGGTAGTTATTATAGTTAAAAAAATTATGACAAAATACAAATTAACCACAATTTCGCTACGGCAATTTTTGCAGGTAAGACCAAAATACTAACCATCGCTAAAATTAAGACAAATATTGATTAATAATGACAAAATTTTTAATTTTTGTATTAGTTTTATTTGAACGTGGTCAATGCCATCGACTTTTTATAATTTTAAGCCGTGATTATCTATAATGTAGTGAAGTTTTTTATTTTTTTATTTTTGTTGTAATATTAGTATAAATAGTAAAGTCGGGGCTTCCAACACATGTATTTTGAATTCTTTAAGAAATAAAAGGTGATAAATAAGGCAATTCCATACTCAAAATAAAGATCTTACGACATAGTTCTTGTTTATTTTATTACTGGTGTGTGCGCGCATGTACAAGAAATTTTACTGCGGCCACATGGCGGTGATTGGTCGAGATGTGAGTGTGGCTAATATATTTGTTATGATTAAAATAATTGTTAGAATAAATAAATTAATATTTTGTATGAATTTTTATCTAATTGTAGTTAATAATAGTTATTACTACAGCTCTAAGCCATAACTAATAAAATTATAGACAATAGTATGTTTTTCTTCGAGTGACTAATTAAATAAATAAAAGTATTAAAAATTATAAGAAATTATTAGAAAAAGAATGAGAAAAAATTATAGAATATGGAAATTGTGAAGAGAGAAAAAATAAAAATAAAAAAGAATTAGTGAAGTAATTTTTAAAAAAAATAAGAAAAAAGTAAAGTGAAAAAATGAAAGGTCGGTGAAATAATTTAAAAATTAAAAATAGCAAAGTGAAAGTTGTTTCTTCAATTATAAAAGAGTATAGATTATCAAAACACTGAGCTTATATTATAAACAAAGCAAAAATCTTTTTTAGTCCTATAAACCAAGAGCATAATGTGTTTTGGTATCACAACCATGGCAAGTGTCGTTTTAGTTCCATAAGACGTGATTTTGAGTTTTATTTGACTAAAAGCCTACCATAGACTACTAATAAATGAGGACTTAATAAAATAATTATTAAAATATAATTAATTCCTAATTATTTAGGTGATCGAAAATTGTGATAATTACCACCTACTAATACTAATTTGGAAAAAAATTGAGGATTAACGGATGAGATGGAAATGTTATAAATCCACTAAATGATCCAACAACTATCACATTAATGAATTAATCTAACAAACATCTTTTTTCATGAGATATATTCTCGAGTTAATCCGATACGCTTTCTCAAGTTATATAAATTTATTATTATTAAAAAATTAGTGGATCTCTCTCTTTTAAATACTCGAGACAATAATGCATTAAAGTTTTTCCCCTTCTTTTTATAAAAAGGATTTTCAGTTAGATAACAAATTAACTAGTCGCTAAAATAAATTTTTATAATAGTTTGACTATAATAAGCAAAAAGAACAAGAATAAGAGAAAATAAACTTTCACATATTATTGGAGGTAATTTAAAAATGTTTGAATGGAAAGAATATAATTTTAATCTTGTAAGTTAAGGGTGGTAATTTTGGTAATATTTAACTCTAAAAATTAGGACAATTAGTTTTTTCAATAAATTTGACCAAAAAATTCCACGTGATTAGTTATATCAATACATAAATTGGGACTTTCGACGAATTTAATAACAAAGTAATAAAAGATATATATTATATATATATGTATTTTATTAAAAAATAACTTGGAAAAAAATATCCCACTTAATTATAAATTGTAGACATCCCATTTAAAGGGTAATAGGGCGCATGGAGGCAGATGGACCATAAACTGGGCAAGACGGACAAAGTGCGCCCACCTTAGATTCTTGACATCAAACTTTACATGCCACTATGCAATTGTAAGCCAACAACAAAAACATTCTTTGACAACACAAATACCATACCAACAGGAAACAAATCATTCCCATTGCTGTGAAAGTGAAACCCACTACTTAGTATTTTCAGCCATCTCCTCCACCACTCCTAACATTCAATTCATTCCATGCACACAGTGTTTTCCACGCCCAAAACATTTTTGGAACGTTTGGCTAAATGTAACTCGAATGTTTAGCGTTTTGGTTGTGTGGTTTGACATCGGTTCAATTTTTAACGGTCATAATTTTTAACTCATTTGGAGTTATAGGACGGGCTACCTACTGTTTTGATTGCTTTTGGGATGGGGCACCCATCGTTTTTTTTATTATCGTGAGGGGCCGTCAATCGTCGCAAAAAAATTCATTATTTCAATCACTGTTTGGACCATTCTTTAATTTTTCTTATTACATAAATAAATTCAGGAATTCTTTCCAACTGATATGAAAAAGGAGCATCACATCATTCTATCTAAATCTATAACTTCTTAATTTTTTTTCTAAATTAGGAAAAAATAATTCTCTTTCTCGTAAAAGTGAACTCCGCAAGTATTTCGGGTAAGAAATAATTTTCTTTTATATTATTTTTTTTTACCGTACCAATTTTTTAATATTCAAATTTATCTTTTTTCTCATTTCTTCCTTTTAAAAAAAATAATTATATTAGTAATTTCAATATTTTTTTAATAATCTCATAATTATATTTGTTTTCTCTTAACTTTCCAATATTCTATAATGGTTTCACCTTACTTCTGTATATTTATTAAAAATTTATAATTATAATTTATTTCTTGTCATATTTCAATTTTTTTAATATATTCATTAAAATAGCGTGCCACGACGACCCGCAATTGTAAAAGTGAACTCTAACAAGTGTAGTTGCTCCAACATTCCAATCATACATGTCCCCACCACTTGACACTTTTTGTCTTCACCTTGCTTCTATTTTCTTCTTATTATTTTCGTTAGAAAATTGGTTTTCTAATGCACTTTTTGGCGACTTTTCGTTAGGAAAAGAAGAAAAAAAATCAATCTTGTTAATTATTATTTATCATAATGAATTGAATTTGGATGACGGTATCATACCCAATTTTAGGATGTACTCTCATAATGATGAATTTTTGTGCAGTATAATGATTGCCCATGCTGATGATATATATTATTTTATGAAAATTTTAAAATAATTTAAAAATTTAGAAAACTCAACACATTTAATTCAATGTCAAATTTTTTGTCAAAAAATAGATGACCTGCAGGACATGTGCAATTTACGTGCTCATCAGTTGTCCAAACAACTAAACTAACAGACAAATTAATAAACACACACATCGTGCTTATCCTTGCCGTATATTACAAAATAACAGGTATACAAACAAACGATCGGAATAATTATGAAGAGAACATTAAACCACCTTAGTGGGATTATCGTAATGTTCACTACGCTATGCTATTGCCAAAATTCAAGTAATGATTCACAAACGTTGTGTGTGGTTGTGTGTCCGTAGAAGAGGCTATGAATACAAAGTAGATGGACTTCAACAAATTACCCGCCAGCATACAATTATGACAACTCCAGTTCACATTTTGGTGAGTACTTTTGGCTTTAATTTCCTTAGAGGGGAACTGTTTATTGAGTGGGAAATAAAGAATAGTACAAGCTAGTAATACTCCACCTCAAAGATGTGTAGTGGACAGCATGGTAAGAAGGAGAGGGGTGGGTAGTGGAAATGGGGCAGAGTCTTAATCTGATAAGTGTTGCAGCCATTTCTATTTCCGTGGCGATCAATCTTTGCTACTTGGGAAATACATGCGCCACACACTTTTAGGTTAGGGCATTCATTGTTTCTGGAATTCCAAAACTAGAAAGTAAGGTGAGGTATATAAGTCATGTTTGGCAAAGCTGCAAATCTTATAGCACCATCCCATGAGATTTGATGTATTAGTTATAAATACTTTCTTGTTGTTTTAAAAAATTATAATTGAATACCCTTTAATTTTAAATTTTGTCTGGCAGTACGTTTCGTTAGCCTCTGACAACGGATCAAAATTTCCTTTTGAAATTTCTTATATATAATTTTTAGAAATATTTTATGAATTAATATGCTTTATGGATTATTTATGTTACCCACCTAAGATTTTTTTTTTCAAATATATATTTTAAAATCAGCAAGCGTGAAGTAGTAATTTCCACATCATCGTCTAAAGACTACACAATTATTATTTTTTATTTGAGGGATGTATTAATTGTAATTTTTTAAATAATAAATGAGTATTTTACAATATTATGTCAAACTTCATAAAAGGTAGTTCTAATTTATCCTAATTTTAAATTAGGGTTGTTGGGAGGTGTATATTCCAAGTTAATTTAAAAATAAAATATAGAACTTAGTTCTTATATATACATGACATTTGAAATTTCATTAAAGATAACACTGAAAGTATTGATTTAATTAAAATGAACTCTTTAAAGTATACAACCAAAAGAAAATAATACTTTGAAATTTGTGTATAGTCGACACCGAAAGAGCCCTTTTTGGTGGAGCTCACCAGAAAACCAACTCAGGAGTTTGGGCTTCAAAATAATATTTAATGAAGAATTTTTTCACCAAAAATCATTTTCTATTTTAATTTTTTCTAAAAAAGTTAGAAAAGCTCCTCACTGTATTTGTTTGTTCTTTTATTTTGGCATAATTTTTAGAAAGATTTATGAAATTATTAGTACCAGAGTCCGACTAATAGCGAAATAGACAATTTTCCTGCCAAAAAAATTGTAATTTTAATCCTGTATTTTAGAGGGGTGACTATATTTAGTGGTCCTGTAATTAAACTAAAGGCAATTTTAAAATATATTGAAGCAGAATAAAGGTCGGCGCCTTGGCAATGCTACTATGTTTGAAAATCGGAGTTTGATGATTTCCCCTTTCTAACAGTAAGATTTTACATTTTCAAAATATTTGTGTATGTTGTAAATATTGAAAGAAAAAGTAGAGATCATTTTGTTGGTGTAATATTCCTTGAGTTCATCTAAAAATCATCATTTAAGAAGTATGAAATTCTATTAATGTTTAAGCCATTTCTTCTTCAACTTTTAGCTTCGATTTGGAAAACAGATCAGAGAGGGAGCAAAACCAGGCAGGCCAACTGTATGCAATATATAGGAAAAAGTAATTAGAAATTAAATTATCCAAAATTAATAAATTTCCAAGGTCTTATTTACGGACGACGATCGCCATCCCTGAAAACATACAGAACTAAAATTATAATTGCTTATTTCGGCATCAACACCGAAGCTTAGTTGGCAAAACCAAAAATATAAACCTCACTGCAAGAAACATATGTACAAGTAGTTGACAGGACTGCTCCCGTTAACTTAAAAACTTTGTGTCTTTCAAATCAGCCATTCATATTAACAGGCTTAACCATAGTCCATGCACTCAAACTCTCAATTCTGACAGGCTCAGTGCCGTTGTTGAAAGCGTATAAATGTGCTTTGTCGTGGATTGCTAGAGTTGGATAAACCCGAGATGTGATGCATGTCTTTCCTCCCTCGGCAAAGCTCTCCACAACAGAGTTATCAATCTACAAGAAATTAATACATACCCGGGGTGATTAGTATATATAGACAAACTGCATAGATAAATCAAGTGTACATATATATGTAAAATGCATACCAAACTCCTCAGACCAATTTTCATGTCTTTCAAATCTATATCTACAAATCCTGCAAATGAGGGTCTGTACGCATCTTTGCCGTCCTTCATGGAGGTTTCTCCATCTTTTAAGGTGGACCTGTCAACAAATAAGAATAAATAAGAGGAAAGAAACAAGACTATAATCAGATGCAGATTACAAATTACAGGTTTCGGACCTTGATGCATCTGAGCACATAAGAACTAGGTGCTTATTGTCTTCAGCCTTGAAAATTCTGAAGAACACTGGGGTGTATTCTTCCAGGTTTTCTGAAGCCAATGTAATTAGCCCAAATGGGCCTAATCCACCTTCAACTGTTGACCCCTTTGGCTGCAAATCTTTTGTCCATCATATCTATCCCAGCTTGGATCAAAAGGCTCAGCCTTGTCCAAGCTGCGGAACGTGAAGGTTACATCAACGTCCGCCTGCCATTTATGCGGAAACATGCCTGATGATTAGTCTACACTTCAACAGCACCGAACCAAGTGCAAATAAAAGTAATACCTGTGCAGCTGTTATTCCTATGACTTCGATCTTTTCTCCCTTATTCATCTCCCGGTTGGCTAATTCCACCAGCTTCCCTCTTTGAGCTTCTACTTCGTCAACAGGCCATAGATTCAATTGTTTGCCGTTGGGATCAAGCACAACCGTACGCGGGATAAGCTGAAAAGCGAAAAAGTATATATGCATGAGATGTGAATACATAATTCTATCATGTGAAAATTAGGAATTCCAAGTGAATCAGTACCTGGATACCAGCCCAACCCTTCTCAACATCATTATCAGTCGTATCAGACTCATTGGCCCAACCCCACAAGATCCTTCTATTCTTGCTAGGGTCAAAGAAGGATTTGGAGGCATAAAAGTTACCGTAGTCCAACCTCAAACCATTCCACCCATCAATCATGCCTTTATCAGGAATATACTTATCTTCTTCACTGTTGTACGTTCCTATCGTGTAATACTCATATCTGGTGACATCAAGACTGACCTTGAACACATATTTCACATCAGGGCCTGTAGCAGAAGCGTCCAACCCATCGTTGCCATTAACTTGTACAGGGAAGAAATCAGGGCATTCCCAATTGCCAGTCCCATTAACAGAATGCAATGGATGCTTAACCTTGGTCCAGTGCAGGAAATCGTTACTCTTGTACAAGAACGCCATCCCTGTGTCAAATCTCCTGCCGCCGATCGTAATTCTCCAGTCCCCATCTTTGCCCATCCAAGCTGTTGTTGGATCACGGAATGCTGTCTTGTTAACCTCACCATCCGCAACGATCATTGGGTTGTTGTCGGGCTTGACCCACTCACGGAGATATATGCGTCTGCTGGGTCGGCTGGAACAGCATAGTTTTGGACCTGTGTTTGTTTATCATCGATGATTCCAGTGTATAGGATAACGGCATTATCTCCAGGGAGGACGGTGGCCGAGCCTGACCAACAACCATACTTATCAAAGGGCTTTGAAGGGAAAATGGCAGGTTCTATTTTTTCTCCAGCTAATCAAATCCTGTGAGACTGAATGAGCCCAAACAATGTTGCCCCACACAGCACCTTTTGGATTGTACTGATAAAACAAGTGATAAATTCCTTTGTAATACATTGGTCCTGTTGCCAATTGACAAGAGGGTAATTCAGTTGCAAGAAATTAAGGGCTTGTAAGAAAAAAAGGCAAGAATTATACTCACCATTTGGATCTGATGATGGTTCATTGGATCACCCGCCGTGACACATGAAAAACAAACATATGATCAAGTCATCAATACAACAGTCAATTAATCCAACAGAATGGCCTTTTCTTTATGTTCTTGAAGTATGCACAGAAAATGACTTAATAGTTATAAAAAAACTTAATGATATAATCAGTATCGAACTAATTAATAAGTAAAATTTTTGTTGTACATGCACATTGTTTAATATGTATTTTGAACAATCTATTGCTAAATTTATTAGCAAGTATTAAATAATATAGATTTGTGTTAATTAGCTGACTTATTTTCGTTGCTATCGAGTCACTGACATGCATTGAGTGCTACAAAATATTATGATTATACACTTTAATGCAGAAACCTTAAAAACTAAAAAAGAAAATGATGAATTACTGAGTTTACCGTTAATCCAATTTTTGGGGGGCTGGAAATGATATCCAGTTCTGTGTACTTGCTTCACATCAAAAGCAGTCACAGATTGCAAGTGCCTGTAAACCTTATGGGATGCTTCGACGCCATTATTAAACAATGCTAAAACAACATAACAGCAAAGTAACTGGCAGAAGCCAATTACTAACACCCTTCGGAAACTCCATTCGACTTTGGCAGCGGATATAATTAACTTATTGTAAGATTTTATTTGTTTTGTACGATGATGAAAGTGAGGAAGATAGTTAGGCTATTTATGGGGAAAATAAATAAAGAAATCATGGGATCGCAAAGAGAGAGATTATAGGTATTCAAGTGATTAAGATTGAGTTTCGGATTTATACTAGTCGTATGTGAGACGTGTGTAAAATAATTGATTTACAAACTAGTAGAGGAGAGTGAGTGGATTACCAAAGCCATTGAGTTATAAATTTCCTACATTTGTTATTGAATAATCAATATCTAATATTATTACATTGGATCAATACATACTGTATAAAATAATTAAACTAGTATCGGCACATGATTAGTGGGTTTTCCGATCCAATTTGAAAAGGGTTTTGTGAAATAAATTTGTATGAATGACGTCATCAAACCATTTTATATGGCCTTGTTTATATGGGGGGATTGGTTTGAATATTGGGCCATTTAAACCCAAGTATAAGGTGGATTTAAATCCCACCACACTGGGCCCATTTGCTTTTTATTAAATTTTTATTTTTATTTATGCCGTCAATTTTATATAATTTTTAATATATATTTTTTTTAAATAATTGCAACCTTTCTTCTTCCTCTCCTCACTGCCGGCCGCCCCCGCCGCTGGCAGCCACTCTCCCTTCCCCTTTCCCTCCCGAAGCCACCACCTCCCTTGGAGGTGCCCATCTCCCCCGCCTCCTTACCTTGCCCCTCCCATCTCCGCCACATTCGCCCCACCTCGCAGCCTCACCACCCTCACTCGCCTAGCCATCCCCTCCATCTCCCGCGCCTCCTCGCCTTAACTAGCGCCGACCACGTCCCC
Organism: Sesamum angolense; assembly: GCA_034509725.1. Classification (NCBI taxonomy): domain Eukaryota; kingdom Viridiplantae; phylum Streptophyta; class Magnoliopsida; order Lamiales; family Pedaliaceae; genus Sesamum; species Sesamum angolense. The sequence goes on from JACGWL010000008.1 coordinate 3,624,495, forward strand.
TCCATCCCGCTCCACACCTCCTTCTCTCGCTTGGCGCCTCGCTCCATCTCCCCCTCGCTCGCTTGGCGTGCCCTCCATCTTCTCCCGCCACCCCACCTCCCTCGCCTCGCTTAGCGCCGCCCACCTCAACCGTACATCTCTCTCTATATATAAAATATTATATATTTTTGAATTTTTAATTATTTAGATAATTATATATTGCATTTAAAAAAAATTATGAACACTGCTAATCAAAAAATATTGAAGGGTGTTTTTGAAAAATACATATTAATCCACCTCTCAATCCCAAATTATGATCTAACATAAATATTATATTAGTTATGTCCATTGTTTTATCAATATAAGTAAATATGAAAGTGGACCACTTAAGTTCATTAATTTTAATTCAATCAATATTTTAAATTAATCCATCACACATAAATTTCATCTCCCTAAGTAAATATGCCCTAAAAGTATATGATTTTTGTAACGAGCGGAACATTGTACAAATCGCTCATTTTTGTTTTTTAAGTGTTGTTCCAAAAATCATTCTAAATTAGTACCCATACGAAATTTAGAATGTGTCCCAATTCAAAAATTATGACGGCAACTGAAAAATTAAAGATGACCATTTCAAATTTATTACAAAACTCATTACAAATATTATTGGTTTACTTTCCCATTCCAAAAGTTTGTATCGTTACAAAATAAGCGATAAATTGGAATGGTTGCTTGTGTTGAAAAATTAGTTCCAAAAGTCATTTCAAAATTGAAAAATATTTGGGGAGATTCAATTTTTGGAGGAATTTTAAAATTTGTAACGGTATTATTTATGCAAATATTTCCAAAAACCATACGTTTTGAGTTTGTGGTAGAGATTCACAAAGTATGTCTCAATTACAATCGCATATCAACTGATACGACAAATTTTTATATCTCACACATATTTTATTTCACCTTCAATCACATAATTCAAAAAGAAAATATATCTTATCTCATTTTGTTTTTCTACTAAATTGATGAAGTGCTTTTACCTTCCTCCTTGTTCTGTTGCTACTAACTTCATTCTTATACAATTAATCAAGCGCATAGAGAGGGAGAGACAAACTACATCTTCTTAGATCAATTACGAGTTTTTTTTACATGGCCCACTATCTTCTTGGAGCAATGATGTAAACCAAAAGAGACATACGATAAAAGAGGCGCACCCGATTAATTATTCATAATATTTTCTTCTTTTCTGATGATTGTCATATAACAAGTTTGAAAAATTACAAAAATGAATTCACAAGTCTGTACAACACTGAAAGAAGCTAAAGAAAATTAGGTGTGTCTTAATTGTAAAGATGCATGGATCTGATCTCTGAGCCTCTTAATCAATTAGTGGTTCATCTGCTTAGGGGCATTCATGCTCCACGCCTCCAACCTCTCAATTTTAACGCTCTCAGTCCATTGTTGAATGCGTACAGATGTGCTTTCTCATAAATTGCTAGAGTTGGATAAACCCGAGATGTGATGCATGTCTTTCCTCCAGCGCCGAAGCTCTCCACAACAGAATTATCAATCTACGAGGAATTAGGAATCAGTCATTTATAGATGCACAGCAATAAAATCAAGTATATTTATAGATGCATACCAAACTCCTGAGAGAGAGCTTCTTATCTTTCAAGTCCACATTCATGAATCCTGAAAGGTCTGTATGCGTCCTTCCCGTCCTTCATCGAAGACTTGCCACTCATTAGTGTGGACCTTGATGCATCGGAGCACATAAGGACTTGGTGCTTATTGTCGTGTGCCTTGAAAACTCTGAAAAACACGGGTGTGTATTCTTCCAGGTTTTCTGAAGCCAATGTCAACAGCCCGAATGGTCCTAATCCACCTTTAACTGTTGACCCCTTTCGGCTGCAAAGCTTTTGTGCATCATATCTATCCCAGCTTGGATCAAAAGGCTCAGCCTTGTCCAAGCTGTGGAACGAGAAGGTTACGTCGACATCCGCCTGCAGCCATGTATCCACAATCATGCCTAATCAGTCTACTTACGTACCCCACTTTACAATATATAATATAGCCCAGCCAACGAAAGCAAATATTGATCGCTTATTGTTTATGGTGAAAAACATTACGTGCGTACCTGTGCTGCAGTTATTCCTTTGATTTCGACCTTTTCTCCCATGGCCAGCTTCTGATTGCTCAATTCCACCTTCTTCCCTCTTAGAGTTTCTAATTCCTCAACAGGCCATTGCAACAATTGTTTGCCGTTGGGATCAAGCACCATTGTGCGTGGGATAAGCTGAAAAGAGAAAAAAAAAGAAAAATACATATTATATTGAAAGCTACATTAATATTGTATGTGAAAATGGATCAGAAATTCCAAGTGAATTGCTTTTGATTAACGTATATATACAATGGATACCAGCCAACCCTTTTGGACATCATTGTCAGTCGTATCAGATTCATTTGCCCAACCCCACAAGATTCTTCTATTCTTGCTAGGGTCAAGAAGGATTTGGAGGCATAAAAGTTACCGTAGTCCAACCTCAAACCATTCCACCATCAACCATGTCCTTATCAGGAATGTACTTATCATTTTCAGCGTCGTATGTACCGATGGTGTAATACTCATATCTGGTGACATCAAGGCTGACCTTGAATACATATTTCACATTAGGGCCTTTAGCAGAAGCATCCAACCCATTCTTGCCATTAACTTGTACAGGGAAGAAATCAGGCATTCCCAATTGCCAGTCCCATCAGTAGAATGCAATGGATGCTTAACCTTGGTCCAGTGCATGAAATCCTTACTCTTGTACAAGAACGACATCCCTGTGTCGTAGCTCCTGCCCCCGATCGTAGTTCTCCATTGCCCATCTTTGCCCAACCAAGCTGTTGTTGGATCACGGAATGCTGTCTTGTTAACATTATCGGCAACACAATGGTTGTTGTCGGGCTTGATCCACACGCGGAGGTACGGGTCTGATACATTAGCTGGAACAGCATAGTTTTGGACCTGTGTTTGTTTATCATCCACGATTCCAGTGTATAGGATAACGGGCTTGTTTCCAGGGAGGACTGTGGCGGAGCCTGACCAACAACCATATTTATCAAATGGCTTTGACGGGTAAATTGCGTGCTCTACTTTTTTCCAGTTAATCAAGTCCTTGGACACCGAATGAGCCCAAACAATTGCCCCAGACAGCACCTTTGGGGTTGTACTGATAAAACAGATGATAGTATCCATTGAAATACATGGGTCCTGTTGTTAATATAAAAAGTTGACAAGTTTCAAAATATTAATTAAGCATGACAGTTGAAACTAATTAAATGACAAGGCCTGTTAGAAGAAAACAGGAAGAACCGGACTCACCATTTGGATCTGATGGTTGTTCATTGTATCATCCACCATGGAACATGAAAGACACAAGATATGAATCATCAGTAAAAACAACCTATGATACTCAAATAGCAGGATCAGAATGAAGATTCTTGTTCCTAATTAAACATACAAGAACATACTTTGGAAAAAGTAAAGAACGGATAAATGAACCCTAAATTTAAGAAGCGAAGATCAATTATATAATAAAGTTAACAAATTAATATCCAAGTCCACCATGCATGTTAAGACTGTAATATGGGAAAAAGTAAATAACCCTTGTAATACTTTTTTTTTTTTGTAGGAAACTTGGATCCAGTGGTGACCCCAGAAGAAATTTTATAGCAGCAAATTAGTAGGGTTCATGTTGATCTCAATATACGGACAAACAAGGTATTTTCAGATATACTATGATTCAAGAAACCCTTCCAGCAAAATGTATCTTTAATTTCGACTGCAAAAAGATGTAGATTAAATAGACCTAACGGCACAAATATTGTAGTCAAACTTAATTATTTCATGTGTGAGACAATGACGTATCACTGTCACCAAGTGCCCAGAACAAAAGTCTTAATTTTTACCCTATTCTTTCCTCCTTAATTAAGAGAAACTTCTACTGTGAATACCTCTGACTTCTCATTAATGCATGCAGAAATATTTGAATATAAACTTCTGGATTCTACTGTGAATATTAGATTTTGAACTCTCATTGTTTCCAGTTTGGTGGGTCCGCGACGTTGTCGAATCAAAGACACTTAGGAAGCTTCGAAATATCACCATGCAAGCAATACCCTAATCAAACCTAGTTTGGCTGCAATTACTATGATTAGATGATGCATTAATTTACAACGTCGACGGGTAAGTGTTCCAGGTAACTACAGATGTTATAGAAAGTGTACGGGTTTAGCTGTCCGAACTGATCAACTGACCCTTGTTAATTTTTCGTTTTTGTGAATTCTTGAAGCTAATAATACTATATATATATCACATATGTGACTTGAGACCATATATATATCAACTTTGAAACAACTCATTAAATTTTGCGCCCAACCAATCTTGTTATATTCATACCAAATAATCTGGAAAGGACAAAAGTAACCTTTTACCATCCAAACCTTATTATGTGCTAAGTCATTATCAACATTTTGTACGAAGTTTGCCTTAATCTAACGACACACCAGAACAAAAACATAAAATGTTCAGTAACATATACTATACATGCATTCAAATGATTGAGGAACATCACCATTTTTACTTCCGACTGCACAAAGGAAAAAAACAAAAAGTATCATAGAGAGAGAGAGAGAGAGAGAGAGATAATTACCATTAATCCAGTGTTTGGTGGGTTGGAAATGATATCCAGTTCTGTGCTGTTGCTTGACATTAACGGCAGGCAAAGATTGCAAGTGCCTGAAAACCTCATGGGATGCTTCGACGCCGTTATTAAACAATGCTAAACTACATAATAACAAAGAAACCGACAAAGCCCAACGAAAACTCTTTGAAAACTCCATTGGGCTTTGACAGTGGAGATCACTAACTTATTAAGGAAAAAAGAAGAGTGATGAAAAATGAGGAAGAAAGTTTGGGTATTTATAGGGCAGGAGAAGTGATGATGATGGAGTTGTGGGCTTTAGTTCTGCTCGAAAACAGAACAGCGGAGAGAGATTGTGTCGTGGATGAAAAAACTCGGGTTTGTTACATGAATAGTCAATGGATACCTCATAATGATTGGCTACGCCATGCGGTTGTTTTGCAAACTATTCCACCATCCCTTTATTTTTTCTTTGGACTCTGTGTGTGGTTGAGAGAGAGAGAGAGATTGAGAGAGAGAATGAGAATTAAATATTCTGCGAGGACAATTATGATGTTCAAATCTTGATCAGATCCACACAGAGAGAGGGGGAGGGGGAGGGGGGGGGGGGGGTGGAGTTAATGTACATAAGAAGCAGGACAATTGAGAATTAATGTTCTTAATTATAATTAACCAGGACAATTATGAAATTCAATCTTTATTAGATCAAAGTTTTGGGGTCACCATGACAAAGGAAAGGAGCTGCTACTGTTACTTCTTTAATTGGATTTACAAAAGTAGATATAAACTTGAGTACACATAAATTAACCATTTGAAGTTAATTCATGAACATCGTATATATATATATATATATATATGATCAAAGAATTATTATTATTATTATAATTAATAATGACGATGATATTAATGTTATCCTTCTTTGAGATGAAAAATTAAATTTCTTCTTTTATATTAAAATTGATTAACAATAATTAATTATGATGATGTTGTCCTTGTGATCAAATTAATCTTGCATTTTTGCATTCCGTAGACTTTGAAAAATGAGAAGTTAGATGTGGCAGCTTTAGAATTCACCATTAGGCCATTTTTTCCCGTATACACACATACGTATATATTCCTGACTTACCTGGGCAACAAATATTATATATTCACAAATAAATCCAGTATATATTTAAAAAATATAATATATATATATATATATATATATATATATATATATATATCAAAATCATAAAGCTATCAAGTCTTATCAAGGCGTAGTTACATAAAAGTTGTATCATATTGTAGGCGAAATAATACATTTAGTCACGTAGGATATTGGGTTCAACACTTTTATAATTTATTTGATTTTCAAAATAATATCAAAATTTTTAAAACTTGATAGATTTAGTACTATATATGTTTTACGAAACTTTTAAAATGATCCCGAAATTGAGAAAACTCAACATATTTAATTAATCCAATAAATTTCGCAAAGTACATGACTAAATGTCCCCAATTGTTTTCAATTTCAAGGACCATTTTAAAAATCCCAAGAGTAGAGACCAAATATGTCCAATTTTTTCAATTTTAAGACCATTTTAAAAATTTTGTAAAGCATAAGACTAAACGTATTGAACCTCATATCCTATATGATTAAAAGTGTAATTCTACCCATAATTATATATAGGCTAAATTATATTTATTCCCTTGAATATTAGGGAGTGGCAATATAAAGACTCTAACTGCATAGGTGGCAAATTATTATAACCATAATTCAATAATATTTAGTATTACTAGAGGACTCCAGTCACCGGGAGTTTTCTAACTCGTCGAAATTTATTGACATGGATGATATTAGGATTTTTAGGATAGAGAATTTTGTTGATGAAGCATCCAATTAGCTCTTAGCTACTTAAGCGATGAATATATTTCATTTCATGCCTGAATGTTTGGGGATGTCATTTTAAGGACCACAACTACAAATGGTTGACAGTTAAAACACACATAATTTATTAATTTGTGCAATTTAGTCGTCGCTTACGTGGCTAGAGAGGGTTGAATACATGTTTCATTATCAAAAACCAAATTTAAAAAAATCTAAATACATGACCAGCTTTCTCTAATTGCTAAAAGATAATGAATTATGGGTTATAATTTGTGACCTTCGTAATGATAGTCCTTAACTTGCCACCTCCACTAACATACATGACTGTAAATATAATTTAGCCATTAATGTTGTCTCAGAACTATCTCATGTCCCTAGAGTTAATACTTGCAGAAATTTCTCTCCATAGTCTGCCACTTCAAAAAGTAAAGAAGAGGGCGTTTCATCTTCGTGGGTACTTGATGACAGTCACACGTCATTACCTCACGAATGATGGATTTCAGTCAGCATTACCTGTGTTGTTAGATCTATCTGTTTCCAGACGTCTTTCTCTATGGAAATTAATGTTGAATCAAGAAAAGGCCACAGTTGCTTTGCCCTAAATTTGAATTGCTGTCGACAGGCCCTCATGTAATGTCTTTATCAGGACCAAGCAGATTCTGAACTGTCTGAACTTTTCATTAAGAGTGCATGCAGTTAGGATAATTAGGAATTGGAGTATTCTCTTTTAATTTGTATCTTTAACTAATGATTCGATGATTTTGTTTTCATGTGTGCCCCGGCGGGTCATACAATGAACAACCATCAGATCCAAATGGTGAGTCCGGTTCTTCCTGTTTTCTTCTAACAGGCTTGTCATTTAATTAGTTTCAACTGTCATGCTTAATTAATATTTTGAAACTTGTCAACTTTTTATATTAACAACAGGACCCATGTATTTCAATGGATACTATCATCTGTTTTATCAGTACAACCCCAAAGGTGCTGTCTGGGGCAATATTGTTTGGGCTCATTCGGTGTCCAAGGACTTGATTAACTGGAAAAAAGTAGAGCACGCAATTTACCCGTCAAAGCCATTTGATAAATATGGTTGTTGGTCAGGCTCCGCCACAGTCCTCCCTGGAAACAAGCCCGTTATCCTATACACTGGAATCGTGGATGATAAACAAACACAGGTCCAAAACTATGCTGTTCCAGCTAATGTATCAGACCCGTACCTCCGCGTGTGGATCAAGCCCGACAACAACCCATTGATTGTTGCCGATAATGAGGTTAACAAGACAGCATTCCGTGATCAACAACAGCTTGGTTGGGCAAAGATGGGCAATGGAGAACTACGATCGGGGGCAGGAGCTACGACACAGGGATGTCGTTCTTGTACAAGAGTAAGGATTTCATGCACTGGACCAAGGTTAAGCATCCATTGCATTCTACTGATGGGACTGGCAATTGGGAATGCCCTGATTTCTTCCCTGTACAAGTTAATGGCAAGAATGGGTTGGATGCTTCTGCTAAAGGCCCTAATGTGAAATATGTATTCAAGGTCAGCCTTGATGTCACCAGATATGAGTATTACACCATCGGTACATACGACGCTGAAAATGATAAGTACATTCCTGATAAGGACATGGTTGATGGGTGGAATGGTTTGAGGTTGGACTACGGTAACTTTTATGCCTCCAAATCCTTCTTTGACCCTAGCAAGAATAGAAGAATCTTGTGGGGTTGGGCAAATGAATCTGATACGACTGACAATGATGTCCAAAAGGGTTGGGCTGGTATCCAGGTATTGTATATATACGTTAGTCAAAAGCAATTCACTTGGAATTTCTGATCCATTTTCACATACAATATTAATGTAGCTATTTCAATATAATATTTTTTTTTTTTTCTCTTTTCAGCTTATCCCACGCACAATGGTGCTTGATCCCAACGGCAAACAATTGTTGCAATGGCCTGTTGAGGAATTAGAAACTCTAAGAGGGAAGAAGGTGGAATTGAGCAATCAGAAGCTGGCCATGGGAGAAAAGGTCGAAATCAAAGGAATAACTGCAGCACAGGTACGCACGTAATGTTTTTCACCATAAACAATAAAGCGATCAATATTTGCTTTCGTTGGCTGGGCTATATGATAATATGTATTGAAGTGGGGTACGTAAGTAGACTGATTAGGCATGATTGTGGATACATGGCTGCAGGCGGATGTCGACGTAACCTTCTCGTTCCACAGCTTGGACAAGGCTGAGCCTTTTGATCCAAGCTGGGATAGATATGATGCACAAAAGCTTTGCAGCCAAAAGGGGTCAACAGTTAAAGGTGGATTAGGACCATTCGGGCTGTTGACATTGGCTTCAGAAAACCTGGAAGAATACACACCCGTGTTTTTCAGAGTTTTCAAGGCACACGACAATAAGCACCAAGTCCTTATGTGCTCCGATGCATCAAGGTCCACACTAATGAGTGGCAAGTCTTCGATGAAGGACGGGAAGGACGCATACAGACCATCATTTGCAGGATTCATGAATGTGGACTTGAAAGATAAGAAGCTCTCTCTCAGGAGTTTGGTATGCATCTATAAATATACTTGATTTTATTGCTGTGCATCTATAAATGGCTGATTCCTAATTCCTCGTAGATTGATAATTCTGTTGTGGAGAGCTTCGGCGCTGGAGGAAAGACATGCATCACATCTCGGGTTTATCCAACTCTAGCAATTTATGAGAAAGCACATCTGTACGCATTCAACAATGGGACTGAGAGCGTTAAAATTGAGAGGTTGGAGGCGTGGAGCATGAATGCCCCTAAGCAGATGAACCACTAATTGATTAAGAGGCTCAGAGATCAGATCCATGCATCTTTACAATTAAGACTAATTTTCTTTAGCTTCTTTTCAGTGTTGTACAGACTTGTGAATTCATTTTTGTAATTTTTCAAACTTGTTATATGACAATCATCAGAAAAAGAAAAATATTATGAATAATTAATCGGGTGCGCCTCTTTTATCGTATGTTTCTTTTGGTTTACATCATTGCTCCAAGAAGATAGTGGGCCATGTAAAAAAAACTCGTAATTGATCTAAGAAGATGTAGTTTGTCTCTCCCTCTCTATGCGCTAGATTAATTGTATAAGAATGAAGTTAGTAGCAACAGAACAAGGAGGAAGGTAAAAGCACTTCATCAATTTAGTAGAAAAACAAAATGAGATAAGATATATTTCTTTTTGAATTATGTGATTGAAGGTGAAATAAAAATATGTGTGAGAGATATAAAAATTTGTCGTATCAGTTGATATGCGATTGTAATTGAGACATACTTTGTGAATCTCTACCACAAACTCAAAACGTATGGTTTTTGGAAATGTTTGCATAAATAATACCGTTACAAATTTTAAAATTCCTCCAAAAATTGAATCTCCCCCAAATATTTTTCAATTTTGAAATGACTTTTGGAACTAATTTTCAACACAAGCAACCATTCCAATTTATCGCTTATTTTGTAACGATACAAACTTTTGGAATGGGAAAGTAAACCAATAATATTTGTAATGAGTTTTGTAATAAATTTGAAATGGTCATCTTTAATTTTTCAGTTGCCGTCATAATTTTTGAATTGGGACACATTCTAAATTTCGTATGGGTACTAATTTAGAATGATTTTTGGAACAACACTTAAAAAAAAAAAATGAGCGATTTGTACAATGTTCCGCTCGTTACAAAAATCATATACTTTAGGGCATATTTACTTAGGGAGATGAAATTTATGTGTGATGGATTAATTTAAAATATGTGTTGGGATTGAATTAAAATTAATGAACTTAAGTGGTCCACTTTCATATTTACTTATATTGATAAAACAATGGACATAACTAATATAATATTTATGTTAGATCATAATTTGGGATTGAGAGGTGGATTAATATGTATTTTTCAAAAACACCCTTCAATATTTTTTGATTAGCAGTGTTCATAATTTTTTTAAATGCAATATATTATCTAATAATTAAAAATTCAAAAATATATATATATATATAGAGAGAGATGTACGGTTGAGGTGGGCGGCGCTAAGCGAGGCGAGGGAGGTAGGTGGCGGGAGAGATGGAGGGGCACGCCAAGCGAGCGAGGGGGGAGATGGAGCGAGGCGGCCAAGCGAGAGAAGGAGGTGTGGAGGCGGGATGGAGGGCGACGTGGTCGGCGCTAGTTAAGGCGAGGAGGCGCGCGGGAGATGGAGGGGGATGGCTAGGCGAGTGAGGGTGGTGAGGCGAAGTGGGAGCGAATGTGCGAGATGGAGGGCAAGTAAGGAGGCGGGAGATGGGCACCTCCAAAGGAGGTGGCTTCGGAGGGAAAGGGGAAGGAGAGTGCTGCCAGCGGCGGGGGCGCCGGCAGTGAGGAGAGGAAGAAGAAGGTTGCAATTATTAAAAAAAATATATATTAAAAATATATAAAATTGACGGCATAAATAAAAAAAAATTTAATAAAAAGCAAATGGGCCCAGTGTGGTGGGATTTAAATCCACCTTATACTTGGGTTTAAATGGCCCAATATTCAAACCAATCCCCCATATAAACAAGGCCATATAAAATGGTTTGATGACGTCATTCATACAAATTTATTTCACAAAACCCTTTTCAAATTGGATCGGAAAACCCACTAATCATGTGCCGATACTAGTTTAATTATTTTATACAGTATGTATTGATCCAATGTAATAACATTAGATATTGATTATTCAATAACAAATGTAGGAAATTTATAACTCAATGGCTTTGGTAATCCACTCACTCTCCTCTACTAGTTTGTAAATCAATTATTTTACACACGTCTCACATACGACTAGTATAAATCCGAAACTCAATCTTAATCACTTGAATACCTATAATCTCTCTCTTTGCGATCCCATGATTTCTTTTTATTTTCCCCATAAATAGCCTAACTATCTTCCTCACTTTCATCATCGTACAAAACAAATAAAATCTTACAATAAGTTAATTATATCCGCTGCCAAAGTCGAATGGAGTTTCCGAAGGGTGTTAGTAATTGGCTTCTGCCAGTTACTTTGCTGTTATGTTGTTTAGCATTGTTTAATAATGGCGTCGAAGCATCCCATAAGGTTTACAGGCACTTGCAATCTGTGACTGCTTTTGATGTGAAGCAAGTACACAGAACTGGATATCATTTCCAGCCCCCCAAAAATTGGATTAACGGTAAACTCAGTAATTCATCATTTTCTTTTTTAGTTTTTAAGGTTTCTGCATTAAAGTGTATAATCATAATATTTTGTAGCACTCAATGCATGTCAGTGACTCGATAGCAACGAAAATAAGTCAGCTAATTAACACAAATCTATATTATTTAATACTTGCTAATAAATTTAGCAATAGATTGTTCAAAATACATATTAAACAATGTGCATGTACAACAAAAATTTTACTTATTAATTAGTTCGATACTGATTATATCATTAAGTTTTTTTATAACTATTAAGTCATTTTCTGTGCATACTTCAAGAACATAAAGAAAAGGCCATTCTGTTGGATTAATTGACTGTTGTATTGATGACTTGATCATATGTTTGTTTTTCATGTGTCACGGCGGGTGATCCAATGAACCATCATCAGATCCAAATGGTGAGTATAATTCTTGCCTTTTTTTCTTACAAGCCCTTAATTTCTTGCAGCTGAATTACCCTCTTGTCAATTGGCAACAGGACCAATGTATTACAAAGGAATTTATCACTTGTTTTATCAGTACAATCCAAAAGGTGCTGTGTGGGGCAACATTGTTTGGGCTCATTCAGTCTCACAGGATTTGATTAGCTGGAGAAAAATAGAACCTGCCATTTTCCCTTCAAAGCCCTTTGATAAGTATGGTTGTTGGTCAGGCTCGGCCACCGTCCTCCCTGGAGACAATGCCGTTATCCTATACACTGGAATCATCGATGATAAACAAACACAGGTCCAAAACTATGCTGTTCCAGCCGACCCAGCAGACGCATATCTCCGTGAGTGGGTCAAGCCCGACAACAACCCAATGATCGTTGCGGATGGTGAGGTTAACAAGACAGCATTCCGTGATCCAACAACAGCTTGGATGGGCAAAGATGGGGACTGGAGAATTACGATCGGCGGCAGGAGATTTGACACAGGGATGGCGTTCTTGTACAAGAGTAACGATTTCCTGCACTGGACCAAGGTTAAGCATCCATTGCATTCTGTTAATGGGACTGGCAATTGGGAATGCCCTGATTTCTTCCCTGTACAAGTTAATGGCAACGATGGGTTGGACGCTTCTGCTACAGGCCCTGATGTGAAATATGTGTTCAAGGTCAGTCTTGATGTCACCAGATATGAGTATTACACGATAGGAACGTACAACAGTGAAGAAGATAAGTATATTCCTGATAAAGGCATGATTGATGGGTGAATGGTTTGAGGTTGGACTACGGTAACTTTTATGCCTCCAAATCCTTCTTTGACCCTAGCAAGAATAGAAGGATCTTGTGGGGTTGGGCCAATGAGTCTGATACGACTGATAATGATGTTGAGAAGGGTTGGGCTGGTATCCAGGTACTGATTCACTTGGAATTCCTAATTTTCACATGATAGAATTATGTATTCACATCTCATGCATATATACTTTTTCGCTTTTCAGCTTATCCCGCGTACGGTTGTGCTTGATCCCAACGGCAAACAATTGAATCTATGGCCTGTTGACGAAGTAGAAGCTCAAAGAGGGAAGCTGGTGGAATTAGCCAACCGGGAGATGAATAAGGGAGAAAAGATCGAAGTCATAGGAATAACAGCTGCACAGGTATTACTTTTATTTGCACTTGGTTCGGTGCTGTTGAAGTGTAGACTAATCATCAGGCATGTTTCCGCATAAATGGCAGGCGGACGTTGATGTAACCTTCACGTTCCGCAGCTTGGACAAGGCTGAGCCTTTTGATCCAAGCTGGGATAGATATGATGGACAAAAGATTTGCAGCCAAAGGGGGTCAACAGTTGAAGGTGGATTAGGCCCATTTGGGCTAATTACATTGGCTTCAGAAAACCTGGAAGAATACACCCCAGTGTTCTTCAGAATTTTCAAGGCTGAAGACAATAAGCACCTAGTTCTTATGTGCTCAGATGCATCAAGGTCCGAAACCTGTAATTTGTAATCTGCATCTGATTATAGTCTTGTTTCTTTCCTCTTATTTATTCTTATTTGTTGACAGGTCCACCTTAAAAGATGGAGAAACCTCCATGAAGGACGGCAAAGATGCGTACAGACCCTCATTTGCAGGATTTGTAGATATAGATTTGAAAGACATGAAAATTGGTCTGAGGAGTTTGGTATGCATTTTACATATATATGTACACTTGATTTATCTATGCAGTTTGTCTATATATACTAATCACCCCGGGTATGTATTAATTTCTTGTAGATTGATAACTCTGTTGTGGAGAGCTTTGCCGAGGGAGGAAAGACATGCATCACATCTCGGGTTTATCCAACTCTAGCAATCCACGACAAAGCACATTTATACGCTTTCAACAACGGCACTGAGCCTGTCAGAATTGAGAGTTTGAGTGCATGGACTATGGTTAAGCCTGTTAATATGAATGGCTGATTTGAAAGACACAAAGTTTTTAAGTTAACGGGAGCAGTCCTGTCAACTACTTGTACATATGTTTCTTGCAGTGAGGTTTATATTTTTTGTTTTGCCAACTAAGCTTCGGTGTTGATGCCGAAATAAGCAATTATAATTTTAGTTCTGTATGTTTTCAGGGATGGCGATCGTCGTCCGTAAATAAGACCTTTGAAATTTATTAATTTTGGATAATTTAATTTCTAATTACTTTTTCCTATACAGGACTAAATTGCGAAAATATATTCATACAGGACTAAAAATACACCTCTTAAGTTACAGGACTAAAATTGCAATTTTTCCATACTTATAAGATTATAATTGCTAGTAATTCGATCTATTATAGTAATAAAAATAAAATGAGATAAAAATAAATTTAGTTGAGATATATTTTTTTTTATTTTTTTGAATTATGTGATCGAAAATGTGATAAAAATAAAATGTAAGATATATGATTAATGCCTTGAATTAGTTGATTTCTCCACAATGTAAGCATAAATAATTTGTGTAAATCCTTGATTTAATCTTAGGCCAACATGATTTATCATTACAGGGCCTGTCTTTTCTAATGTTAAGTCCTTGATATCTGGTTTTGTTTCGGCCTCTTTTCCTCTCATTGGCGCATACAAGAAACATGCTACGCCCATTCCCACCGTATTTCGGTTGTTTCATGAACGAATCCTAAAACATTGGTATTTCGGTTGTTTCATGAACGAATCCTAAAACATTGGTATTTCGGTTGTTTCATGAACGAATCCTAAAACATCCCTTCCAATGTCGTCTCTTAGTTCGTATCACATTGTAAATATAGTAATAAATTACAACTCAAAATTGGATTTGATTCTTAATTAACACTCAACATCCCACAATTTCTTAAAATATATATAGACCTTTCATTATTTTTCTTTCAATTATTTATTAATATATCCATTATATTAATTCAAATTCAAATATTCATTCAATACTTTATTATTTTTTGAATTAATAAACATATTTAAAATAATAAAAAAGAAAACACTATTGTAAAATAATAGATAAATTACAACTACCTTCTTTGAGATTTGGCATAATTACGAATACTCCCTTGTTGTTTGAAAAATTGCCAAGCTCCCCTTGATTTTAAACGGTCGTCTAACAATTAACCCAATCTGTTCGGCTGTTTTCATCCATTTTTTTGGTGAACTGACCAAAATACCCTTGTGGATTAAAAATTATAATTTTATTTATTTTTTAAAATTTTCTGATTTTTTTATACATTGAATGGATAATTTTTTTATAATTTTAAAAAAATTACCATCCACCCCATTTGATTTTTTTTTATAAGTTTTAATTTTTTTTTAAAAAAATACTATAAGGACAAATTTGATAATTTCATACCTCCATCCAAGAATTGCATTATTTTATCAAATATTAGGGGAGTATTTATAATTTTTTAAAAGATAAATTATTCGTAATTATGTTAAATTTCAGGAAATGTGATTGTAAAATGGCATGATTGCAGCATCATGATTAATTTGTTGTTGTAACGTAGAATTCAACAAAGTTAAACGGGAAAGTCGTTCCACTACTGCATACCCAAGACAAAGACACATTCCTAATTATAAGATTGTGTTGCAGATTTTTCCAGACTAGTTAATTTAAAATACGATGTAAAGTAAAACAAAGCTATCATGACGTGAATTATAATATTTCATAAATCTACAGATTATTTTGAAGTTCCAAAACTTATTATGTATTTCGTCTACTATGAAAATGTTTGTCAGCACTTCAAATTTTATTTTTTTTTCAATTTTAGACTTTTAAAAAATATTTTTTTAAGTGTTTAGAATGTTAGTTTCTACTTTCGAAATAATTAAGAGAAACGTTTTTAAGTCAAAAGTTAGAAGCACCTTGGTGATGCTTCTAGCTTCTTTGATATTTTTGTAAATAAATTCAACTTTATTTTGACTACTTTAACTTTATTATAGTAATTTTAATTCAACTTTAACGTTTTTAATTTATTTTGAATATAGTAAATTTAAAGTTGATATTAGATTTTTCAAATAATTTGAATAATTTAGCAATAATCAAATTTACACTTTTACATATTTAATATTTTAAAAATTTTATATTTTATTTTTTGGTGCGTTCAAAAATGCACGGGTCTATTGGATATAGACTAAGGGTCGATGCTTGGGCCGAAGCGAATGCAAATCCTGGAGGACCTGCAAAAAAGGGATTAGTACTCCGACGCAACGAGGCTCAAGCGATCCAAAAAAGAAGAAAGAAACGAGAGACCCCTTTTTTGCAGGTCCCCCATTTAGGTTTGCATTTATTTCAGCCCAAATCTCAAACGACAGTCCAAATCTATTGGACCCGTGCATTTTTTGCACGTATCAACTAGTAATTTTTTTTTTCTAATGATATGATTGTTGAAATAAATAATTAGTGGCGACAATAAATATTTATTGTTATTAGATTGTCACTATATGTGTGTCCTAAATATTCGTAATGACAATTTATTCACAACCTTTTTTTCTTAATTTTTATTGATGATAATTTTCACAGAATAATTATGACTAATAGAATTATAACTGAATAAATTATTATTTTTTGTTGTATGATCTTCTCTTTTCTTGTAGTGTCATGAGCCAATTTTCATCTTTAAAAAAAAGAAGGAAAAAATGCAATTTAGCCATATAATTTTAAAATTTTGGCAAATTTTATTCTTTTTCGGCCAATTTGGCATGAAAATTACATGTGATTTGCACATGTCTCAATAAATTATTTTTAGTCCTGTAACTTAAGAGACATTGACATTTTTTGTCCTATAACTTAAGGGAGTTGGCATTTATGGTCCCACATGAATTAATTTGCATGACCAAAATTACTTGGCCGAAAAAAGACTAAAATTACCAAAATTATAAAGTTACAAGATTAAATTGCAAAAATCAATTCATGCAAAACTAAAAATGAAACTCCCTATAAGTTACAGGACTAAAAATATAATTTTTTTTAAATAAATAATTATTAGAAAATAATGAATTAAAGCCTCACTATGTGAACCATATCATGACATCTTTGTTAATTATAAGTTGATCATAATAAACTCTTCTCGGGCCCTTCCTTTTACTTGTTACAACCACCAAGAATCCTTTCATCTTTCACAAACAATGGCTACCTCGGCAGGGTATGACAGGATGAAGGAAGTGTGAGTGCTAATTTTATCGTGTCTGCAAAATTAAAACACAAGTAAATTATCACAAATAAAAATATTTGGATTAAAATATCGATGTGAGTACAATCTCTATTTTATCCCTTGATTATTCCCTCCAAACTATATATTTGACAAAGTTGACTAATTCAAAAGGGAATCTCCACGTAGATCTCCTTTGGACTTGAATTTGAATTTCTATAACGTTAATTCGAGGGCTTTCGCCAATAATCCCGAATTAAACGCTATAGTCTTGACTGGAACTTGATGATTTGAAAGTGAATTTGCCACTTGAATCTTCTTGAGATGATATCTAAATATTTATAATTCGAGGATTTTGTGCATATAATCCCGAATTAACGCTATAATTGTGGCGCACCTTTGACGAAAGACTCGATCTTTGCCTTGAACGCCTTTGAATATTCTTGAGCTTTGAAGAACCGTGTTGAGAGAATTATTTGCATTTTTCTCTGCTTTGCTCTTCGTTCTCGAGCTCTGTGTGTTGAGATTGTAAGTTTATATAGGTGTCAGAGAGGTAGAGTTGTGATCTACTTGAACACCTTTGGTATTATCTCTTTATAATTTAATTTAAAGAAATAAATAATAATATATTTGGAACAATATGATTGGTCAATTTGACATTATCTCTTTAATATTTGCATTTTATAAAGAGATAAATACAACAATATTTGTCTTGATTTGATTGGAGCGTACATGCAATTGCTCCACGTGGCGCGGTCTGATTGGCCGGAATCTTTGACTGTGAAGCATTATTTGATTGGCCGAAATATTTCATTTTGACACTTGTCGGTCATTGATTTGATGACAAAATATATATTAAAATATCAATTAAATTGACTATTTATACTTGAAATTAGTTTAGTAAATTCAAAATATAAATAGAAATAAATAATTATAAATAATATATTATATGATACTTGTCATTATTTAATTGGGTGCAAAATTAATTTGTCTACAAATGCCCCCTCGAGACTCGTTCATAAATATATACTTGAAAATATAATTTTCGAAGTGAATGAGTCGCGAAAATGCGAATTAATTTCATTGGGCCACAAATAAATATACATGTAAATATATACATATATATATATATATATATATATATATATATACATGCATAAATAATTTACAATTAACATGTGGGCTCCATTCCTAATGGCATTAGGATTGAAACATTAGACTTTAGAATTCATTCATCCTTGTCTTGGCCGCATTACTGGACTGTGAAGGAACAGAGACTCACGGATGAATTAAACTTTAGAATTCTTGCGAAACTTAAACTTTGATGAGCAGGATTCCTCTTCACGCTAGGACTGCGGATTCGGTGGCTGCTTGAATTCGAGTTCAATTGGGATAAGAAATCATCGAGTTTGTTTTGAACTACAACTCAAAATCATGAATTCTAATTGAACTTAATCAACTCATTAAGCATCTATATAAAGCCTTCAGCTCCATACGCATTGAGCATCATGAAATTGATTGTTGGGACGAATTTGTGGTATGTTTTATTCTTCAAATATTTTTTTTTTTTCAATTCCTCAACACGCACGCCAGGTATTTGTGTTAATGCCTCAAAGAATTTGTTGAAAATTTCTGGTTCCTTTACAGATTTCTCGCCGTTGAAGCTTCCTATTCGAATTTCTTCCAATTTTTTTTTTTGAGTCAGTGCATCGTCGAAGTTCCATTTGAGTCTCTTTTGTCCAACAATTTAAGAGCAACGAGAGGTTTTGTTTTTTTTTTTTGACTCTCAAGTAAGTTTTTCAATTTTGCGAGTAATCTCAAATTAGATTTTGAAATATTTAGTTCGTT